>VBSM01002616.1:45268749-45291016 GCA_008086735.1 Cheirogaleus medius
ATTTTATTAATCCACTTATGTATTGATGGGCACCTGGGTTGTTTCCACAACTTTACGATTGTGAATTGTGTTGCTATAAACATTCGAGTGCAGGTGTCTTTTTTGTAGAGTGTCATTTGATCTTTTGGGTAGATGCCCAGTAGTGGAATTGCTGGATCAAATGGTAGATCTACTTGTATCGCTTTAAGGTATCTCCATATTGCTTTCCACAGAGGCTGAACTAGTTTGCAGTCCCACCAGCAGTGTAGGAGTGTTCCTATCTCTCCGCATCCACGCCAACATTTATTGCTTGGGGACTTTTTGATAAAGGCCATTCTTACTGGAGATAAGTGATATCTCATTGCAGTTTTGATTTGCATTTCCCTTTTTAACTATTTACTGAGTTGTCCTTCTGTTCTTAGAATCAGGAGGGGGCATTCCAAAGGTAATGTGGGCTGCAGCATCCATATTATGAAGCTATTTCTACTTAGAGTCTTCTTTTTTGTCTCCGGGTTGAGATGGAGCCACTGGGTTCTTGGAATAGGGGTCAGATTCTCTTGGCTTTGGGAGCAATGTAACTTTGGGACTCCCATTGGTGTCCCCTTGCTCTCTCAGTTCTGTTGTCACTTCCTCTGCCCACATCTTTGCACGTTGTGCAGCACGACCAACATGATGAGAGCCATATTTGTTTAAGCACAGAGGTGGGAGCTGAAAAGATATAAAATTATAAATGTATTCATTTTAAGAAGTTTTGGGGGCTTATGTCTCCTATCCTCCCTTTCCTTGCCTTGCTTTGACAATCATGTTTCTCTCACTGTCTTTTCTTTTCTTCTTTCTTTTCTTCCTTACATATCTTTTTAATCTTAAAGCTTTCTGTTTGTTCTCTTGTCTCTGGTCTAATCCATATTAATTCCTGCTCCAAAATCCACACCCACTTTCATCAGTATCACTCTGGTTTATTTCTGTTCTTTCCCTATCATATGATAAGAAATGAACTAGCCCATGTGTACTGTAGTGTAAGATTATATTAATTTGTTCTCCTGCTCAGTAATTTCAAGGACTCTACCTGTTCTGACTCTTTAAGTCCAAACTCTGCAACCAGAATTTCCAAAATTCTCAAAATTCAGAATTTCCACATTTGTAAAATGAGAATGCCATTTTATACGAAGAAAAATATATGTGGCTAATGCACATGAAAAATAGCCTCACTCTAATCAAACATATGGAAATTAAAACAACAATGATAGACCATTTTTTTACCTACCAAAATTTTTACCTAGCAAAAATGTTAAAGAACGTATGAACTGTGGGGCATGGTGAGACCGGCACTTTCATACACTGCTTATGGAGTGAGAAATGAGACTGCATTTTGGGGAAACAATGTGTCCAAATGCATTAATGACTTCTGAAAAGTTTTTATCCTTGGCTGATTCTTCCCCAAGTCTACTTCTAAGAAACTATCTTCATGACGTCAGATATACAGACAGAGAGGGGCAAATAAATATATACTTCACAATACTATTATATACTGAGCACATACAGGTGTCCAGCACTAGGTTAAGTGCTTCCTAGGTACCATCTTATCTACCCTGTGACATTGGTGTCTTACTAGCCCATTTCACAGATAAGGAAACCATGGCAAGAAAGGCTAAGTAACTTGCCTAAGGTAATGAACAGCCTGTAGATGGTGGATTCTGGTTCCAACCTAGACAGTCTCGCCACAGAGTACCTGCTCTTAACCCCCACACTGTAGTGCACTATATACTCTTCTATTATGGTATTTTTCTATTTACTTTTTGCTCTTCCACTCAACCATGAAAGCTTAGGTGGGAAGCTCCTGTCTCTATCATCGGCTTCTAACTCAGTGTCTGGTGTTTATTAGGCACTTGATAAATATCTGCTGAAGGGAATGAACCTTTATTGTCCTCAGAACCAACTCATCCGTTTGTTTAAATTGCTTCCACCACTAGAATTGGCCTCTCATCCCATTAGTACCTGGTCATCACCATCATCATCATCATCATCATTGCCACCTTACTTTTCCTCCATGAAAATTTTCCTGATTCATGATCATGTGTGATCCCTTCCTTTTCTAAGCCCCATAACATTAGTTATGTTATTAGTTTTTTGTTAATTCCATTTCACTTTGCATTATTGTCACTTGCATATTCCAGATGTTGGAACTATAAACTCTTTTGACCAAGGATAATTTCCCATTGCTTCTTGCATCCTCCTTTGTGCCTTAGGACAGGGTCTTTTCTATAGTGTATGCCCAGCAAAGATTGAATGCATGATATGTCTTTAGAAGTAAACATAAAAAGCTAAGTTATTTACAAAACATATCCCTCAATGATCGCTCATGATAAAATGAGTTTACCAAAGCAGTGCACATGTTGTGGTACCCATTTTTTACAATGATATTTACTCTTACTTAGTACATTTGGCTTTGCAAGATTAGTAACCCAGTGGATATTAATCCCTTCTGCCATTCCCCTGTACCCCCAATTAAGGCCTGTAAAATCAGATTAAATGCCTATTCCAGACCCAATTATTCACTGTTCCCATTCATAATACTCCTAGTTTCCATCCCAGGAATGGGCTGTCTCTGATAAGGTTGGCTGGAGCCACATTGGTTTCTGGTTATTGGGAAAATATGCCAAGGTTGACCCTCTGGATGTTCACCTTTCACCACATTACGCTTTTTTTTTTCTACTTTGTGATAAAAGCCCACTAGAAAAATGATCTAAATTGGACTTGAAGTAGTTCTATCTTTGTCTTCTGTGTAACTGTTTTTGTACCCATTTGTACCAGTTATCAGCTTGGGATATAAAGAGGAGTCACATCTCTTATTTTTAAATTTGCCACTAAAACTCCTTCCTGCCCGTATTATTGATAGCAGGGGGAGCAATTTCACCTTCTGCAGTTCTCTCTGATTGCCACACTAGATTATGCAAGAGCACTAGGAGTTTACACAGGCCGTGGGTCAGCCGGATTCCAGACCTCACGTGGACAGAGAACTGCCCAGTCTAGCAGTGTCCTTTCTGCTTTGTCTTAGGCTTGCAGTGCTTCAGGTTAATTCATTTGCTCACTCGCTGTGCCCGAGCAGGACTGTTGTTCTGGGGCGTCTGTGTCTGCAGGGACTTCCAGAGTCAGCTTTGTGTCGTGCTGAACTGTTTTCCCCACCCTGAGTCTCTGGTCCCTTGTGTTGAGCTGGCATCGCTCTCAGACCCCCACTGCTGTACGGGGTGCTCCTCCATTTTCCTCTCCTGTCGGTGCTCTCAGTCTGAAGTGCATCAGTCTACAGAGGAATTTCTGATAGTTTTGAAGGGGTTTGGAGTAGCAATCTCTCTTCTCCCAGCAGAATCCTTGGCTCCTCATTACTTTTCCCCACCTCTTCGCTAGCGATCGGTGTGTCTGTACCAAGAATACTTGTATCATGCTTCAAAAGTCTTCTTTTACTCCTCTTCCAGGAGCAGAGGCATTTGTTTGCCTTTGAGCACTCTGAGATGATGTAGACTTCTGTTCCAAGGTGATCCTCTGCGTCCACCTTAATGATGAAGCAGCCAACAACTTCTTTTTTTTTTTGAGACAGAGTCTCACTCTGTTTCCCCGGCTAGAGTGCCGTGGCGTCAGCCTCGCTCACAGCAACCTCAAACTCCTGGGCTCAGGCAATCCTCCTGCCTCAGCCTCCCAAGTAGCTGGGACTACAGGCATGCGCCACCATGCCCGGCTAATTTTTTCTATATTTTAGTTGGCCAATTAATTTCTTTCTATTTTTTTTTTTTTAGTAGAGATGGGGTCTCGCTCTTGCTCAGGCTGGTTTCGAACTCCTGAGCTCAAACGATCCGCCCACCTCGGCCTCCCAGAGTGCTAGGATTACAGGCGTGGGTGAGCCACCGCGCCCGGCCGCAACAACTTCTTTTACTAAGCAATGTTAAGTCCCATTGCACCAAGTCCTCCTCGTGTATATTTGACAGATGCATAACTCTTTATATAATTTGTGCAAAGATCTTTCTATGATGACTCCTGTCTGCCTTTTTTTGCACATGAACAACTAATATTGTGCAGGTGTGTGGTGCATGCAGAAACTCAACTAAGAACAAACTAGCTATCTTCGACAATGTAAAAATTGAATTTGGGGAAAATCAAGGAAAATATAGCCTTCTAAATAGAGAAAGTTTTGTTTCTCTTAGTGACTCAAGTTTCTTCATGGCTGGATGGGAAGGAACTTACCAAGTATGTGTCTGTGAGTCACTAGGCGGGCACATGGAAACATTGGTCACTTCTGCAGTTCCAACCATCCCCTCTGACCGTCACTCCTGTTGGAATGGGACCGCTCAAGAGTTCCTCCTATGCCAGTGTTGGAATGTGAGATTCACCCTTGGCTATAACCCATGATATCTTTGGGTCTTCCCAGAGAATGACCCGTAGAGCATTTATTTCACCTCATGAGGGTGTAGGTAAGTGTAGAGGTTGAGTCTTTGCTAAATGAGAATACATTTGCTATAGAGCAGGGTGCAAGGAATAGCAATGCAAAGTGTGATTATTTTATAGATCTATGAAGCTATTTAGAAATTAGTTGATTTGTAAAAGAAAAAAAAATCTTTTATGAGGCCGCTATGTTGTCTGTGATAGAATCATGTCTTAATTGATTCAGATATTTAGAATTTCATGTTTTATCCCTGCCTTATCTCTTCTTGCTCTTAATTCAGGTATTTACGCTGTGCAGGCATGATTTAAATCCTTCATCTTTGTCAGTAGGAATTATTTTGCATTACTTTATGTGTGCTTACAGAATTTTATAATAAGGTAAAATTTTGATTGGCTGATATTGGATGGATACTTGTTTGAGCACACGCTGGCGGATGAGTCACCCGAGAGAATCAGGGAAGTAGGTGGTGCTCGTGGCCTCAGCAGGGGGCATGAATGGGCGTGAGGAGTGGGTGGTGTTAGCCTTTCTTTATGCTCAAAGCAAACTATTCTGCAAATGAGCCAAAGACTGATGATATTCCTCAGATTAGGGGAAGAACTCAGATTGGGACAAGCCCAGAGAACACATGGAAAGAAAGGGCAGTTTTCCTGAAGATAGTGAAGAGGAATTGTGTCTGGCAAAGTGAAGTAGCTGGATGGTAAACAGCCCTGCAATGGCACCTTCCAGACCTACCCAATGGGTGCTGTTCCACCTCAGAGCAGATGGCAGCTGGGAACAGTAGCTGAAGAAGATGGCTTTTATGAAACAGTAGAACCAGTGTCATCACTGGGTTGTTGAATGTTCTCCAGACATCTGACAAGGCAATAAGAAGCAGGAAACAGGCTAAGAATATGTCTCGTGGGCCAGAAACCAGAGCAATCATCCAGTTGAGTGAGTGACCTAAAATGATGGGGGTAATCAGTGGGACCCATGTCAAGCCCTTAGAAGGTAGAATGTTCTCACGTATTCAGAAGGGGACAGCGTGGAAGCACCTGCTGTTCTGGGTTATGTTGAGTGGCCAGTCAAATTCAGGGGCTGTGTTTCATTAGATACGACTGATGCTTAGGCAATGAGAACAATAAAAATGATGATGAATCTAGCAGCTTAACCAGTTTGTAAACCTTTTTGAAATAAAAATCTCCCTTGCTTATTATGTTCATGGCTGTCCTGTGTGGTCACTAGATTTACGCTTAGTGAACCAGAAAGCTTACTGTGTGTCAGGCAGTGCACTAAACACTTCCTGATGTATTGCCTCGTTGAATCCTGTGCACAACTCCGTGAGTTACAAATTAGCACTTTTATTTTCTAGAGGAAAATGAGGCTTGGATAAGTTCAATAACTTGTCTAAGAGCACGCACCTAAGAAGTATTCAGATTTGCATCTAGATTTCTGATTCCAACTCTAGTTCTTTTTCGACAGCAGCAGTATGCTTCTTCCCTTGTTTGTACTTCTTTGTTACCTTGGCTCCTTGGTAAATCTTTCTTTTTAAAAGGATGTAGGTTTATAAAGAGGAAAATCTAAATTTTAGAATTTTACTTGGGTGCCTTTGTGGCGTGGTGGCTTCAGGAACCAGTTATCAAAGTCATCACAAAGGCTGAGCCACCTGGGGACGACACACAGGGAGGAAGAGTTTGCAGGGATTTCTGCAGGTCGGTGCCCCTTGTTCTTGTCAGACAGAATCCATTACAGAAAATGTTTAGACCATTTATTCTCAGGAATAAATAGCACAGATCTTCTTCCCTGTGTGGTCAAATGGAGGGAGTTTGCAGCTCGTATTGAGATGCTATTCCCAAGGGCTAAATTGGCATTTATTGGACTTTTAAATCTCAGTGCTAACCAATAACTCGATAACATCCTCTCACATGCCACATTTCGGTGAAATCTATTAACTATTTCAGAAACCCGTCTTTTTGACAACTACTTAGTCATCCTTTCACACAGGGTAAACTTAATATTTTACCTTGTTATATTCTGATACCATCAGAGTGAACCAAATCTGGTCAGCATCCCTGACCATTAAGTTGTTTTGAAGTGATCGTGGACACCTCATGAGTCAGTGTGAAATGCCTGATGATGCGGGAGAAACGGAGCTCTAACTTTGATGGTCAGAGCCAGTTCTGCCATCCTGAATTCAAAAGGATGTGGGAAGGACACAGTTTGAACAGAGTGCAGTATGTGCAGTGAGGAAAAGCTAAAGACTAGTGAATCTGGCTTTGTCCAGGACCTATTGATAAGGTGCTTGAGAGAGCAGGGCAAGATGGGAGAAATTTCATTTCTTACAGCTGGGAAGAACTAGATATAGTTAAGATTTTAGAAACCGAGAGCCGTATACAAATAAGCAGAAATTCAAATAAAATAGAAGTTCAGAGAAAATAAATAGCTCACTTTCTGAACAGTTTAACATCTGCCTGATTTTGCACAAAAAGCATCCTCAAGGACTGATAGAGGTTTGTGTGGGCCCCAGTGGCTTCAGACAATATGGAGGAACCACCTCGTCCCAGGGTGTCCTGCAACTCTGCTCCTCATCTTCCATTATCCCCGACCAATCTGGGGTACCTGCCACCATCCACCTGCTTTATTTATTTTTTGGGGGGGCACATCTGTAAGCAACTTTTTGTTAACCCTTGCAATGCCTGTGGGAGGGATGTGGTGATGTTAGTGTCTGTCACTTAGCTTGCTGAAGCAAGCAGTCTTTATCACCATGTACGCTGTAAATCTTCAAATATATGATTTGACTTTATCTGCAAGTGAATTGCCCCTGCTCGCTGTGCCCAGTTCTCTGTTAGCCATGAGCTGCGTACCGGATAAGCACCAATGGCTGGGTAGATAGAAGAACAGATGGAGGAATGTTGCCAGTGTCTATTCCTGCGCCTTCAGAGACGTGCCTGAGAACTTGGAGTGTGTGTGCACGGCTCTGAGCATGAAGGCAGCGAGCTCGCCACCCATCTTGAGAACCGTGTGACAAAAAAGCCACAGTTGAATGAATGTTACAATCAGACAGTGGATGAAAACAGAATGGGCAATAAGAAAAGGGCCTGGGGTGGGCGTGGGAGGTTCTTGTGTCAGTGGCCTTATGTCACCGAGGAAACTCTGTCCAGCCCCACCAGGGGACGAAGCCTGACTCTGGCCACATCTCTGCTCTATCGAATTCTGGGCAAGGTGAAAGTCATGGAGGCAGACGTCTGCCTCATGAAAATGGGAAGCTGGAGAATAAATTCCAAGGATGAGACCATAAAGCCAGGAAATAGTAACTAGTGGTAGTCTTTTTCTTTCTAGTTAGGCTCTTTTAATTAGCAAGAGCAAAGACCAACTAAGTTGTTGCGAAACAACAAGAAACAAAGTAAAAACAAAATGCCAGGCAATTTATTATGAGGATATAGGTGGAGCGAGTTGGAAAGCTGGGCTGGTTGCCTACTGGGTCCCTCTCGAGGACATATGGCCTGTATTTTAAAGTATGTCTGGTTTTCAAATGTGTCTGGTCCACATTCCTTTCTGTTTTCCCTGCGGTCACATAGCTTCTGCTTCTCCTTATTTCACAGTGCCCGTGACCTTGATGGCCATGTCCCCCACTCTAGTTCATATTATAGGTGAAAACCCTGCCATTCTTTCAAGGTTTTGAGGTTCAAATTCCTGAGAGAGACAGAGAGACTGGTATTCTCAGTTCATTTTTCTAGCCAGGCCGAGACTGCAGGCACTGGGCAGCTTAATATGGGCCATGTTAGCCCACACACCTCTGATCCACAGCACCTATGCTGAGCAGAGAGCAGCTGAGGATGTGAGCTTGGGAAGTTAGCCTGAAAGGAAAACCGGACGTAAATGGATATGATCACTTGACATATCAAGGAGGCTTAACTAATTCGGACTTTAGAAGTCTTCACTGAGCAAAGTGGAAATCCTCTTTCAGTACGTGTTTAATAAATACAGCTAATTAGGTTTTGGAAGAGTTTTATTGTGGACAAAGTGAGAGAATCTTTGCTTTTATGTGAAGGAACAGCGAGGGAGATCTGTGAGTTATTCTACCTTACAACAGGAAAGAATTAAGACATTGATAGAATTAAGGAGAGATGAATTTATCCTTCCTCACTAAAGATATTATCTATATTAAGAACTTAGTATAACTAGGTTACTGATATAATGGAGTTCTTTAATGGGAGGTCTTTTGGTAACTCTTATTTAGGTAATTTTGATAATCTTTGCACCATTGTGGAACTAAGAAATATGAATAAAAGGGGACATTTCCCTGTGTGCCAAGATATCCTTCCTCTTTGTGTAAAGCATAAATTGCAAACTGAATCCATGATTTCTGATAATTATGTTGGTAAGTTGTTACATATGTAACTAATATATGCATCAGACAAAGACATTGTGTCCCACCCCATTTGTACCTGGAAGTGCCCCTAGTTTGGATTATACTCTATTTTTTGGCAAAAGGTGAGAAATTGTGTTGCCATTTATACTGTTAATACACAGGGATGCCGTTGCTACTGTATATTCATTTAATTTCAGGGGGCCAAGAATAAAAGCAGCTCTTAAAGTATACTCTTATCAGTAAGAAAATAAGAAAAAAAATCTCATTATATTTTTTTAATAGATATGGAGGCAGTTTTGAGAACTGATAGCATTTAGGTAGTCATCTATGTGTTCTTAAATGAATGGAACATGAGAACTAATCATTTGAACTGGAGCAGGAAAATTTGGTATCAGGCTACTTTTATGAGTTGCCTGGATTTAAATTTGAAAATACAGGTTATTTTTGTTCAAGGAGCACTAAAATAATTGATTGATCTCCTGACCAGCGTGTATAATTATTGAAAACTGTTGGAGGGCTAGAGGAAAAAAGGCCAGTGTGAAGAAATCAAATACATTGAGGGAAGAGAAGAGACTAGGAATTATCATTCCCCTAGCTTTTTTGAAGGAATAAAAATCTTAACAAAATCAATTTGCAATCATTTGAAGAGAAGAAGGTTTTTTAACTGGGTAGCCTGACTTCATAAAGGACAAGTCCTGTCATACTAATCTAATCTTCTGAGATGAAAATGCAAGGTTGAGTAGATCATGGAAAAAGATTTGTATATAATTCATTTGGAATGTGGATATGATTTGGATATGATACCATATGGTATGCCCATCAGCCCCTACCTCGCTGTCTGAGATAGTAAATATCAGAGGCTCATTGTCCACCTGAGGACAAATCTAAGGCTAAGTTCAAGGCCAAGTGCTGCTTATGTTTCTATCCACAGTCTGGCAGCATTTGGGTTGAAATGCACGCGGAATTTAGCTTGTTCACTGCATGGAACTGGTGGGAAAACTGACAAAGAGCGGGGTAAGTAGAAAGAAGATTAGAAAATATAGCTGTCCAGACATGCTGCCCTCTCTTCTCATCCTTCCTATGATAAATGTTCTCAACCTCATGTTATCACTTAAGTTAAAAACACCATCAATTATTTTGTATATTTGATCTTATCTTCCAGTTAGCTCACCTGAGAATGAGTATGATGACTTTTACTTCATTTCTACCTCTTACAGCACCTGATAAGCACTTAATAAATATGTGATCGATTAGCAAACAATAAGATTATAAGGAGCCAGTTGCTTGCATATCTAATAGAAGAATACTCTAGGGTAATAGCACGTGCCATGTCCACCACTAGTTAGCAGTGCTAGTGGGTGATGCATGGAACTGCAGCTTAGGGACCTCATGAAAATAATCTCTGTACTCTACTAGATAGGGATTGGACTTTAACTAGATGACTGTGATCTTTCTGTGCCTCACAATTAAATGAGGATATGTAGATGGGTCCGATGGAAGCTGCAGAGATGGATGAAGGAAACTTGAGGATGTGTGTTGCTGTGGGTGAGTGTGTTAGGCTCTGAGTCAGACCCGTCTAGGTTTTCTTACCAGCAGTTACCTTGGGCAAGCCCCTTTACTTCTCAGAACTCATTTTCTCTATTGGTAAAATGGAGAGAGTAATAGGGCTTACTTCATTGCGCTATGAGAATTAATTTACATATTGCATGTACAGAACAGAGTGCCCTGTAAGCAACTCAATGAATATTGTCCTAAGAACCAAAAGAAATGGGAGGGGGGGTTGTTTAGGCTCAGAAAGAAAAGGCTGAGAGTGGGTTTAATAATAATGTTTACACACAAGGTAATGATGAATCATCATCCATCTTGACATCAGTTTGGTTCAGTTTGATACCATTTCTGAGGGCCTGTTATGTGCATTTCATCAAGGAAAGTGAGAGAGCCAAGAGCTTAGTCTGTAGCATAGCGGAATCAAGATCTGCACAGGGATGAATTTCTGGAAGTCAGGATTGCTGGACTCACTGGCTTACATAACTGAAGAAAATTGTGGAATTTTCTTTGAAGACTTGGGAAATAATCTAGTTCCACCTCACATTCTCCTAAACTGCTTTCATGGGGGTCCTGCTCTGAGCTGGACTAGTGTCTTCCCAAGCCACTCCAGTGAATGTCTGTTCTTGGAGATCTTGGGCTGGCATTATTTAACAGAGAGATTCAACTGTGCTTATAAAAAAACGAACACATCGGCACCTTTCAGCAGTACCAAATTAACATCAAAATGTCATTGCTGAGCCATAAGGATGCCCCCGTTTTGTTTTGTTAGCGTAGATCAGAATTCATAGTCAGTTAATATGAGCCTGATAGCTTCAGGTGAGTTTCTTTACTGCCAGTTCTCAAGATAATGAGATTGCACGTAGCACTCATACTTGTCTGGGGTGATTCATCTATAGGCAGAGGCCCTAGCAATTAATACAGGCTAGGATCTGATTGTAACAATGGCTCTGCACTCCAGAGAGTCTGATGAGGGTGGGTGAAAAAATAAGCCCTGAGCTGCTTTCTGTTTGGAATAAATAGGCATTTTCTCTTGACGACCTCTTTGCTTGCTTACTTCCACCAGAGGGAAAGTATTCAGGAGAAATGCTATGAACTTTAGAAATGTTGGAGACCACTGAAGGTGATTTAAAAACAAACAAGTAGATAAATTTAAAAATAAGAATGAATATATGGGCCATTCTTTCACTTGTCAAGTTCTTATTTCTGGGAAAGATTTATTCTTATCTCTGCCAGCTTTTGTACCTCCCTCGAGTGATTGTTGCTGCTCTGCCCTGCTGGACCAGTCTCCCAGAGTCAAGTTGAGACACTGACAGCATTTCAGCTACTTGAGGCCCCAGAGGGAAGAATGGGAACACTGGCTGGGCTAAGGGTGTAGGCCGGGTAGGACATTTCAATGGGATCTTTATATGTGGAATTAGAGAATTAGGACCGTGGGAAAAGGAAGGCAAAGAGGAAGAAGTCTCAGGCTGGAGTGCAGTGCTGATGACAGCAGGGACAAGATGTGTTCCAGGGAAGCTGGCAAGGTTAGTCCTGGTACATCAGAGGGGCCAGGCTGAGTCAGAGGGAGCGACCCTTGACTGTGTTGGAATCTGGATCCATATAGGATTCTGTATCTTTTAAACCAACTACTCCTTCTTTGTATGGTTAGAGGAACTGATAGGCTGTTTTCTAGGACTACAGACAAAATTGTATAGTTAGAAAAATAGCTTTAGTGTGGTTCTCCTCTATATCAGGTTAGGGGCTAGGCTTCTGTTTTAGTAGATGCTGTTGTACTCTTAGTGGGACTTCGTATGTCCATAGCTAGAGGGAGAGAAAATGAAACGTGAGCAATTAGGAACTCTGAACTTTTAGAGGTCCATTTTTAGTGCTAATAGCCAGTAGCCATAAGGAGCCATAGTAAAGTAAGAGCTGAATAATTCTAGAAAAAGAGAAAATTAAAATATATCAAACTTGGATGCAACCAATCTAATACTGGACACCATTTTCATTCCATTACAGGCCAGGCCAACTACGATCTGAATAATGAATGAGTCTAGGGAGAGTCAGAGAGCTGAAAAAGATTGTACTTAACCCTGGCATGGGATTGCCTGCCTCAGGGTGGAGGCCAGCAAGCTCTGAGTACCCTATTTAAGACCAAATAACCTTCTTAGTGTGATTCAGACTAGTATGAATATGCAGGAATTTGATAGAGTAGTGAAAAATGCAACACAAATGTGTTGGCGCTAATAATGCACTAATCATCTCACTGCATAGTATAGGAAAAGGAAGGTGGTATCAGACCTCAGCTGGTATCTGCAAACATAGGTAGAGGGCCCAGAGTCAAGGGTGTAGGCAGTTTCTCAGGGACTGCGCAAAGCACTTGGAGGTTCTGAGTAGGGTTTTGTATGCAATGGAGACTGGAATAAAAATCAGGACATGCAGAAGAATTTAATCCTTTGGAATGAAGTGCATGAAAAGGAAGGCTCCATCTGGGGGTCCAGGGCTGCACCCAGACAGGCTCAAATACTGGGTTCAGAGCAGACCAGCCAGCTTTAGAAGATGGTGTTGGTGAGGACAGTACTTGGCCAGTTCTGGTCTAAAGCTCAGGAGCAGTGCTTGATGGCTCACGTTCAAAGTCCTACAGTTGAATGAGGCTGAGATGGGCAAGTGCTGACAAGTTGTTGAAGACTTTTTTTTTTTAATCTGCCTGTATGCAATTTTATTTTCATTTCTGGAGCCCTTCAAAATGCATTGCCTCTTTTAGACAGAGGACCAAATTGGTTTGGGAGATGTGAATAAATTCAAAGCTGCTTTGATTATGAACAGCCGTCCTTTGCTATATGTGAGGAAGTAACGATCAGTTTTCCAATCTAGAGACCTAGGAAAACACATCACTGGATGTTTGATGAAAAAAAAAAACTTTTCCACAAAACTTCTTTCTGGATTTAGCCACTGGAGACAAGGGCTTGTTAATCTGCTGCCAAACAAACACAACTGATCCAAATTTTAAATTCAGCCGTGCCTAGTCTTCCTCTCCACGTGGACCTGCAACGGAAGGGCAAAGAGCTCGTTGTTTTCCAGGGATGCCTTGAAGAGACCCATGTGCATAAACATAAGCACCATATCTAGAACCAGTGCTGGGATTATTTTTGGCAACAAATGAGGTACTGGCACTCATAGTTTAATCAAATATAAAATGCCATTTCTATCTTTCCGCTCTTTAGGGCATCTGCCCCCTTTTCTGCTCCCCTTGGTATATGAACGTGATGTTCTGATCAAGTACATTTGAAGAGATGGAAATGTTAATTTATTTGAGACAAATGTCAACATCTTTACTCTGAAAAATGCTAGTACGTCAAGTACTGTCACTGGCTTGTGCTCAACTCTGCTCTTTAATAATAATCACAGTTCTTGTGTAGACTCTACCCTTTCGGCTTAAGTTAAATGGAAAGATTTTGATGGCATAAGGCAATTTTGGATTTAGTATTTCATACCTAAGAAGAAGTGATCTGTTTTCCCTTTGGTTATTAGGTTTAGTTTTATGATGACTCTCTTTTTATTCTATAAATGCCCAGATCTCTGTTGGTGTTGAACATACTTGATCATATAAATTTGTCTAAATAAATTTAGTCTGATATGGACAACCCTACTACCTAATTAATACTGTCAGTTTAATATTTACACAATTTTTTTCTATCCATTTCATTTTTCATTCCTCTATTTTCTTCCCTTGCATTTATTTAAAAGTACATTTATTCAGTCACAGAGCTTGATTGTTGCTGAACTTGTCAGCTTGCTCTTTTATAGAAAAGAACCTCTTAATAAAAATACAAGTCAATCCATCTGAGAGTTGTTTTGATTTGCATAATGGAGCAAGCCATAGCAAGGAATTTTAATTTAAGATGAAATGAAATAGGCTTGTTAAGATTTTGGCAGTCCTGGTACTTTACAGAAGCTCTCAGACACATTCTAGAAGTGCTCTTAGTGTTCTGCAGGCCCTTTGCTCCCTGACTTTAATTCTGTAATTCATGTGGGTACCCTAGTGGGAGGGAGTCTGCCTTTTCATTCTTCCCCTCCTGTTGCCCTTTCTGTTGTGTGTAATAAGCTTTCCTCTTGGTAAAAAATTGTCTCTGAGACCGAGAATATGAAGAACCTTGTAGACATTCTCAAAGTGAATACCTTTAGTTTGTTTCCCAGCTGTGGCTTAAATTTGGTGATTAAAGTTCATGCAAAAAAGAGACTCAGTAGGGGAGGAAAATGGGGCAAAACTCAAGGAGAAAGCACAATGATCTTCTGAAGGAACAAATAATGAAAAGAATGCTGGCTTCTGTGGGTGCTGTTTAGTTATCCAGAGTGGTTCTTAAACTAGCCCCATCTGCTTCAATTTCTGTATATGGGCTTTTGAAAACCCAGAGTGTTCTCCTTTATGTGCAAGGGTTTAAGGAAAAGAATAGGTCTGGCATTTCACAGGCAGAAAAGATCATGATTCTCCATCAATACGCTCCCATTGTGTGTTTTGTTCGTGATATTTCTGATTAGTGGTGAGGCTGGAGAACATCAGACGTTTTCTCTGTCTTGCAAGGCATTGCTCACAAAAGTCTGGCACTATTCAAACCCATCCCAAGGAGCCAACTCCAACTCCAGCCTTAGTCACCTGAAAAAGATGATGAGGTGGTATCAGAATTTCTAGTCATCAAAGGAGATGATCTCTTGGGATCGGGTGAGGAGAGAAAAATCTTTCCCCTTATTCTGGAAAAAGAAAGAGATCTTGTCTCCTACATTCTGCTTCAGCTCTGTGCTGAAGATGGAAGGAGTGAAGAAGGAACACCCAGGACTTCTCAGGGCAACCTGGGTCCGTGATCTCTTATCCTTTCTACACTTGCCCTCCTGACCTGCTGGTAGAGGAGAGAGTCTTCAGTGAAAGCCTAGCAGTTCTAGCCTTTTATCAGACACAGATCCTGCTCAAGAACTGAATTTAGAAGAGCGGAAGGAAGATTTTCTTTATTCATACCATAGGAAAGGGACTAGGAGGAAAATCAGATTTATTTAATCTGAAACCACACTAATGTCCTAACGGGATCATAATCCCTATGATGTTGTAAAGTACTAAGATCTGATTAATGTGAAAGCCTTTAAGATGCTAGAAAAATATAATGGCAATTGGAGAGCCAACAAAGATAAGCAAGATTTGAGAATTATCTGGATGCAGCATCAATTACCCCATTTTTAAAAAATTCAGCAAATATTTACTGAGAGCGCACGGTGGGCCACGCCCCATTCTAGGTGCTGGGTTACATCAGTGAACAAATTCCTATCCCTGCCCTTCTAGTATTCACATTTAGCTGGGAAGAGGCAGTAGGTTCATAATAAATATATCAAATATGCAATCACGTAGTCAGCAGATGGTGATAAATGTTATGGCAAAAATAAAAAGTGGAGGAAGATGAGGGGATCAGATGTGCCCATGACAAGGGAAGACGGGCGTCAGCATTTCATTGCATGGTCAGGCTTGAGAGGGCTTTGTTGAGAAGGTAAGATTTGAGCAAAGACTTGGAAGAGGTGCATCTGTCAACCCTGTGGATGTCTGGATAGCTGGAGGAAGAGAGTTTCAGGCAGAGGAGATCGCTAGAGCCAAGGTCTGGAGCAGGAACGTGCGAGTGTGTTCAAGAGCAGCATGAGGACCTGGGCTTGACGACTGATGGGGAGTCCAAATCAAGGGCATTGGCTGTTTCTTTTTAGTGCATTGGGAAGTCATTGAGGGTTTGGGGCAGAGAATAATAACATCTTATGATTTAAATTTTAAAAGGCTCGTCCTGCTTCTATGTTGAGCGTAAGGGGCAGGGGACTATTGAGCAGGCTGTTGCAGTGATTGGCAAAGGACGTCACGTGCTGTGAGAGGGTGAGAATGACTGCAAATTGGTGTACGCATTGGCAATATCAGGGCCACCGCTGCCTTTGACAAGAGGAGTGTCCGTGAAGCAGTGGGGCTGAACGTCTGTTTGGAGTCGGATCATGAGAATGGGAGAAGGGGAATTTGAGGAAACAAGTATAGATGATGCTTTCAAGGAGTTTGCTGCAAAGGAGAGTAAATAAGTGATCAGTAGCATTTTCTGCTACTCTCTCTGGCTACAACAGGGATTCTCTCCCATTTCATAAAAGTAAAGTGTGTATATAACTTTTCAGGCATACCTTGTTTGCATGAGGTAGATATGTACCATCGGCATAGAAATTTGGAACTAGATAAGAACATCAAGGTTATGACAGCTAATTTCCCACCCAGTAAAGGAAACTTCTTTATAATATTAATACAATGAGCATTAGGAAACTTTTTCATGTGCCACCAAGGGATCTAGAGATGAACAAGGCACAGTTTCTGTTCTTGAGAAACACACATTTTTACTGGGAGGAGGCAAACATGTATGTTTACTGTGTGATAAGTGTTATGATAGAGGCATGTGCTAAATGTTATAAAAGCACAGTGGAGATAGAACTAACCTGACCAGGGGAAGTTAGGAAAGATGGCATACATGAAAGACCTGACATTTGAACTAGGTCTTAAAGATGAGCATGAAGTTTTCCAGACCGTGTACTGGGGATAAACCCTTTATCTGCTAATAATCTAGCTCCTGTGTGAATGCTTACAGCAACCATAAGCTCACTACCGTATGAAGCCCATTCCATTTATGAAAGCTATAATTGTTGTACATTTATTTCTTATATTGAGCCAAATAATGCCTTTTAATATTTCTACGCATTGTTTCCAGTTCTCTCCTCTGTATCTAATGAACCAAGACTTGTCTTTCTACTGCATGTCATTCAGTATTTGAAAATAGGTATGTTCTCTTTTAAGCCGTCTCTTTTCTATGTTGAAAAGGGAAAATTGGTAGAGTCAGTTTCCCTGGGAAATAGACTCTGAGCCTAAAGTCAATGTGCAGGAGGTTTGTTAGAATGTGCTGTTGAGATCAGCACCATGAAAGGGGAGAGATTAGGCAGGGCTGGGCAGAAGAAGTGGTGTGAGTGTGATGCAGTTTTAATGGAAGCTCCAGCCAACCTTCTGGGGAATTCTCGGGCTAGAATGACCCTTCAGAGTTATTCAGAGTCAGGGCAAAAAGATTGAGTCTTTATACCCTTGACAATCAGCCATTCAGCACCATTCACCCAGGAAGGGGGCATGACTCTGGGCGAGCAGCCCTCTTCAGGTGAGGCAGTCCCCAAAGGGGGGCTGAGCAGAAGCCTGTTGCCTGGGGAACTGTTGGCAGCTGGGACATTTAATATTTTATTTCTGAAGTGGATCAGCAGGGGATCTAGATGACGCAGAAGAGGAATCTCATTTACTGCTAATTCTTTAGGCAATTATTTTCTGAGACAGATAATAAGATGAAAAAGTACTTTTTGTTTCTTCTTATTAGCAAATAAACACCATGAACGTCAAAGTGATGGGGTCCAACATAAACATTCCAGACTGCTGGAGTCTAATTTACAATTCTGCCTTCCTTGTGCTAACTGCTCATCTCAGCTAAGATGGCTCTTTATACAGGGATGCATTAAAGATGTTTGCAAGGCAGGTTGCAGAAGTACATCCATGCGATAAATTTGGGGATCTTCACTAGTGGAGGAGACTGCTCCAAGGACCCCTGTAGGTCAACATTTTGTAATGGCATTAGGAGATAGAAATATAAGTGAGGAAGCAGAGTGAGGTGCAAACAGAATTATATCTCTGTCCTTCATCCTCCATCACTCGTGGTAATCACAGTGTATGCTGGATGCCTGCAAAGATAGATGCGTGGCCACCAGTCCTTTCCACTCCATGCACACGTGAAGATTGCCCTTTGATTTGTGACTATGGCCATAATTTGCAAAGCCTGTCACTGTTTGCAACTTATAGTTAGCTCAAAGCTTTGTTGAAAAAGAGCTGTTCCATTCCTGATCACTGTACACCAGAGTGATGTGTCAACTAAATTAATAATACTGGACTACTCATTATACCGGGAAACATTGGCCCAAGTTGTAACTCTGGTTTTTTATTTCTGTTTGGCTTTGTTAACTTCTTTTTGGTGCCAGATAAAATGGTCACATAAGGCATTCTTATTTAATGAAGGATTGGCAAAATAAAATGGTTTATTTGGGCATTGATGGAGCCAGAGGAGTCAGAAGATGGGTGATATCATGGAGGTCAAGAAGATTAGAGGTAAGATAAGGATGTGGTAGGGGTATGATGGAGCCAGGTTAATTTTTCTTAACTTTCACCATTCATGGGCTCCTTTCATATTATTGCTGGCAGTATCTTTATAAGCCATTTATACATGTGGGAGAGTATTAAGAGAAAACTAGAAGAGGAGAGGGTCAGGTGGGCATTTAATAGACTATTTTCCTTTAAATTCAATCTCATTAGCATGAGCTCATTTACCATGGACCCCCATGGGTTTTCTCTCAGGGCTCTCTTGTGAGCTTGCTATGGATTTGAGCCAGCTGTGGTTTCACCGTACATGGAACTTTGCATGTATTCAAGAACCTTCTTATGATCAGATCTGGTCTGTTCATTTATCATACAATAAGTAGACTGACTTTCTTTGCAATCAAGATCCCTTTCATCCCAAACCTGCACATCTTAAGGTGTATTTAAAAGCTTTTTCACTTTGCTATAACCACTGGGCTTGTGGAAGCTCATGTGATAATATTCCCATTTGGGAATCCTGAAAATTCCCTTTAATTGAAAGTATAACAAGAAAAACAAATGGATGTTTCTTTAAAGTGCTAGCTGTTCTAGGTGAGTTGCTCTGTCAGTGGTCTTCCATTCCTGTTGTGGTTCTCTGTAGGCGCCTGACAAGTCTTGATACAATTAAGTTCTGTTGTCCCAGATTCACACTTGTCTTAGTCCATTCAGGCTGCTATAACAAAATAACTTAAGCTGGGTAGCTTATAAACAACAGAAATTTATTTCTCACAGTTCTGGAGGCTGGGAAGTCTAAGATCAAGGTGCCAGCAGATCTGGTGTCCGATGAGGGCCCACTATCTGCTTTATAGATAGCACCTTCTTCCTAAGTGCTCACCTGGGAGAAGGGGCAAGGCAGCTCTCGGGGGCCTTTTTTTTAAGGGCACTAATCCCATTCATGAGGGCTTCACCCTCATGATCTAATCACCTCCCAAAGGCCCCATCTCCTGATACCATCATCACCTTGGACATAAGGATTTTGACATATGAATTTGAGGGAACATAAACATTCAGGCCACAGTGCTACTGTGTCTTATAACCTAAAGAGAAGGTCAGCTTTGCCTGAAGAGTGGTATTTGTGTTATGGGAGAAGTCTAGGAATAGGGGCTGGCCAGGGTATGGAATGGACACACCTGATATGATTATTCTATTCTGAATTAATTCCCTTTCTCTTACCCACCCATTCTTGGTGCCTCACCCTCCCTACTTTTCTGAATTCCATGGTCCTATGATGCTTCTCTTCAATCGTATGTTTAAGGCCAGAGAAGGGAGCCACGATAAGTACCATTCCACCTTAGGCCAGAAGAATCCCTCCCAAATGGCCAACCACCCACTGTTTCATTCTGTATACCCTGTGGGAAGGGGGAAGTTGAAGCCATGAGAAGCAAACGTAGCTCTGGCAAAGCCAAGGGGCTGGCAGTTCTCATTGCCGAGTCAGGATTTTTGGACACCAGCTGGATTATTTCCCAACCTGTATTTTTTCCAATAGTGGGTGCCCAAGAAAGACTCAGCAATTTCTCAGCTGTACAACAATATGTTCCTGAGCTAAGAAATCACTATATAATTTTGTTTAAAAGCCCAGGTCTCTTGTAACTGTACTTTAAAGCCCTTGTTGGGGGATAAGAGAGAACTGACCCTTGGAGAAAGACACAATTTTGTTAGCCTGAATTGTTATAAAATGGAGATGAACCATGGGATAGAAGATTGGGGGCACAGACCAAGAAAAGAGGTACCATTACCCAGGAGGAAATCGGGGGAAAATGGACTGAGAGAGAAGCACAAGGCTGAGAGGGTGTTCATTTTGTGGTTTCAGATTCTTCTAGCTATAGGGTAGAGATAAAATGCAGGGCTTGACATCTCAGAACAGCAGGTGAAATATAGCTTAAAATGGGAGAAATTTAAAATGGCTGCTCCCTGGAAAGGAAAGAGAAAACAGAAGATGTTCAGAATTGACAGAGGGATGTGTGTAACAGACAGGTCAGACCCTGTGGTGTGCCGTAGGTAAGAAAAAGAGCCATTTTCTATATGTTGCTCTAAAATAAAGCCTAATCATATATGAGGCTTGGTAGAATACCAGCCATTTTAACTTGTAGCTTAGAGATGCTGTTTGAGCCTTCCTCCAACCTGCATATCTTAATATCAGAGCAGAAGCTGGAGAGCAAACTAAATGTGCTATTAATTAACAGTTATTTGTTTACAGAATATATACTGATCCAGTCAGTATGTATTGCACTACCTGGGCATCTCCCTCAGATCCGTACATCAGCACCATCCACCTTCTGGGCCAGTGAGCCTATACTACCTCCATAGATAGGTTTAAGTGTAGATCGTGAACATTTTGGATTATTCACTCTATGACTGAGTGGTACACATCCACAATCAAGAAATCCAAAATCCTCAAAAAAATGGAAAGTGTGTGTGTCTGTCTGTTTGAGCATGTGTGTATGTGTTTGTGTGACTCATTGACAGCAAAGCCTGATATGAACTGACATGAGTCCATTGAAAGTCTTTATTCTACTTTATATGACTCTCCATATATTCTGCTGTAGAAACATAAACACATGTGATTTTGGGGAGCTGCCGTAGGCACTGGCTGTGGCACCAAGGATTTCAGACGAGGGGAGTATAGACCTATGTTAGTTTTCTGCAAAGTCTGGGAGATAGTTTTACAAAGAAAGATATTACAAATGTCTGCAATTCAAATATTTAAAAAGTATTTTATTGAAAGTAAAAAATATTAAAGGCATTATATGAAAAAATAATTAACACAAAGCTTTTTATCCAATTGGTTCAAAATCTCCATTACCATCTTTGGTTTGATTTTTTTCTCTCTCTCTTTCTCTCTCTCTCTCTTTTTTTTTTTTTTTACACTTTTACTATTCTAGGATGACTCCTCCATGTTCTTCCAGTTTGGTCCATCAATTGAACAGCAAGCCTCTGTAATGCTTAACATCATGGAAGAGTATGACTGGTACATCTTTTCTATTGTCACCACCTACTTCCCTGGCTACCAGGACTTTGTGAACAAGATCCGCAGCACCATCGAGAATAGCTTCGTGGGCTGGGAGCTGGAGGAAGTCCTCCTACTGGACATGTCTCTGGATGATGGAGATTCTAAGATCCAGAATCAGCTCAAGAAACTCCAAAGCCCCATCATTCTTCTTTACTGTACTAAGGAAGAAGCCACCTACATCTTCGAAGTGGCTAACTCAGTAGGGCTGACTGGCTATGGCTACACGTGGATTGTGCCCAGTCTGGTGGCAGGGGATACAGACACAGTGCCCTCGGAGTTCCCCACTGGGCTCATCTCTGTATCCTACGACGAGTGGGACTATGGCCTCCCTGCCAGAGTGAGAGATGGAATCGCCATAATCACCACGGCTGCTTCCGACATGCTGTCCGAACACAGCTTCATCCCTGAGCCCAAAAGCAGTTGTTACAATACCCACGAGAAGAGAATCTACCAGTCCAATATGCTGAATAGGTGAGTGTGGAGCAAAGGGCACACTGATGGTGGGGGTCAGAGGAGAGATCTCCAAAGGCTGGGGTTTGAGGTTGAGAAACTGTGGGCAAAGCAGTTCAGGATGGCAGCAGGTTGAGGCTGGCCTCAGGGTTGGCCATTATTTGGTCATGACGGGGGGAGTGTTTTGGATCCAAACTTTGCTGCACTGTGTGCTCTTTCTAAGAAATACAGAACCATTCTGACTCATTGAGCACCTACTATGTGCTAGATGTTACTCTATCAGGGGTCCTCAAACTTTTTAAACAG
>VBSM01002616.1:45306116-45317777 GCA_008086735.1 Cheirogaleus medius
TGTTGTATTAGATTCTGCCCATTGCATTGCCCGTCCTGATACAACTGAGGTCTGCTGTATTAGAGTCTGCCCATTGCATTGCCCACCCTGATACAACTAAGGTCTGCTGTATTAGAGTCTTCCCATTGTATTGCCTGTCCTGATACAACTGAGGTCTGCTGTATTAGATTCTGCCCATTGTGATACAACTGAGATCTGCTGTATTAGATTCTGCCCATTGCATTGCCTGTCCTGATGCAACTGAGATCCTGCTGAGGGAATGATGGCAGGAGAGCAGTCTGCCTTACCATAGTGGCATTATGCCATGAGAAAGCGAAAACCCTGCTTCTGTGAATTTTTGAACCCTGCTTTATGAATTCAGGGTTGAGGAGATTATCCCCCTATAAGGGTGTATGTTCAAAATTCCTCAAATATATTCTGCTTTCCTTCACAAAGGAATAAGAACAAAGGCCTGATCAGATATCAATTCCAAAAGTATGACCATGGGCCCAACAAGCATCTCCCAGGAAGCTTATGTCTAGTAGTTGAATTGGATGACAAAAAACCCATTGCTTTGGCATCTGTACTTTTTTAGACAGAGACTTTGTCATTGAAGACCTCAAAGTGCCTAAAGTAGTCTTTCCCAAATCAAGTTGGAGATGAGGAAGAGGTTGTAACCCATGCTTTATTGAATCAAGTAAAATTTAAGCATAGTGTTAATAATGAAGAATTGGAAACTTAGAGTGGAAGTCTAATTTTCCCACAAATCTCTTGTGGCTCCTCTTATCTGGTGGATGAGGTCCACACTCCTTAGCAAGCCAGAAAAGACCCTTGAGTATCTGGGCATAACCTTAATGATTGGGTTTATCTTATTTAACCGCCCTCTCTTCCAACTTCCCACTTTACCCCAATGTACACCGTTTGTGATCTTCTAGCAACATTGAATGACATGCCTGACCATTCTCTAAATATGACAATCTTTTACTACTTCATGACTACTTCATGCATTTGCATAGGCTCTTCTCTTGTTTTCATCTTGCCTGAAATGAGGTCAACCTCATTTCATCCTGGATATTTGGTGTTGTCTTGGAACCAGGCAGGAAAGAGAAGAGGCGCAATAGTGAACCTACCCAGAGCACCTCACTGCACTGGCTGCTGTGCTCACCTCTCGAATCAAAGGGGTGACCTAATGTACCTGCCTTTCAGTTTCCCTGCAAGGACATGGATGTCCTTTAAGCCCTTTAAGGTGACTAAAGTGCCACCTTCTCTATGAAACTTTCTCTGATATTTCCAGGCAGAATTAGTCATTCCTCTTTTTGTGTTCCATAGCCCTTTGTTCATACCTCTATCATAGCACACAGATGTGCAAGCAGTTCAAGTTAAAAATATATCTGGGAGTGTCTAGGGCTTGGAACATCACACTCATTTTGGTAGCCACCCTAGGATTCATAGAACAGTAGACATGGCATTTTTTATGGAATAAAAATGTGAATGAATCACTAAAGAAATGAAAGGTGCAGCTATAAGAAACAACAGTGATATAGCACCTCTTGTATTTTCCTGGATAGAACTGGAACCCATTCTATTAAGTGAAGTATCCCAGGAATGGAAAAATAAGCACCACATGTACTCACCAGCAAATTGGTATTAACGGATCAACACCAAAGTGGACATATAGGAATAACATTTATCGGGTGTTGGGCAGGTGGGAGGGGGGAGGAGGGGATGGGTATATACATACATAATGAGTGCGATGCACACCAACTGGGGGATGGACACGCTTGAAGCTCTGATTCGAGGGGGGAGGGGAGGCAAGGGCCATATACGTAACCTTAACATTTGTACCCCCATAATATGCTGGAAAAAATTTTAAAAAAAGAAATGAAAGGTGGAGTTTGTGCATGTGGAGTAAAAAACTGATTGTTCTTTTTAAAAGTTAAATATGCAATCCTTCATGTGTGAAGATGACTTTTTGGACTCATTGGCAGAACTAGTTTTCAGCATTGACTTTGTGTGCATAGAGTGTTCCCATGGTCTTATGCTTCATAATCAGTAACATGTAATCATCGTCCCTTTCATATGTGCAGTCGGTCACATGTCCACATTTCCCTAAGTTAAGGGCCCCTAAATTAAGTCATCCTTTCCCCTCCACTTCCGTAGTCACTATCTTCATTAGCTTGAGCCTAGATTGCTTCAGCAACCTGCTCTGTTTCCCCTATCTTTACTATCACAGAAATCATCTTACCCATTATCAGTTTTATTTATTTTCAGGTATCATTTGGATAGTTTTACTCATGTGACTCTGTACCCATGAGGGCTTCATTTAGCAAATTGAAACTTAGATACAATCAACCTGATCTCAAATTGCTTTCCAAACGGGACTGTTTTCTAGGCACAACCCTCTCATTTCGATCCAGACCATGTGGGATTGTGGAAAGAGGCAGGAGAGCTTTATGAATTCAGGGTTGAGGAGGTTCTGTTTCCAGCTCTGTTCCTCGTTAGTGGTGTTACCATGGGTGGGCAAGCCATTTCACCTTTTCAGACTTTGGTTTTTTCATCTGTAAAATAATGTCTTAGGAGAGATGCTTACTTGGCAAAAAAGAATTGAGAAGAGGTGAGCCCTATGTTTCTCCTGATTCCAAAGGTTTTTGTTTCTTTGATTATATGAGGGATTGAACTTCTATGTTCCCTTCTAATCCTATGATTAAGGTTTGAACCCAGAACCTTGGCCTCGTGTATCCCATGCTATATTATACAGCAGCTGACAACGTCCCAGACGGGGAAGGAACAGAAAGTGCTCCTGAGCAAGCCTGCCTCTTGCATGGATATATACAACACCAGGAGCAATCCCTTTTTAGATTGGCTTTAGCTTTTCATTTAGCCAAGCTTTGGAGTCACTTGATAAAGAAAAATAAATAGGCCAGATCTGATTTTCTTTGATTGAAAAGATTTATTTTATATTCTCCCTGCCTCAGCGAACACTAACCTGCCGTTGTTCACAGTCTAGGTACCCAGTTCTAGGCTGTCTGAGTCCTTAATGCTGCTGATGCTGCTGTCCTCGCCACAGGCCTACTTTCTGGTAGGGCTTTTCCTTTTTCAGAAGTATAGGGTATGTAAGAAGATAAATAGGGTAGAGGTCAGGAAATGAACCTCAAACCATTTCAGGTCAACTTCTTTTATATGATAGGGTTCTACTAATGGAGTTGCTGAGCACGCCCAAGGTTGGATTGTTATGATAAACCCCCGTAAACCTGTTCTCCATTACTTTTCTCCATCTCAGGGGAACAGCGTGGTCATCCTTTCTATTGCATGTGTCATAAATAGACGAGTCATCTTTTATTCTTTCCTCTCCCTCCCTCCTTTCATGTAACCAATTTTCTA
This sequence comes from Cheirogaleus medius, assembly GCA_008086735.1. NCBI lineage: Eukaryota > Metazoa > Chordata > Mammalia > Primates > Cheirogaleidae > Cheirogaleus > Cheirogaleus medius. Next base: position 45,309,477 of record VBSM01002616.1, read on the forward strand.
ATCTTACTGGTTCTGTAGCAAAATATATCTCAAATCTGTTCACTTCTTCCCACTTTCCCTGCAGTCCTCATTCAATGTTTTATATGTGCGCCTTCCTCTGACAAGACCATGAGCTCCATGTTGGCAGGGATGTGTCTGTTTCACTCACCATTTCATTTGAACGCTTAGCATTTGAATTTGCTCAGCACAGGCCCTCATTTTATATTTGTCAAATGAGTGAATTAACTTAAGCTAATTGTGAAATTAAGCTTTGAAATATCTGTGGCCTTGATTTCCTTTGGGCTTTTGGACTATCTGTTGAAGACTCTGTTGTAGGTTCTAGTCTTCTTTATATTTTTAACAAATAGTGCAGCACCTACTCTGCACAGAGCTGCACTCAGTGTGAAGGATAACACGATAGAAAAGGCATGATCCGATTCACCTCAGCAGTTGAAGTTAGTCTGTGAAAGAGTCTATTTAGTTCTTGGTTTCCTGGCTCAGGCCAAATGAGTGTCATAGAGAACACTGAATACTAGATCAATGTCATTTAACTTTATTCTGGGAGGTAATCGTAGGAAAGACTATATGAAATGGTTATTGTAAGATTAATCTTGTTACCACTCTATAAGAGAATGGGACAAGAGTGAACCAAGGTGGGGAGAGAGAAGTCAGCCCATTTGTAAATATTCCAAATGTGAGATGACAAGAGCTAGAATTTTGGTGGCCACAAGGATTGCAAGAGAATTTTGAAGGACACTTCTTTAGGATCTGGTAATATCCTATATAGAAATAATGCATGGGATAAAATAGTCAAAGCCAGCTTTTAGATTTTAAGATCGAAGAGACGATGGATCAATGTAAATGGAGAAGTTGAAGTGAAAACCTGTTTTTTAACAGAAGATGCATCAAATTCTGAGCTGAGAGCTGGACATGTCAGTGAGGATGTCTTGTAGTGCCTAGAGCTATACAGTCTGCAACGCAGAACTGCAGATTTGAAATTCACCAGCGTAGAGTTGATACAACTGTCAGTGGCCTAGTTGAAATAAGTTGAGTTCTCTCAGGAGAAGAGTATATAAAGAAAAGGAAAATGTGGTCTGGGCTGAGCCTTGACCATGTACTATAGTTGAAGGGGAAGGGGTGCAGTACTCAGCAAAGGTCACAGGCCTCGTGGAGACAGAGAAGGAGTGTTGCGGTGATCAGCCACCTAGGGGCACGTGTTATTGAAGCCAAAAGAAATAACCATTTTAAGAAAGGAAAAAGGTCAGGAGTGTCAAATGTGGTAGAGAGCTCAGGCATTTGTGGGCCAACATGTTTTTATTTCTTCTCTTTTATCTGGTTAACTACCCTTAATCAGGGGTTGATTATTGAGGATATTTTTTTTGATTATTCAAGTTGGTTGCCTAATGTTTGACCATTGTATTACTGTCCAAACAGCATTAAGAAAGAAATTAAAGGGAAGTGAAGGATTCAAACCATTTGTCCCCCTATTACCAGGGGTAGGAGAAAGTTGGTGGGGAAGGAACTTAACACTGTTGGCTCAAATGAGATTTGGGCCATATTGCAGATGATTAGAAGCCAGAGGAGTCTCTCAGCATCACGGCTCCTATACTTGTCAGCCAAGCGGCCACGGCCAGTTACCTAACCTCTCTGAGTTTGCCTCTCCGTCTGTGAAAACCAAGGTACCATTAATGGCTTCTTACTGTTTCTGTGCCAGTTAAATGAGAATGTACACAAAGTGCTTAGCAGGAAGCTTGGTACAAAGAGAAGAGAGCTCAAAAACATGTAATCATTTTTTTGGTTATTATTATTTAATTTTACTAGTTTTATTGGACTGCCCCTGCTCACATTGACATGAATAACTGGAAATTGAATAGAAAATTGTATTTCGAAAGTATAATAATTAAAGATTGTATTTACTTGTTCTCATTTTTTACCAAGAACGGATGGATTTCTTTCATTATAATTTTGTAGGACGTAAATCTATATGAAATCTAGGCAATTACTTGTTCCTGAATTTCCCCTGCCATGGGACCCCAGCCTGGGGATGGCACATTTATGAAGAACTCTGAGGAAAGGGGCCCTGGTTGCTGCAGGATGGGAGGAATGAAATTCTGTCTGTCTTAGTTTGAAGTGTTTCACTGATGTTGTAATGGGGACTCATCCTGGAAGAAAGAAAAAAAAAGGTGTCTATTTCTCAGAGCAAAGATGCATGTGCTGACAATTTAGATTTTTGCCCAGAGAGCCTGGCATTTTGTTTCCGGGGGCGGTTCTTATGTTTCCAACAGTGTTCCCACTGCATACCATGTTCTCTCCTCCCACCCCCCTCCCCATATGGCTTCCTCTTTGTCTCGCCCACCCTGCTCCTGGTTCCTTTCTGTCTCTCTCTTCTCTTGTGGTTTATTTCCCTTCAGCAGCAAAATGAATCTTTTCACGGAATACAGTATTGCTTTCCTCAAACCCATTCTCCATCTCTTCTTAAGTGGAAGTTCTTGAATGAGCGAGAGATCTGGGAAATAGTCTTTTGTACATATTCTATTGAACATCTCTGGTGTTTCTCTTTCCTCTGGTAATTCATCTGGCACCGATCTCTCTGTCCGTCTTCCCCAAGCTTCCTCCCTAATGGATCTTTCCTCCTCCTCCAAGATTATCTCCAAGAATAGGCCACTCTCAGTGGAAGGATCACCTGGCCTTGAAAATCTCCATCATACAAAAGCTAGGACAGACAGAGAACTACACAAAAATGGGAGGGATAAAAGGAAGAAAGGACTCTGAGAATGAGTTGGATATGGCTAAAGGACAACCAGGCACAGCTATGGGAATGGCAGTGGGTTATTTGGGATAAAGAGTTACGATAGGTAGTGCGACACATAGGGACTAGTCTATACTCGCCCTCTCCCTCCCCACTCCCCAAGCAGGAGATGAATATCAGCTTATTGTCAGCAGGTTTGGCTTTTTTTTTTTTTTTTTTTTTAAAGCACAGGGTAGCTAGTGCCAAATAAAAAATGGAAAAAAATGAAACATCTGTCTTAGACTTTAACTCTGTTTTTGACTTCATCTCTTACTCAGACGGAGATACAATACCTTGAATGAGAATACCATTGTATTATGTTGTATGTGTTTGTGTGAGAAGATTCTTATCTATGTAGAGGGTTTTACTGTTGAGGGATGAGGGAGGCAGGGATTTCTTTTGAATGATTGAATAAGGAACAGAAAATAAGTGGATATCAGTTCTGTGTAAAGAAGAGTCCGGAGAGGAAATTAATGCATAATAAGGTGATTCTCAAATTGGCAGGTTATTTGGACATTCTGAGCAGAGTTACATAAGCTTACAGGTGACTACTGGTTATACTGGCAATCGCAAATTGTATTCCATCTGTCCATCCATCCATCCATCCATCCATCTAATTTTTATTGAGCATTGTCTGCGTGCACAGCCAGTGCTAGGTGCTGTGGGAAATCTACCAAGCTTACACCTGGTTCCTGCCATTAAAGAATTCTCAACATCGAAGCACAAAGAATGTACAAATTGGCATCTCCCCTCTCTGGGCCTTTTTTCCATCCTTCCTCCCTTGCAGGCCTGAAAATCATCTTTTAAGCCAAAAACTACAGCTCTCTGAGTATCTCCTTAGGAATTAAAGTGCCTACAAGACAAAATGCTAGCTTGGAATTTCTAAAAGTTTAATTGTGTTTTTATTTTTTAATATGTATAAGGAAAGTATTCTGTTGTATAGGGAATTGTAGGCACCCAATAGTGGTTGGGTGATGAAAATTGGAGAACTACTAAACAGTGGTTCTCAAAAAACTGGTTGTAAAAAACAATCCAGCATTCAATATCCTTTTCCACTCATCTTGAAAATTCATTGACTTCTACACCCCAATAATTAGTGCTAGCCGACACACAATCCTGGGAGGGCTACTTGCTGTATCGTCCTTAGACAACCTGAGTCATGGGCCGCTGCATGAAAGCAACGTGGTTGCAGTTCAAGGAGGTCAAAAAATCGTTTGTTCATTCATTCTTCAACCACCATTTCCTGAGTGCCAACCATGTTACTGGCTTTGTAAATACAGAGATAAAAAAATAAGGGTCCCCGCCCTCGAGGGACTCACAGTCTCCAATAACGGAGGCTGAGAAGGCAGCCAAAATACCAAATGTGATCAGTTTTACGTGAGGGTTTGCTCACGATGCTACGGTAAGAGCTGATAAGAAAGGGTTGGGGAGGGGCGTGCTGCCCGTGCCCAGGAGAAGGGGAGCTTGCAGAGGTGTGTTTCTGTGACCCCCAGCTTCTCTGTTATTGACATCTTTATATTTTGCCCCACAAAACTAATATCCAGAGCTATGAATGAATAGGGACATGGGTTGCATTCCCTGCCCTTGTGCTCACAGCCTCCCCATCCCCAGCAGTGATCACAGCACCAGGTCCTCCCATCGTAAGAAACAATGACCATTGGAGTCTCTATCCTTGTCATCATTTCACAAACTCTGCAGAAATCATGGCTAAAATGTTTTGCTTTTAACAGGACTAATCATCATCATTGTTGCAATAACAGGATTTATATACGTCTCACAGTTTTTCACCCTCAGATATAACAACTAGACTTTCTAGAGAGTTAAAGAGCCATGCTGCGGTTGCACAGCTAGTAAGGGAAGAGCTAGAACCTGGATCGCCTGATGCTGAAGCCCCAAGTGACGAGGTGCAAATCCTTGCAATCCCAAATGCTTTATCTACACAACCTTGATAAAGTGAAGATCCATTGTGAAATTGTAAATCTGTGGATCAATTGAAGAACTTATGGGGAGCCACCATTGAGACACAGATTAGAGGTGAGGACAGCTGTCTGGAACCAAGGCCATGTGATATAGCAAGAAAAACATTGACCTGGAAACCTGAAGACCTGCATGGGAGCCCACACACTACCTCAGCCTTGCATTAAGTCATTTAGATTCTTTGTGTCTTACTCTCCATGTCTGTAAAATGAAGGGAACGAGTTAGACGATCTCTAAGGTTAGGAGCACAGACTTTGGAGTCAGATTGCTCATATTGAAATCCTGGCCCTACACTTTCTGGTTGTTCTTTTTCCTTCTACTTTTTACACAACTAGATTAACTCACTAATTATTTAATCTCTTTGAGCCTCAGTTTCCTCATCAAAATGAGGATAATAACTGGACCTACCTTATAGGATTGCTATGAGAACTAAAGAAGTTAATAGTTTAAAGTGATTAAATAGTATGAGGCTTGACTAAATGCTATATAATTGTTTCTCAAATTTTTTTAAAAAAAATTGGGCCCCTTCAGCTCTAGGGTATTATGAGTCTTTGAAGCTTCGTTATTACTGGAAGTAGAGGAAGAATATAAAATTTACAAAGGAACTGGTTTAAAAGAAGAATGCTGAAATGGCAAAGAGGTGTGACAACTTCAGCAGGAAACCTAAGGAGGGATATAGTACAGTAAGACATTAGCGATTTCATGGGTATAGGTGGAAATTTATGGGCAAGAATCTTAGTAGGGAAGCAGAGGGAGGTGATGTAATGCTCTGGACCTTCCAGAAACAAAGCACAGCAGTTGAAGATACTCAAACTCCAGTCTGGTAAAATTCCCCGAGAAGTCATTGCTACATGCATTTTGTAGCAAACCCGACTGGCTCCTCTGCCAGTGATGTTGGTGCTTCCCCTCACAAAACTTTGGGCCCTTTTCCCTGAAAGTTGCTCCGTATAATACTTGTCCAGTTATCATCACTTGTGAAGCAGAGGGAAAATGAAAATATTCTGGTTGTCTGCATTCCAGTTCTGTGACATCACCCCATAAATTGGTATAAACAAACAAATACATTCAAGCTGTAAGAAGACAGAAACCTAAAGAGGTCTGTGTATCGGATCTGCTTGGTTTCTCGCATTTTTAATCAAGTCCTGAGCCTTAGACATGCTGTGGCCCAACCTATAACTCCTCACTGCCAGGTTAGCTGAAGAATCAATTATTTAAAATAGGGGCCATCAGCATTGGCTTCCCCTTCTATATGACTAGGAGAACACCTTGCCAATGTGTTGTGATGTGTAAATAAAATAAAACACATGAACTCATCAAATATAGTCCTGTCACCCCACCGCCTGACTCCCCCTCTTCCCTCTCACCTGCATGTCCTCCTGTACCCCTCCCCCCTTCCTTCTTTCCTCTCCTTCCTTGCATTCAAAATGACACAATCTGGTGACTAATTCCTGATCTGCTCTTTGATTTCCCTAGAAGAGGATCTGATCCCTCCAGGGGACACTGTTTTCCTGAGGCTAGATAGCGACATGGAGGAAAATAGAGCATACTGGGACAGAGGAGCAGAGCCTTGCCCAAGGAAGAGGGTTTAGAAGGGGCTTGGAGTCAGCACAGAGCAAAACAGTGTGTGCAACTCTGTCTGTGCATTATTGTTCTGTCTCAAGGGGTTGTTTGCCTTTCACTGCTGCCTGAATTCACTGATTTAGGTGAAGGAGTAAGAAGAGAGGGAGGAAATTATCATCTCTTGAAGACCCACAGTGTCCTACACTAGAATGCGTCAGGCAGTAATTTTCGGAGTTAGGGGTAGGGCTCTGAGAAGTCTCTGGATTCTTTAGTTTGCCTATAATTTCTGCTTCTCAGAAGCAGCCTGTCTTAGCCTTTGTGCAAGGAGTTTATGTGGGAAGCAATCTTAGGTTAGGAAGCAGAAAGTAGGGACTAGGAGAGTGAGACCGGTGAGAGGGGAAAGCCAGAGACAGGAGCTTTACTGAGCTGATAACCACTGTGGGTGACAGGGGTTTGATCCCACCAGGACTTTCTAGGAGAGCCTCATGAAGTACATGTCAGAATAGTCGGATAATCAATTCTCAATCTTACATAATACTTCCATTCTAACATTCCCATCTTTTTAATATTCTGATCCCTTTTGCAATATTTTGCCAAAGTCATTCCATTGTTTGTCACCTCACTCACTAGGCCATCAACTCAGGAGCATATTAGAAGTGCCTCTGGGAGTCTTTGCAAGGAGCTTGAACTTCAATTCACAAGAAAGTGCCCCCATGCCAGTAAATCCTATGTCACACTCTACCCCCAGTCTAACTCCCTCAAAATTCACTCCTGCATGTGCTCCCTGATTTCTGCGGATCTGTAATTAGCCAAGTCTTTCCATTGCAATTTCTTCAGTATGGAAACCGTTTCCTCTCAGCTATCCGTGTCTAGGGATAGGCAGGGGCTGTATTTTGCAGGGACTGTATTTCTAGGGACTGTATTTTGCAGCTGTAGTTGTGCTGTGACCTGACTCTAGTTACTGGCCTGGGGGCACTGAAGGGACAGGGGGCACATACTGAGGAGGACAGGAGTCTGATTGAGAGGCACCTGCCTCAGATGAGTTCGTGGCAGTGTCTCTAAGTAAGGGCAGGTTCCTTTCCTCTGGCAAGAGGAGAGGAGCTTCTCTTGCCTCCTAGGAGGTTTCAGGAGAATCTTTCCTCACTGTCCACTTACATGTTCCCATGTGGGTCTCAGGGTCCCATTCTTTTCCTATTAGGATGTTCACATAGGAAATGTGCCAAAGTTGTACGTTTAGTCATCATGATAGCACGCTCCTGGGTCTGCTTTCCAGCAGTCTTCCCTGAGTTAATGGTTGGTGGACTTGACCCCTCCAGTTGCTTTTTTAAAGACTATCAAATATATTGAGACAAAGCCAGCCAACTGGCCACATGTTGTTCAAATACCAGAGCCACCACGTAACCCAATATATCACCGCTTACCACCTCCTCCTCCTCCTCTCGATCCATCAAGGGTGAGTGCCTTAGCATTTGTGATACTAGCACATGCTAGGAGTTAACCACCACCCCACTCACCCCTAACAGTGGGGTCTTCCCTGAACTCCACAATCCCATCTTGAGGGGCTGATTTCTAGAGCCACTCCTGACCACAAATATCTTACCTGAGTTCCCTTGAAGGCAGAGAGTGAGCAAAGGCTTATGTGTAATTTTTATTTTTTTGAAAGCCATTCTAGGGAGCAGGAGTTTGGGACCAGAAGAGTGAGATGGGGAGGAGAGAAAGTTGCTAGGAGGATACGTTATTGGTTGAGCATTGCTGATGGCAAGTGGTATATTCATTCTGCCAGAATGCTCTAAGCACTCTTAAGAAATGTGTCTTAGTAAAGGCACCAAAATGTGCACCCCAATAATACTCTGAAATTTAAAAATTAAAAAAGAAGGAAAGAAATGTGTCTTAGAACTGCGTAGTGAAAGGCGGAAGGGGGAATACTTATTCAAAGGCTCCCAGTTTCAATAAATGGTGCTGGGAAAACTGGATAGCCACATGTAGAAGACTGAAAC
>VBSM01002616.1:45322775-45377667 GCA_008086735.1 Cheirogaleus medius
CCCCAGGCTGAGCCTCCACCTCCACCTGCAGGATTTGTGTATTTTCCACTTTTGATTTATGGCAGCCAAGGCAAAGGTCGGGTGGTCTTCGGAGATGGTGGAGGGATAGGAAATCCTTAAAAAGAAGGTGACCATGTATTGTGGTTTGGAACAAAGAAGATGGTTCTTATGGGTTCTGTCACTTCTATTGCATTATCATTCAACACATATTTGCTAAAGGACTACTGGGTACAGATTCTGTGCCTGGAGCCCTACTGTACCAGCTACAGAGTTGGGCACTTTCATAAAGATTATCCTGTTTGGTTCGTATCGTTCAGGTAGTTCTTGTAGAGCCATTGTACAGAGGAGGAAACTGAGGCTAATGGAGAATAATTTACCTAAGAGTTGGTGATGGAGAGGAGGGCATCCAAGCAGGGCTGAGTTTAATTCTAGTGATCTTTTCATTATTCTGCACTGCCTTCCTTTTATTTCAAGTCAGAAATTTTTTATTACCTGGAATTGCCATGCTCTGCCTGTTGTCCAAGCTGCAGTATATTTTAGAATCAGCCAGACCTGGTTATGAATCCCAAGTCTACAGGGATTCATAACCATGCACTTTTATTTAACTTGTATAAAAGTGTCCATGACTCATCTTTACCATTTATAAAAAGGAGATATTCATTCCTAAATTTAAGGATTTGTGCAGTGATTGAGTGAATACACACACACACAGCCTGATATAATGCAGACATACTTATTACATAGCAAATGCTAGTGTCCTTTCCCTCGTTTCCCCTTCTGATGAGAACTTACTCTTCTTATTTTCTGTGGTTGCACAAAATTTAGTAGCTTTCTATCATTCTTTTTTATTTTTTTTAATTTATGTGTAACTTATTTTGTTTTTGGTTTATTCATTCATTCATTCATTCATTTATTTCAGCATATTATGGGGGTACAAATATTACGGTAATGTATATTGCCCATGCCCCCCATCCCCCTCGAGGCAGAGCTTCAAGCATGACCATCCCCCAAACGTTGCACATCTCACTCATTATGTTTGTATATACCCATCCCCTCCTCCCCCCTCCCACCCGCCTAACACCCAATAAGTGTTATTCCTATATGTCCACTTAGGTGTTGATCCGTTAATACCAATGTGCTGGCGAGTACATGTGGTGCTTGTTTGTCCATTGTTGAGATACTTCACTTAGTAGAATGGGTTCCAGCTGTATCAGGAATATACAAGAGGTGGTATATCACCATTGTTTCTTAAAGCTGAATAGTACTCCATGGTATACATATGCCACATTTTGTTAATCCACTCATGTATTGATGGGCACCTGGGTTGTTTCCACAACTTTGCAATTGTGAACTGTGCTGCTATAAACATTCCAGTGCAGGTGTCTTTTTCATAGAGTGACTTTTGTTTTTTTGGGTAGATGCCCAGTAATGGGATTGCTGGATCAAATGGTAGATCTACTTGTATCGCTTTAAGGTATCTCCATATTGCTTTCCACAGAGGCTGAACTAGTTTGCAGTCCCACTAGCAGTGTAGGAGTGTTCCTATCTCTCCACATCCACGCCAAAGAACCAAGCCCTTGCATATTTAGTCACACCAGGGTAGGCACAATATGCAGAGGTGGTGAATGGGAAGGACTTTCTCAGTCACAAAGACCAAAGATTGTAGAACTGACTCCATCATGTGTGGACGGGGCAGGAATAGAAAAATAGGACCGTTTGGTCATTCTAAGTCCCTTCTATTTTGTGCTTTCCTAAAGAACATCATATGGCATTCACTCACGGAGAACAGAAATGTGAGAAAGGAGAATTTCTTTCATTGAAAGCATTTATTTCCTTCTACTTTTTCCTTCGCGCCTTCATCCCAAACCCTTATCTTTCATCTGTCTTGAAAAATTCACTATCAATTTCATATTTTACCTGCCATGGTCCAATTGTGACAACGAAGTGTGTGGCCCATTCAGCCAGGATCCTTCCCAGAGAGCGAGACATTAAAAGTTAGAAAAACCTTACATAAGGTGCCACTGCACGATTGCTGTGGACCCTGAGAGCTTAGTGCTTTTTCATATTAGGTGCTTAGATTAGTACTGGCTCGTTGCACAGCCATTTATTTCAATACATTATTCAAGTCCCTTGTCCTCCATGAAGTCTGTTCTGACTTCACCTCCCTACACTGTGCTCTCATGTCTCTAAACTTGCACAGTATTTATTTCCTGTTGCATCACCCTGGTCCAATTCCTGCATTTAATCAATGGACATTAATTAAGAGGCTGTTGCATGCAGAGCTTTGCATTAAGTTTGCTGTAGATAAAGAGGTAAATTAGATATATTTTTATAACTCAGGAGTTTTCAACGTGGTGATGGTTTAGGTCACAATTATCTACTGAGACTTTAGTTGTAGATTTTTTTTTTTTAAAAAAAAAACCTACAGAAAGGATTTTGTGGCTGTTAGCTCAGTGATCTTGGACTCAGATCATTAGGGACAGGTAATGATTTTTAAATAGATATTGTGGGAGAAGTAAGCAAATGCTGGGAGAAACATACCTCCATTGCCACATTGTATAGGGATAAAATTCTGCTTCCACAGATCTTCTTCTTAAAATTCCGTGGAAACTGACATGATGAATTATAATGACCTAGAAAAGGACTTGCTCTTATGATGTCACCATGAACAGTTTTATTTTGTTTTATCACCAGGGACCATATTTTTGCAATATGCTTCTGCAGCTCGTGTTCAGTAATCTTAAATTTTTCATTTGAAAGATCAGAGTTCAGATTCCCTGAGATCATTCTTTCAGAGCATAAGCCCCAGATTTCTTAAGATGTAATTTTTACCTGCACAATCACTAACTATTCTAACGAGCAGAGAAATATAGTTCAAGGAGCCATTCATTCACTCACTCATTCATTCTTATATTTATTCATTCATTTGTACAATCATGCATTCATTCAAGACATTTGCTAAGTGTTTACTGCATGTTACTTGTCTTAAGAGTTAGGAAAAAGACAAATGTTTAACCTACTATGCAAGACTATTTCTGGAAAGCCTTATATTATTAGGAACTTTGGTAGTTATTATTTTAGTAATTCCCAACAGAAACAAAAATATTTCTCAGTCTAATGGTGCAATAAGTTTAACTTGAGTGTTGCTAGCCAGATTCCTGGAATTTGCTTTTTGCCATGTCTGCACTGTTCTAGGAGAAGTGAGTGTGACGTGGAGGATGATAAGTGAGAGGCTTCAGAAAAGTGAATGAAGGAATACATACATAAGAATTATTCCCAGAATAATTCACCCTGTCAGGTCGTTTTTTAAAAATTTGGCTTCATCTTGTTAGTGAACATCATTGTCTTCTTCATTACTTCATTACTTCATCATCATAACTACCATTACCACCACCATCCATCAATATTTAGCAACATAACACGCATAGTACTCCAGCGATGCACTCGGGAATATTTTACTGAAAAGATTGGACCACTGTCTTCAGGAGTTTGGCACCTAATTTGATTTTAATAATGTGGTGATCATGCATAAAACCATATATTTTAGAATTCTGAAATCCCTTGGGAAACTCTTTACTTTGGTTCTCTAAAGAAGTAGGTGCTTTGTGTTATAAAATATATTCTCAGAATATTTGATCTTCTCAGTCTTTCTTATCCTTTTTTGGGTTGGTGGAAGGCTGAGGAACCTTCCAGAGCTTCCCCTTTGGGTTTGAGATTAAGAGTCAGCATCAATATTATTTATCATAGTTCAGAACCCACAAAATGCTTAGGATGCAGCATGACTCTGTGGGATGGGGACATTTTACAGAGGAGGTATGACCCTCTTTTAAAAGAGCTTAGAGTCTGGGTCAACTTTAAATCATAAGCATAGAAATATAATATTTCCTAGAATCCTCAAGTCCCTGAGGAAACCATTTCTCTCCAGTTTTTCTAAAGAAAGAACTGCTCTTTGTTTAAAAATCTCCTCCATATCAAGTCTCTGTCATGGACTATTTTTTCCCCACTGCATCAGAGGAAGTATCTTACTGAATAGATCTGCTTTCCTCCTGTTTGCTGAGACTTATTAAAAGAGCTGACTGCAAACAGATTTTTACTGCCTCAGTGTGGACTTACATCAGGTAGCACCCAATAAGACTTGACAGGCTGACATCTCCAATCCATCAGCAGTGGCGGGTGGGAGAGGAGGACAGGAAGGAGAGAATCTTATTCCCACCCACTTCCTGAGAGACAGACTTTGGTAGAGTGATATGGGGTCCATTTTTAGAAATCGATTTAATTTCTGAGTTGGAGTTTTAGGGATTTCACTTTTGGGATATAGGGCTAGACATGAGACCCCAGCTTACCAATGCTAAACAGAAACTGAAAATTACACACTCTTAAGGTCACAAAGGAGTTAAAGAATGAGTCCTTAGGAAGGAAAAAAAAAATCCTTACAAAACACTGGTGACAGATCATCTCAAACACACTGCATTGTTTTCCAGCCAGGCAGCCTAACAGCTCATTGTGATTGGTAATAATGGCAAGCTTTTGTTTGGAGAAGAAAATATTTTATAAACCTAGATTTCCCAAATATGTAAGCTTTATTGTCCCAACTTTTGCCCCATCTCTCCCACTTCATTTTGAAAGCATTTGTGACACAGATATAGAAAAAGAAAAGCAAAACCTACAACCAGATTCTGAGTTGCTCACTTAAAGAATTTTTGTTTACATGTGGAATGAAATATTGATGCATGTGACTTCTTGTTCTGTTAAGAATGTCTTAGAAACACTGATGGCTCATTCCTAGGAAATAAATATTTCATGGCTGCTCTTTCATTGGGTGAATGTAGATTCTGATTTCTGCTTAGGTAATTTTCAGGATAATTGGATTTTATGATTCTTTTGGAAATAAGTTGGTACCTTGGTAGAGGGAGACTCACTGCCTATCTTATGTAAGATGGGGACCTCTTGGATATGGGAGGTTGAAGCCATTGAGATGTTCTTTCAAGACCACTTGCTAAAATTATTAGGACAAGTGGGAATAGAGAGTTAGTGGAATGAAATCATCATCATCTGCTAATTATGTTTGCCAGGACCATAAAAGTAGCACGTGGAATGGACTGGAAGTGGAAGGGAAGAAAAAAGTCATGTTATTAACCTAGAATGGCTTCAACCAAGGATGATAAAAGGAATAGATACCCAACATTTCTTAAATTTGTTATAAATGTTTCACATCTTGTTGACTCTGTTATGTTTTTTAAAAAATTATTTACATTTTGCTTATGTTTTAATTGTTTGGAATCTCATCTTATGCTCAGTGGTAAGCACATTGAGGGGAGGAACTATATGCTATCTATCTTGGATTTTTGTATCACTTAGCACCTTGCCTTGTACACAGTTATGCTCAGTAATATTTATTGAAGTGAACTAAATTGAAATGAAGAAATATTTTCATGGTAACATATTCTGAATATAAATTTAACACCAAGAGAAGCTATCTCCAAGAACTATTTGAAGATGTGGACATGACTGGAAACTTAGGAGATATTGACCATATTAACTTAGGGCTTAAAATTTTGAAGTTAGAAAACATATGCCCTAAAATTTATGCTAAGATATTTCAAAAGTTGATAGAAAAGATTGGCTTACCCTGATGGTCAGAGACTCAGAAATATTCTCTAAAGATAAAATTCTAATGAAAACAAAGCACACTAGGTATTTTAACATATATCTTAGGTGCCTGCTCAGTGAGTTTTGACAAATGCCTTCATGGGTGTAATCCACACCCCTATCAAGATATAGAAGATTGTCATCACGAAATGTGTCCTATGCCAGTTCCCAGTCAATCCCTATCATACATACACACCCAACACACACATGTACACAAGGCCACTGCTGCTCTAATTTCTTTCACTATAGACTAAATTTTCCTGTTTTAGAACTTCATATAAATTCAACCACAAAATATGGATTATTTTGTGTCTGGCTTCCTTTGTTCAACATGATATTTTGAGACTTATCCATGTTGTTAGATTTACCAATAGTATGTTCCTTTTTTAAACTGAGTAATATACCATTGTTATAAATATATCAGAATTTGTTTTCTCTTGATGGACATTTGGGTTGTTTCCAGTTTTTACCTATTATGAATAAAAATGGTCTGAACATTTTTGTTTATGTCCTTTTGTGGACATACATTTTTATTTCTGTTGGGTAAATACCCAGGAGTAAAATTATTGGTTATAGGCTGGTATATATTTAACCTTATAATACATGGCCAAACCATTTTTCAAAGTGGTGATAACATTTTACATTCCCACCAGAAATGTATGAATGTTTTGCCAACAGAGGGAATATAATATAGGAAATTAGACAATTGAAGGAACAAAAAGGGACTATTGAAAAATAGTACCTGCAGGAACAACTATTATTTCTAGAGCAAGCATTGTGGTTGTCAGAAGTTAGAAGATCAGAGGTGGTGCCCCATGATTCTGGGGCGGTACTTAGAGCTCCAAGGAGGAAGTACTGCTCAACTGCTCCTGTAAGGTCACTGACTCTTTCCTCTGTCATCAACATTCTGCTCACTGAGTGTATCCAGTAGGTTATTTTTCATTTTGACTATTTTATATATTTCATTCTAAAATTACCATTTTGTTCTTCTTTATGTCTTCTATATTTTTGCTGATGCTTTCTTTTTTATTTATTTATTTTTTTATTTCAGAATATTATGGCGGTACAAATGTTTAGGTTACATATATTGCCTTTGCCCCACCTGAATCAGAGCTACAAGTGTGTCCATCCCCCAGACAGTGCGCATTGCACCCATTAGATGTGAATATACCCGTCCCCTCCTCCCCCCTCCCTCCTGCCCAACACCTGATGAATGCTACTACCATAGGTGCACGCAAGTGTTGACCAATTAATACCAATTTGATGGTGAGTACATGTGATGCTTGTTTTCCCATTCTTATGATACTTCACTTAGTAGAATGGGCTCCAGCTCCATCCAGGATAATACAAGAGGTGCTAGATCACCATTGTTTTTTATGGCTGAGTAGAACTCCATGGTATATATATACACCACATTTTATTAATCCACTCCTGTATTGATGAGTGGGCATTTAGGTTGTTTCTACATCTTTGCAATTGTGAATTGTGCTGCTATAAACATTCAAGTACAGATGTATTTTTTAGAGAATGTCTTTTTTTCCTTTGGATAGATACCCAGTAGTGGGATTGCTGGATCAAATGGTAGTTCTACTTTTAGTTCTTTGAGGCATCTCTATATTACTTTCCACAGAGGTTGTACTAGTTTGCAGTCCCACCAGCAGTGTGTGAGTGTTCCTATCTCTCCACATCCACACCAACATTTGTTGTTTTGGGACTTTTTGATAAAAGCCATTCTCACTGGAGTTAAGTGATATCTCATTGTGGTTTTAATTTGCATTTCCCTGATGATTAGAGATGTTGAGCTTTTTTTTATATGTTTTTTGGCCATTAGTCTGTCTTCTTTTGAAAAGTTTCTGTTCATGTCCTTTGCCCATTTTTTAATGGGATTGTTTGATTATTTTTAACTTTTGTTTCAAGCATGTTCATGATTTTTTGAGTATTTTTATAATAGTTGCTTTAAAATCTTTGTCAGATAATTCTAGCATCTGTGTCATCTCATTGTTGGTGTCTGTTGATTGTTGTTTCTCATATAAGTTGAGATTTTTATGATGCTTTGTGTGCTGAGTAATTTTGGATTGTATTCTGGATATTTTAAATATTATGAGATCCTGATCCTTGTTTAAAGCCACTAATTTGGTGCTACTTTGAATTCTGGTGTTCTTCCCTATCTGCCTATTGATATTTGATTTTTAGATACCTCAAATAGGTGTGTCATGCATTCTATCAGGGTTTTAGAGTTGCATTAAGTGGGGGAGAAAAGTTGGCATGTGTTCATTGCATCTTATCTAGAACTAGAACCAGTAAGTTTGGATTTTGATGGCACACATTCACAAGATAAAAGAAAACCCACTTACTCATTTATGTACTTAGGTTTATCATTCATTGTCTGGTTACCATCATTAGAAGTTAAGCTTCATAGGGGCAAGGATCTTTGTTCTGTGCATCCAAAGTACTCAGAGTCTAGAACTAAAAGAGTATTAGAAGCAGTCAATAAATATTTTTGAATGAATGAAAAAGAAGCCAATAAACAAAGAGGAATACATTACTATACACTGAGCATATCTCTCTGTTTGTATCAGTTTTTTCTTTTATGGAATAGGAAAATAATATTTATTAATATTTTATTGGGAGGAATAAAATATGTAAAGCATTTAGCACATAGTAAGTTCTCAAAAAAACACAAATTCAATGTTTCCTCTTCACTCCTCTTGCAGAGATAATAAAGATAACTTTTAAATTGTGGAGCAAGGAAAACAACCAAAGGATCGGCTTATTTCATGGGGCAGTTGGTTTTATGTAAACAGATGACAAATGAAAGCAGAAATAGTCCACTCCTATTTTCATTCCCTCTTCTCTATTAAGGAAAATGATCTTCAAATGGAAAAAGGAGAAGATCATAGGCTTTGAAGTGCGATGGGCTTTCTAGCTGACTTTCCTTAATCTCTCTCAGGTTAAACCCAGTTCTCCCTGTAAAATGGAAATGATAGTGCCTGTTCCCACAGGGCTGTTTTAAGTGTGACAGAGTACAAACTATGGGAGGTTTTTATTCTGGGGGAAGGAGAGGACATAGACTCTTCTCATTCCCCAGCCTGTCAAAAAGAATCTTATAATTGCCAGCTCGGTTCCAAAACCAGTGCTGATGGGCAGTGGTGAATTGGCAACCTCATGAGCGGTACTGCTGTTGACCTTTTGGTGCAGTACAGCTGGGCTGAGCCTGACACTCTCCGTGCCTGCTGAGTCACAGCCTCCTCTGCCTCACTGCTCGGGACTCCCTTGGGCCCCGAAGACCAAAACACCACGTCCATCAGGCTTCTGGCCCTGCTTGGAACTTCGGTTTGGGTCCAGACATCACAGCAACTCCCTACCAGAGCTTGGTGGGAGACCTAGAATCCCGTTTCTCTCACCCACTGTTGCCCAGTGACCTTGCTGAATAATTTACCTGTTACGGGTTCTCAGCGCATCTCCTCTCAACCAAAGGGCTTTATCCCTTTCATTTCTTCTTTTCAGGCATTGAACAGAAATACCCCAATAGCATTTCCAAAAATCTAAATGGGTTACGTTTGTTTCAATCTTGTGGTCCACCATGCAACCGTGTTCTATACATCCTCACCTTCCCCACCCTTCTCAAGTCGTACACCGAATAGGTGCTCAGGGAAAATTTCAGACTTTGTGACTGCTGTGCACTGATGCGAGAGATTTGGTAAGTGTTCCAAAAATATGCCTTGACGGCCTTGATTTAATTGCTCATTGATGCAACACCATTTGACTTTTCTTTAGCATTCCAAAGACTGTGGGAAAATAATGTCTCCGAAACTATACAAATGTATGGCCAATGGGCAAATCTCTGTGAGTGTCTTCAGCTCTGCATTGGCAGTTAGCTGTTGAATTCAGGGAGAAGATGTAGTGATGAGACATGGAACGGGGATTAGAAGCTTCTTCGACACAGTCGCAGGCCATCTTTCACCATATATCCTTTAGGGAGTGTGAGGAGACCTGCTTACTTGGGTGTTGTCCCCTGTCAGATATGAGATGCTACCTGACACCAGAGTAGATCTGCTGTTCTTCCTTGAATGAATCCCTGGGGTGAAAAGGGGGCAACACAGCCTTCTTAATGGGGTGAGAGGTGACAAAATTGACGTTTGGTAGGTTCTTAATTCAGGAATGAAAGCAAACACTTTCATTTACCATCTCAGAAGGGAATTGAGGCTAAGGAGAAAACCCAAAGCTGTAAAAGCATTTTCATTTTTATGATAATCTTGTGTTTTTAAATTTCATTCTCACTTACCTATATGCCCATAGATGAAGAGATTAATTTAAGACCTTGAAACAGAAAGGAATCTGTATGCCGGCCCTTGCAGGGAGCAGGAAACGAAGGGTTGGAGGGACTGATGTCCACTCCATAGCCAGGGAAGGGGAGGAGGTTTTACAGGAGATAGTGAATGGGGTGGCAGTTCCTGAGGGGGTTGGAGGGGAAAGGAGACTGTGTCGGGAGACTGTGTCAAATGGAGAGAGGGGAGCCCAGGGAGCTCTCTCTGCCTGGGAAGAGGCCCCGGGACAAGGCAGGCCAAAAGGTCCCCTAGGGAAGTTGACTTTGCTAGTCTTTTGTCTCCATAGCCATGGAGCTGAGGCAAGCAGGCAACACAGCGTTATGACATTCCAGCTCAGCAGATTGGGTGAATCTCCATAGAGAAAGTGGCACCTGGGCTAGGACTTTAAAAGTGGTAAGGACTTTGATGGCGAGACTTGGGGAGGTTGGGATTCCAAGCTCAGGCCAGAGGAGGAAATGCGTGAGACTTCCGTAGGCACCACCAGTGCTGTCCACACAGCAATACAGCACAGGGCCAGGCCCTCACCTCTGTGGGAGGCAAGTTGGCGTACTGGAAAATATGATTCAATAGCCAGTCTACTTTGACCTTTTTATTTTCTGTGCTGATTGAGTTCTGCTTAGGTTGCTGGAAGATACTTTATTTCATTTCTAACCATTTAGTCTCCCACTGGGAAAGTATGAGTTTATGCATTTTTCTTTTGATCTTAACAGAGATGAAATATGATCGGATGGAAGAGTAGCACCTCTAATGTCTATTTAGTACTTAATTCTACCACTAATCCCTTGCTTTCCTCAGCCCTATTGATCCTCAGCCTTCTGCCTGTTCCAATGTATTTCTGTGATCAATGAGATACCAGTAAACACTGTGAGAGAGTCATCAAATCAAATAGTTGGGAGGGACCTCTAGAGGTCATTGTGCCTGTAGCTAGGTGATGACCAAAGCCCGCCAGGGTAGAGAGTTGTTTATTTTCTCCTTGAAACACTCCAGAGATGGAGAAAGACAGCCTCCCTCAAGGAGTTTATCCTAGTAATTAATCAGCTGGGAGGTTCTTCCTTATGTCTAATTGAAATCTTTCCTGATGTAATGTAATTTATTTGTTCTTGTGTTGTCTACTGTGGGCATGAATAGCAAATGATTATTACTACATCATTAATAACAACCCTTCATGAACTTAAAGACCACCTCTCATCACCTTTCTGCCCCTCCTATCTAGACATAGCAACTCGTTTCTTGCACTGTTCATCAAAGAGTTTATTTCCATGTCTTTAGCCATCTTTATTCAAGTTCTCTGAATTCTTAAGGCTCTCTATATTATTTTAAAATTGTTATAGTGAACAGAAATTTAGACTAAGTGCAAAGTAACTGTTTTAGAGCTCTCACTGGTGGTTTTCAACGTGAAAAAGCTCATGAATCACTTTTGGTGGAAATAAAAGCAATTGGTGTTAGGAGTAGGTTATTAGATAGGGCCATTGATGATATAATGCATTTTTATTGTTTATTAATATGTTAACAGACATCTCACTGTGTTATACCTACATATCTTGGGAATCCTTATAAACATAGTTATGTGACTTCCTGACATGAAATTACTTTTAAATTATAAACCTAGAGAAGACAAGGCATTATATTGTCCATACTTTTCTTGTCCGATCAATTTGGGATTATTTCCTCCAATGCCTTTTAGAGTACCTTGTCCAAAGAATCTGACATAATAGACATGATGTTTACTACAAATAACTTTAAGAATGTATGGCATTTATGTCCTCGTCACATGGCTTTGTGGTTTATGGAGAGGTTGAGGAGATAAATGAAGATAAGCTAAGGTGAGAGAGCAGGGGAATAACATTCAGCATTCATTAACTACCTTTTGTGTGTAAAGCACATGCCAGGTACTGTGGATATACAAAGATGAGTAGACACAGCAAATTACTGTCAAGGAAAAGGAAAACTAATGGATAGGACTGTCAAATCAAGGATGCTCGTGTGATGACACCATATGGCACCTGGGAATTGGAGAAGGGGCTGCTTGAGGAGGTATCAGTTATGTAGCATTCCCCTAACATCAGTCATCTGACATTGGTATTTCAGGCAGAAGAAAACTGGCTCCTCCAAATTAGGGTCTAAGTGAGAGATGAGCAATGAAAGTGTTCATGACATGCATTTTATTTATAAATGAGAAAATTATTTTAATAATGATTAAATTTTTTGAGCTTTCATAATATCCCAGGCAAAGGACTTACAAGTTCTTTTGCATGTATTAATTCATTTAACCTCACAACAATGCTGTGAGGCACATACTGTTTTAGCTCCATTTAATAGAGACTCAGCCGTGGAAATAATGAGGGAGAAGAAATCTCATGGGAATGCATGGAGTGGTCAGTCTGAGTGGCAGGGAAGGAATTCACCTGGCAATGGTGCCAATACGATTTAGAAGGAGGGCACTGGATTGGGTGGGTGCCCAAGGTATGTGGGTGCCTCCCAGGGGTTGGGATGGCACTGGGGATGGCTTGATGACCAAGGAAGACTGCAATGCTGCAGGTGCTATTGCAGTGTATTCTGAAAATAGATGAATGCAGAGTTAGAGAAATCTAGGTGTGTCAGGATTTGGTTTGAGTCATTGAAAGATGCTGGGTAAACTGCACGCAAGGATTGGCCATTCAAGCAGCGTATTTCACAAGGATCAAGTCTTTCTTCCTTCATCAGCCTGTACCCTTCTCTGCTATTCTTTCTGTTTCTCACCTAGGGTTCTGTTCTCCTCCAAGACCCCTCTGAGGCATTTCTCCCAGCCTAGCATTAGCTCTGCGGGGCTGTGGTGTGGCCCCTCCCTGGCTCAGACCCCCACACATCCGACCCTTGAAGTGTCAGCATCACTGTCAGCCCCCCAGGCTCAGCATCAGACTTTTCCTAACTGATGGCTGCAGTACCTTCGTCTCTTCCCACAACTGGAGATCCACCTGCGTGACCCCATTACTGCTTTCTTACTTATCTGACAAATCCCCGAGTTTCATATTTTCTATCCTCCAGAACCCCTCTCCTACCGTGCTCCCTCTCCCCTCACCCCTAGCCTCGTCTCAGCCCCTCTCTCTCCTTTGGTGACAGACACAAGTGGTTAGATGCAGAATCTGTGTACTGGGTGGGTCTCTGCATGACTTTGCGTTTGAACCTGAGTGTGGTCATGGGTGAAAGTGACTATGTGAGATCACATTCGTGTATGTATATTTATGTTCTCTCAGTGGAAAGATACAGTTGGGAGTAGATGCACTGAGATTAAAAGGATCCCGTGGTGGTCAACCTTACTTAAAACAAAGAAAAAATTAAATGCACAAAGCTATGCATGTGAGGGTGATTATCGAGTTTTTGTAAATTGAAAACATACTAAATTTCCACGAAGAGGGGGATTGATTAAATTTTGGTTAATCACTCAATGAAATATTTTGAGTTTTTAAAAATGCGTTACAAATTCCTGTGTGTGTGTGTGTGTGTGTGTATGTGTGTGTGTAGAGATGGAGATTAAAATATTAAGTGAAAATGGAACATTAGGGCACTTGTGTATAATGTGATGTATATTTAGGTTGCATTTACATATTGGTGATTGGAAAATATATGGGAAAGTTGCTAAAATAATAATGTGATTATGTCTGGAAGGTGAAGTTATATTTCTTAACTGCATTTTCTGATTTGCCACAGTGAACATGTAGTATGTGAATAATAAAAAGTATAAAGTTGTGAGGTGACAACAATATTTCAGGAAAACACAAATATGTAGAGTAGGCATGCAGGGAGAGTTTTCTCATTATAACCAGATAAGGGAAGGGCTAAAGGCCCTTTATCCCTTCTTTCTCTCCTTCTCCAGCTGGTTTTAGAAAAGTGAGATCACTTAAAAGCCCACCCATTGTACAAAATCTCTTCCCAAAAATTCTGCCCAATTAGAAATTTATTTGAAGTTATAAACAAATATTCCTGGGGGCACAAAAATGTATCAGTGATTTACAAAATATTTTAGTACCTTTGCGCAAATTAGAAAAAGTGAGCATTTCTCAAAACACTTTACTGCCGCGTGCTGGGAAATTGACATAATTGAAACACTGTGGACAATAGCCATGTGATGATGACTCCTAGGTTCGTGCAGTGCCCCTCCTGCCCACTTGCAAGCAATGAGCGACTTAGTAATGCATAGATTTCTTTTCTCCTAGTCTGGCTGAGACTTTAGCTCTAAGGAATGGGAGTTTTGATGAGCACATAAACACATGGTATGCCAGGAAGGGAGAGCAAACGATAAATTTGGAACACCATGCGGAAGATGTCTGCTAAAGCTCTGAATCTGGAAGCTTTGGACAGCCTGAAACAATATGAGGGCATCAAACTGAGGAAAAAGAGAGACAGAAGAGGCCGGGACGTGACAGAATAGAAGGGAAAGAGATCCAAAAGCTGTACTTCAAATTCTTAATGCTGGCCTGTGGTCTCCTGTAAGCTGTATGCGTGAGAGCCCTGGGAAGCCATCCTTTAATTCTTGTGGGGCCTCTGGAAGTTGAGCTGAATCCTGGTTATAATGGAGCTGCCTCGCAGGGATGGATAGACTTGTGCTAATCATGTATGAGCCCCCACGGAGGGCATATTTTGGGATCTATTCCTGTGTTCACATCCTAATGCTTATTTAACAGCTGTGTGTCTTGGTTTAGTTTAGAGCCACTTATGACAGTTTCAATCCTAGATCTTTTCCTCTGTCATTGATACAGAGACATTTCCTGATCTACTAAAGTCAAGAACATAAGAGCAGAGCAGGAAACCAATAGATCTCTGAGCCAACAGATGCCATGTGTAAGCTCTGGCTGTTTTGCTCTGTTATAAAGTGCTCCTTGCATCTAGGCAGTACATAAAGTTATCAAATAAAACTTGAATGCCTTGAGATTCCCTCTTCAAGGGAGAGATCCTGGTGAACACATTTTAAACTAGTAAAATGACAGATATTTTGACAGTTATAATACTGTCACTATGGGTGTGATGGTACTAGCTGGGAAGGGATCAGACTAAGGTCCTCTGGGAAATACTTCCTGAGAATGATAATGAAAGAACAATTAGGACATGAAAGAGACCCATGAATTATAAAACATTCATTATACAAATCTTAATTAGTGTGATTATTTGTTGGCAAATTGCTGAAGTTTCGTTATTGCCGAGATTATTCAAATTGAAAACAAAAAAAGTCTTCTTGGAGTTTGAAATGACCAGTACCTATCTGTGTAGCAAAGGCTCAACTTATTTGGTAGAGGAGTGGCAAATGAATTTTCCAGTAGGCCTTGAAGGATTTTTCTTACAGCTCCCTCTGAACCTCTGCTTCCCCTTGCATTTGTCTTTCATCCAGAGAACACTGAACTAGGGTTATGTTCAGGGTAAGGGCAGAGTACTTGCCTGGATCTTTGAGTGCTGTGTGCTTGAGGCAAGCCACGCTGAGCCGACAGCCTTTCAACACCCATTCCAGTTGTGTAGTCCTGGACTTGTGCTAGTGCGGCCTTCACCATCGAAATAGAACCCTCCATTGCGAGCCGACCTGGAAGTGCAGCTGTAGTTAACTCAGTTAGAGCAGGCCCTGCTCCTGCGGTTGGAGACGTGAGCGTAACGTCCATTAGACCAAGAGCTCCGTGATTGGCAGCAACTGTACTTTGTTTGCCACCGAATCCCCATAATGTTTTTAAAAATGTTATAGAGGGAGGCCTACTCCAGTGGGCTACGTAAGGCAGAAATTGAACAAAAATGATTAGTTTGGTAGGGTGATGCTATCTCTGTGAAGTTTTAGGCTCCCAATCTCAATTTCATTAGTTCCCTCGGAGTTGGTCAGAATCAAGGCAATAAGCATCCTAACCACACTCATTAGAGACTGAAATCTCAACCAGATGCCAGTTAGTAACGTAGTTTCTGTTATTAATTGTTCCATCAAAATCACCTCCCAAATTACTGGTTTAAAATAACAACAACTGTTTATTTGCCAAGAGCTTCGTAGTTTGGGGAGAACTTCTCAGGGACAGCTTATTTTAACTCCAACGGGCATCAGTTAGAGTGTGTGCCCAGAGCTGGAGGATCCACTT
The DNA here is from genome assembly GCA_008086735.1 of Cheirogaleus medius. Lineage (NCBI taxonomy): Eukaryota > Metazoa > Chordata > Mammalia > Primates > Cheirogaleidae > Cheirogaleus > Cheirogaleus medius. The sequence goes on from VBSM01002616.1 coordinate 45,338,836, forward strand.
CTGAGATGGTGTGACTGGAAAACCGGTGCTGGCTGGCAGCTGGGAGTAAGTGGGACCCAGTTCTCATCCATGTGGGTCTCTCCACTTGGCTACTTGGCCTTCCTCAAACATGGTGGCTAGTTCTACCTGGCGCTGCGTCGTTCTGCTGTATGTGTTCTCTCGGTCAAAGCAGTCACAGCTCAGCCCAGATTTAAGGGTGGTGGGAAGTATGGGGGGAGATGAAAATAGACTACCTCTTGGTGGAGGAAGTGATAAAGAATTTATAGCCTTTTTGTAAAAAAGAGAAAAAAACAGAAAAAAAATTTATTTATTTATTTTTGTTGTTGTAGAAACGGAGTCTTGCTCTGTCACCCAGGCTGGAGTGCAGTGGCATAATCATAGCTCAGTGCAGCCTGGGCTCAAGGCATCCTCCTGCCTCAGCCTCCTGAGAAGCTGGGACTAAAAGCCTATGTCACCATGACTGGCTAATTTTTTGTTGTTGTATTTTTTAAAGACATGGTCTTGCTATGTTGCCCAGGCTAGTCTTGAACTCCTAGCCTCAAGCAATCCTCTCTCCTCAGCCACCCCAGTACCTGGGATTATAGGTGTGAGCCACTGTGCCCACTGCAGTCATTTTTAATGAGCTCTAAATGTTCACTGAAAAATATCTATTTAAAAGATTTTTCAATCAGCTCAAGTTGCTTGTTTATTATATTTTCATTCGGGGAGAAAAATTCCATAATTAGCTACATTGCATAGACCAAGAGGAACGGGGTGGCATTTGGCCTCCTTAATATTTCTGTCAGTTCCCCTTCCAGAGCCTGGTGAATAAGCATAAAGTCAGTAAAACCAGTACACTAGCTATGCAGATATGTTTTAAGAAAAGGCCCAGTGTGCTGACATCTCCCCCCCTTCCCTCCCAACACACAGACAGCAGTTGCTGCCCTTCACTCCTCGTCTGTCGACATGCTGGAGCTGCCACTTCTCATTTGTAAAAAGATCCCCTGGTGAGCTTAGAAACAGAAAAAGGAGTGAATTACACGGTCTGAGGGGCTCGTGTCACTAAAGTTATGATGTATCCATCTCAACTATAGTGTTATCTGCCAAATGTATTTATTTGGGGATAAAAAAAATTGTTTTCTCTGTCCTTCTAGGTGAATTTCTCCTCTCCATAGTGCTAGAAAAGTCACTTTTTAATACACTGGTTCTGGGGCTGGCTGTGGTCGCTCAGACCGTAATCCCAGTACTTTGGGAGGCTCAGGTGGGAGGATCGCTTGAGGCCAGGAGTTCAAGAACAGCCTGAGCAACGTAGCGAGACCCCATCTCTATAATAAAAATATATATATATATGTATATCGATTCTTCTTTCATAGCTTTTAAATGGGCAAGTTTCCTTTGTCAACCCAATCTTTCTTCAGAGATGTCTATTAAACAAGTTGTGTATGTTAATTCTTATGATTATTTTGCATATTTCTTATACCATTAGAACTACCTTCATTAAGAGAGAGTTCCAGGCTCTGCTCACTCTACTTCCTTCCATCCAGGAGACCCTGGCAGCAACCATTCATTAGTTACCTATCAGTGCCAGGCAGTGTATAGGTGTTACTTTGTCAGTAGCATAACACTGTGCCATGGGTATCTGAGAAGATGGGAATTCAGAGAGGCCAACTTTCCCAAGGCCTGTGATACATAGACAGCAGCAGTGGGAAAATTGGAACAAAAGAAAATTCACCTACATTCCACTGCCCTACCACAAGTATTTTAAATTTATTATAGCTTTTGACCTTATGCATACCTATTTTTATACAATTGTTATCATAGGATGCACCCAATTTTTCATTCTGCCTTTTTAGACAATGTTTTTTGATGGGTGGACATTTTCCCAAGTTTTTACATGCTATAATAATGATTTTTATTTATAATACTATGTAATACTCTATGCAGATGATCAAAGTAGATCTGTTTTGGCTTTCAAAATAATGTTTTGTATATAAAAGTAATACATATACATTGTAGAAATATTTGAAAACTATATAAGAAGAATACACAGATTTTATATCACATACAGAGATATAATAGTGTTATATTTTGGACTATTTTCTCCCAGGCTTTAAATATATAAATATATTTTGCTTATACAGACACATATGTGGTTTTATTGGATACAAAATAGAGATCACACTGTAGAAACAACTTCCAATAATATTTGCTTTTCTCAACAAAAAGAAAATTTTGAGAAATTTCATGTTGCCTTGCTTTTCTATAGGGACTCTCCTTTTGGAGGGTTTCATTGTTTCCACGAGGCAGGGATTTGTTGGGATTTGGAAATATTCCTACATATAAAATTACTCCCCAGCCCCATGGCGTTGCGTCAATACAGAACAGCTCGCACGTGCATCCCCCGGCAGCGTGTGTCATGCTCTCATTGCCTCATAAACCACGGAACGAGGCCTGGTAATGACGCGGGGAGGTGACCTCCAGCTGAACATTGAAGCTGGAAGAAATAGTGGTGTTCTGTGCAACAGTGGTTGCATCTGAATAACATCCCAACTTCTCGTTTAGGAATGCAGCCTACCTAATGGGGAAGAGTGGGTAGGGTCTATTTATCCTCCTACATGTGAGATGCAAAAGCAGATATTGTCTGTTCCTTTGGTGCATCTTGCAGAGTCATATGTTGAACTGGGTGTGAAAGCTTAGTTTTCAGTAGGATTCAGTGCTATAGATTATAGCAAAGTGCATTCTTAGGATCAGCATTCTCTGCTTAAATGATGAAATGGTGGAGTTGGAGCAGGTCAACTGTCTTTTTTGTTCCACACCGTGAAACATTTTTAACATGTAAAATTCTTTGAATGCACAGGAAATTACAGAAAATACTAACTCATGGTAATGTTTCCACTGCACGGATTTAACAGATGTTAACATTGGACTTCTGAGTTCTTTAAAATACTGTATTTCATTGGATCTTGGGAAAAGGTTTTGAGGTGGGCAAGATGGGGTAGGGCCTCCCTGCGGAGGCCAGGCCATCTTTCCAGCCTGTTTTCTCTAGTTCCTGCTGTCAGAATGTTACTGTCAAATGAGATGAAGAACCTTTCTAGTGACTATAGCACCTACCAAAGAGAGAACAAGGGATGCGAACACAAGGGGAGATGAAATCGGGTGTTGCCCAAAGCTGGTAGGGTGATGAGGGGAAAATGGGCTGGGAATATGGGCTCAGCTAGATGCTAATTGCACCATCTGTGAGTGTGTCAGAAGCCCTGATAGACTCAATAGACTGTTCTATTTTTTTAAAAATCACATTTAGACACAAGCTGCTTCCTGAATTGGATGAATTTTAACGTTATGGTTGCACATTTAAAAAGTGAAAATTGAGGATTTTCCCATTCTTTGCCTCTCTCCTGGGTTGTGGGAGTAATTCATGGCAACTCAGAATTTATATCTCAGAGCAAACTTGCTTGACGATTTGTCTTCATTGCATTTGGGGGAAAAATAAACCTCATCAGCCAGGGCCTGATTTTCCAAGAGCCCATCATTCAGACACTTATTATGTACTTTGTGAAGTTTCTAGGCCTTTCGCTTTTCACCCTTTCCCCTCCTGCTGGGTTTTGGTCATTTTGCCGCTTGTTAGGGCTTCCACCAGCAGATGTGGAGGAGCACAGGGAACAGATAAAGCATTATTAATTTTTGCTTCATGATAGGAGCTCTGCAAAGGGCTCAGTGGGGGGGGGAATTTTGAACCATTTGGTTATGATAAGGTTTGGAGCTATCTGTTGATTTTGGTTACGTATGCCTTTCCTGTCCCCCATTTGTACTGATAATGGAGAGCTCACTTGCAGGAAAACAGGATGGAAGGGGACTGCAAAATATAGCCCAGATTCGCAGTGAGCCATGACTTAAACATGGTCCCGTAATATGATGCTGTAATGAGAGGGAGCCCGAGTCCATAGGAGTCCACTGAAGTATCAAATTGGTGTGCAATCTCGCTTCTCATTCAGCACCGGGCAGGCACACGTTAGAGTAGAAGTTTTCAGTGGGGATGAGACTGTGTGCTGGCAGTAGATTCTAAATTATCCTGGGCAACTTTTTGAAATGATATGCACTAACATCTCTGAGATTTGAGAGGAGGTCAGGGTGGGAACTTTGGAAACGTGACTAAGGTAATCGTCTGATACCGTGTTTCCCCGAAAATAAGACAGGGTCTTATGTTTATCTTTCCTCAAGAAGACACCCTAGGGCTTATTTTCAGGGGATGTGTTATTTTTTTTAAGTACGGTACAGCAATCTACATTTATTCAAATATATTAAGTCATCTTCTTCTGGAACATCATCATAACTCTCCAAAACCCGAATTCCATCCTGAATTTCTTGCGACTCTATTTCCTTTAGAACCATTGGCCCCAATCTCTCGTGTCGAGCAATAGTGCTCTCATGGGGCAGATGAGAAGGGCTGCTCATCTCCTTTACCGCTCCGCGACGAAATGCATGGGTTGTGCAGATACGCTGCGTAGCCACACCCATCACTAGGTCTTATTTTCAGGGTAGGGTTTATATTGCGCAAATGCTTAGCAATCCTGCTAGGGCTTATTTTATGGGTAGGTCTTATTTTCGGGGAAACACGGTATCCCACTGTGTGAAAGAGATGTCAGTGGTTTCGAGAAGGCAGAGCAAGGATAAGGAAAATAGTAAAAGGGACTCCAAACTGGTATTCTCAAGCCTGAAGAGAAGAGGGCTCCCCAAGTGGTTAAATAATTTTCATTACGTATATAAAAGGTTACTTGTGAGATGCTGGTTTCGTCAGATCATTCTCCACACTCCTGCCAGCGTGATCTTCCAACATGCAGAGCGAGTGTGCTGTACCCTACTCGGTCTTTGTTAGTGCTCCAAGCTCCCTTTCCCTCTTGACACCTCAGACTTCCTTCTCCTTCCTCTTCCTATTTTAATAATTAACCGTCAGTTTACCACTGACCTTGAAGTCCTAAGGAGGGTGTAGTTGTAGTAATAATACGAAAGGTCAGAACTGCAAGGTGGTGTACCTGGAGAGTGGCCTACAGAGGCCAGAGCTCTACTTCTCGCTGCAATGACAGGGAGCAGTGGATGTGCTTAAATCCACGTTTCACAGTCCACATCCATCCGCTCTTCACAATCTTTTCTTAGATTATCCCCCAGCATTCAGTCACCACTCCCAAGACTGCAATTCAGATTTGAATTGTTTCTCTTATCTCAACTCCGAGCTCCTTAACTTGTCTTTATGCCAAATATTATTTTTCTTAACAACAAAAAAATTAATTAGGGAAGTTAATTGGATCACTTATCTGCCCGGTTTGAAAACTTTTCTTGGATATTTATTTATAGGAATACAGCACCCTGTCCAAGACCTTCACAATCGGCGCCGTCTCTCTTTTCAGACTTACACCCGCCACTGCTTCTCCCTACCCTGACGCCCTCGTTCCCTTTCCTCTGTCGCGTCCTGCAGCTGCGTCTCGTCATTCCCACACACACTTGCTGTTGTACCCGCTGCATTCTGCAGGCTCTCCGTCCCTCTCTTCTTTGCTAGTTAAACTGCTCATTCTTTAAGACCCAGCTAAAATAGCTCCCCCTGGGAAGCCTGAAGCTCCTTCCCCACCAGCCTCCTGTGTTCCCCCCGTGCCCCCACTTCCTTATGGAACTGCTGTGGTCCTTAAACCATTGTACTGATGGGGTTTGCTTTTCGCCAGCTGTGCCACCTCGGGTCACTTATTGCTATGCTGTGTTCCTGAGAGAGATGACAGCGGCAGGCCAGTTTTTGGAAAGGCAGAAAGGAGGGAAGGGGACAGGTGAGTGAAAATGATGCAGGCTTCATGCAATGGGTTCCTGTCCTGACTGTTTCCTATGCAACAGTTGGGATACACTCCGAAAATACAGATTCTTTTATTTCCTTGATAAAGGTTTTTTTTGTGTTTGTTTTCTCTCCTTGGTGAATTGAGTGGGTCAGTATATTATGGACACCTCGGGGATTCCTTTGCAGCTTTCCATAAAACAGCAAGTTCCTTGTTCCTTGTCATTGACACCACTTTGAATCCTCTTCATTCCCCTGAGTCAGTCACTTCTGAAGTAGGAGGCACACAGAGCCTCAAGTCTTCTGAAAGGGCAAGAATGGAAGGAAAGGCAAAGAGAGACCCCCCAAAAAAATTGCAGTCCTTTTCTCCATGCATGGAAATACTTTCTTCCCTTTCCCCAGCCCTGGAAAAAGAAATGTGAGAAGTTTCTCATCTCTTCTCAGAAGAAGGCATTCAGGTTTTTTTTTCCCCATAATAATTCCATATGTTCTTTGTGCATGTTTAGGGACTGAAATAGAGAGGGGGAGTGGACATGTGGTCAGCAATATTAATTTTTGTCCATACAGTACAATTCGGTTTGCCCACTAGACTGTTGGGAAGGAGCTAATGGAGTAGGGTTAAGAAAGTATGATTTGGGGATCAGATTAAACCTCAATTTTAATTCCAACCTGTCGTTTATTAGCGGTATGACTTTGCCAAAATGAGTCACCTTTCTGAGCCTTAGTTTCCTCATCAGTAACATGGGCTTACATCAGGTCACATACACACAACACCCGTGACAGAGTCAATGCTTGGGCGACGCCATCGCTTTTCTTACGTATCTCTGTGTCCACAGTGCCTGGCACAACACCGGGTGCGATGGGAATTTGTTGTGTAGGCTTGACATTGCTCCTGTCACGTGCCTCACCCAGTGAATCTCACTTTTTATAGACATTAGTTAGTTACTTTGGGAAGAGCCTCTTCAAATGTTCTGGTGTATAAATCTAAATCAGAAGGAAGATGGTGTTCTCAACCGGTAAGAGAACTGAGTTTTGAGATATGTGATACCAAGGGCTCCTTTGACTTTTCTGTGACTTTTATGGCAAAGTTATGATGTAGGGGATACCTCTGTGGGGGGATAGGAGAACAAAGAGTGTGTTTATTTCTCATTCAAAATTTTTTATTTATTTATTTTTATTTCAGGAAAATGTGAGAGTACAAACATTTTGGTTACATTTTATATCTTTGCCTCTCGCCTTAAGACCTGACTATTCTCACTGGCTGTCTCCACCCCTGGTGGAAACTACGTTCTTTCTCCCCCAGCACTTACAGGAGAATGGCTCTGAGAGCAGTCTCTCCTCGTTGGAGGACTTGCTGACCAGAGCTGGCCTCAGACTCAGTTTTCAGTGCAGAATGACATTTTTCTGGCCTGCTGAGTGCCATGGGGACAACCTTTTTATGAGTTTGATGGTTCTGCTATTTCTGAGGGTGAAGAAAGCATCTCCTCACCACACTTGGCAAGGCAGAGAGTAAGGCAGCTGGCAGAGGAAGGGAAAGAGGGATGCGTGCAGTCTACACAACAGACCACCCAGGGAGCTGTAAATGCCTGTTCTTGGGCTCTGTCCTGGGCAGACTGAATCCCTGTTTCTGGGGTGTGGCCCAAGAATCCATATTTTTAACAGGCTCCCCAGGTGAGGGTCAGTGACACGCAGCCTCCGGGTGTAAACCTGCGAGAAGCAGCCCGTGTAGCCTGCTGTCACGGGCTCTCTGTGACTGCTGCTGAAGGCACAGAAACCCTGGAGATCTTGCGGTTCTTATATGTGATGATCTAAAAGTATAAAAGAATGACTATAGAGCATATACCATGCTTTATGGTTTTTTCTTAATATATATATATTTAAGATTTATATTTACTTATATTTGCTTTAGTTTATATTGGCTGGGTAATTTGAAATGTCCCAGGAAACATTCAGTAAGTCCTCACTTAGCATTATTGGTAGGTTGCTAGAAACTGTGACTTTAAGTGACACAACACAGAACAAAACTAATTTGACCATGTACTAATTGATATAAATAAGAGTAAAGTTCCTATGGAGAATTTCTGATTACAAAAACATCACCAAAATTCTAAATAAAAGCCAAGAAATTTCTAATATTAAATATTGACATAAATGTGAGTTATATAGGCATTTAAGAAAGATTCATAAATACAAGTAAGATGATTATTTATTGGCTTATTCTGGTCTAGGATCTTGGGTGACTGGAGCCTGTCCTGGCAGCTCAGGGCCACGCTGGGCAGGACGCCAGCCCGTCACAGGGCACGCTCACACACCCCACGCTCGCTCACACGGGGATCATGTAGACACGCCAGTTCACCTACTGTGCACAGCTTTACGATGTGGGAGGAAACCAGGGTAACCAGAGGAAACCCACACAGACGTGGGGAGAACGCACAGACGCCACACAGACAGGGGCCCCACCTGGCTGGAAATCCATTTTTTGTCCTCTCATCAATGTAAGAAAATGAGTTGAACAAAATGACATTATTCGAGGACCTGCTATATTTCTGAGCACCTGAATTCTCCAAGGACATCTGGACTATATTTTTAATAGGATTCTCCCTGTGTTACAGGGATAGATGTCGTCAGTGGGCCTCCTAGACCACTAATGCATGAACTTTGCACCTGTCATTACTGTACCCTTCTTTGCACACCCAATGGTGTTTTCGTCAGTGTTGCTTTCCCCACTGAAACCACCTGGAAAATGAAAACGAGTATATTCCTTCTATACAAATTGCTGAAAAAATTTGGGAAAACAAGCTAATGGCTAGAGGGAAATTATATACCTCACTCAATTTTTCTTTTTGGCTTCAATCAGGGGCTCTTTAAGCCTCATTCATACAGTCCTGAGACCTTCCTTGATGAGATTTGGGATTGGCAGCAACAACGCTTAAATGCATTCTCACTTAAACTGGAGCTCTGGTTGTGGTTAGAATAAGAAATGGGAAGAAGAGTTAAATTCACAAAAATAATTCATCTCCTCTAGGTGGTTTTTGTCCATCGCTAAGCTCTTATCTTCTCTTTCCACCAACACCTACTTACTTGGATCTTGACTTATTTTGGCAGTTCTCTGTACATGTAATGTGGTTGCCATGGAGATGTTATCCGGCATGCTGCATGCTGTTTCATCTTCTCTCCATCTCTTCATTTCTCTCCGGTGTGTGCTTGTTCTCTCACATTTCTATCTCTTGTACACCCACCCCCACCCTCTTTGCAATTGAAGACACTACACGCTGCATTTCGATGTTTTGCTACCTTTCCCCCAATCATATTGAGTGTGTTTTTAACTTTATATAATCAAAGCAACCTGGTAGTGACAGGGAAAGAGAGAAAAAAAAAACCATGGACCTAAATGCTCAATTCCTCTAGGTTATGCTAGGGTGCCCAAGAATTCGAGGGAATTCAGGCAAGTGTTAATCAAATTAACTTCTCTCTGCTTTCAGAGGGATTAAATCTTTACTGAAGTTCAGAGAGACTTATTAACAGTACCTTTCTGATTTCCACGTGGACTACTGCTGCGTGTCCTGGTGTTATCTGCAAAGCAGAAGGTCTGAACTATCCTCAACTCTTAATTCCCATCCATGAAATATTCACTTTGTGCATTATTTGCATTGGCCCACAGGCCTCCCTGAAGATATTGATATCCTGGGTTACCAAGAGTTGGACCAAATGTAGAGGAGATCACGTGAATAGCAACAGTTTACTCTCATCTTGCTACCGTGTGTGTAGGGGGTGGGGAGCGGGAGAGGGATTTTGTAGTTTTGTGCACTCAACCATGTGAAGATTGGGAAAAACTATCCACTGCCCCCCCCCGCCCCCAAGGTTATTTTAAATTTTTCTCAAAAATTGAAAAATACTAGAAAACAAATAAAATTTCCCTTCTGTTTCTCTGAATTCATTTTAAAGACCTTCTCATCTCAGTGTTATAAGTAAAATGCATTCTATTTCTTCCTATTCTCAAACTAACAAAGTGGACTTACATTGGTAAAGAACATTCAAATATTAAGTTTTACATAGGTTTCAGGTTCCCTCCATTGCTTTGATCTTCTAAACTAAAAAAATAAAAGTATTGCCAGCAACCCCAATATCAAGAAGTTTTATTTCTTTTTCTTTCTTGTGTGGAATATGATATTTCAGAAACAAACAGAAATCACTTTTGATGTATCCAGTGATCATTAATTATGTTCACTTCTGTGTCAGCTCCCTCTTCGAGTCCCAAACCATGTGGAAAGGATTGGGATTTGGTTAGGTGACATGAGTCTCACAGACAGATCTATGTTTTTATGGACAATGTAATGAGGAAAACACTAAAAGGAAGAAGTTTCAAAAGGGCCTGTGTAAGAATGAAGTCAGGCCCACTTTTCATCTCATTGATTTTAGAAAAGAAAGACAGGTATATAGTCTTTAGAATCTATTCTTTTATAAAATCAATAATTGGAGGAGTCACTTCCACAAGGAATCAGTACTCAATACCACATGGTGTGTGTGTGTGTGTGTGAGAGAGAGAGAGAGAGAGAGAGAGAAGAGATGAAGAGTGTGAGATAGATACATAGATGGGTGGATGGATGGTGTGTTGTATGTTTGACATAGAGGTGGGGGAATGAGAAAGTAGCAAGGGAGGATTTCAGGACTAGTTAAAAACAAGTCACTAAGCATTTATTAAATAGTTACCGCAGGCAAAGTACTAATGTGGATTCCGCAGGGAATGGCAGAAGGACAAGATTTGATTTTTACCTTTGACCAGTGTGTCATGGAAGACAAGACACCGACAAACAAAAAGTTAATTAACAAAATGGTACAAAATAGGTCAGATGATCAATAGGTGGAATGTTGAAATGTGGGTTGGATCTAGAGGATACAAGAGGAGAGCAAGGCCTTGGATGGTTAGGAAAGTATAGAGACAAGGGAAGATTTGATCAGAGTTCAGGAGCATGAGAAAGATTTGGATTGCACTCAACTGAGAGGAAACAGAAGACAGGCAGGGAAGTGTAAGTAACGTTTGTTCGGGTGACAGTGGAGAAGCCACTTGGCTTCAGCAAAGATTCATACAGAGAAAATGAGAGAATTCCAAACAGGTGGGTGGGGCCAGGAGGTAGAGGGCCTTGACTGAGGAAAGACCTCGGTTCTAGGTAGTGGGAAGCCACTGGAGATTTTTGAACAAGTAGTGACACAGCACTGTGGAGTCTTATAGTAAAATTCAGTGGGATTTTACTATAAGGGTGGGCAGGGATATAAGGTCCCAGGAGGGGGCTGTTGCAGGGATCTGGTTATGAGCTGGTACAGGACTGGTCTAGGATGAGAGTTGTAGGAGGAGAAAGGAAGGGACAAATGCAAGAATTATTTTGTAAAGAGAGGAAAGTGTGGGGTGGCTCGTTGGGCATGGAAAATTAAGAAGAGATGTCAGAGACACCTGGGAGGTTTCAAGACTACAAGAATAAGGCTAATTTATATTTGCTGGGTGCCTGCTATATGCCAGGTACCTTTGCAAGGAGGAGTTACAAAGTCAGCTATTTCGTGGGGGAACATAAAGCAAATCTGTTTCAGGTACTGAGAGTTTGTAATGGGGGAATGCAAGTGGAAACAGCCAGCAAGGAATGGAAGTGGGGAATGAGAAGAGGTCAGGACTGCAGTTGTAGAGTGGGGGCTCATGCAGTTAGAACTAAGGCCATGGGAATGGCTGATGGATGCATGAAAAGAGAAATGAACAGAGAGTCTGTCCTCAAGTTCCTTTTAAAAAAAAATAAGCCAAATAAGGGAAAAGATAAATAAAAGCAGCCAGCAAAGAAGCTATAGAAGAAATAATCAGAAATGAAGAAGAACCAAGATAACATAGCATGATGGGACCTAGAAAGAGAGCATTTGCAAGGGAAGGGAGTATTAGCCCGCGAGGTTAAGTGCTGAGAGTAATCTATGTATTTGATTGCCCAGGTCGTGAGTGTAGTTATGCCTCCCTTATTGAGGCTTGATTGTAGCTCCAAAGAAATACTTTGATATTGTATTTTTAAGTCCAGAGAGAACTTGGACATTCTGTGCCAAACCAGGATAAACTTTTTCCAGTCTTAACTGAGCAAAATAAATATTCTAGCTCTTGCTGTCAGCCTCTGACACAAGCTCCAAGAATATAGTCCTAGACTTTCATAACTGACTTCCTCCCAGAGCGTGATCTGAGAATTAATTCTTCTCTAAGTTGAGTCAAGCTTACTGCTTTGTGGTTTGTCTCCTGTTTTCTTACGAGGTAAATTAATTCCATTTCTTCACTTTTTTTGGATTAGTGCTTGTGAGATATGACAGATTGACAGCCCCTAGAGACCAGAGTTCTCTTACTATCCTACGAACATCTCTCCTGACCAGCAATTCGCCTCCAGTCTTTCTTAGGGAGACTGTGGAGAACCTGTGTGTTCCATCCTCTTGCCTGTGGTCCGTGTTTATGATGCTGGCACCAGGGACAATCGAAAGCCACTGACGGGCAGCCGGTGGGTAGTGTAAATAACGACACTGGGAGCCCGTCCTTAAGCATTCCCATCTGCATTTGGATTTTCGCTCTACCGTGCTAGAAGTCTGTGGCTTCTTTGTTTCCTTCTCTTCTGACCATTGCTTCTCTTGACAACATTATCCTTACTGTGAGGCGGTGGAAGAAACGCAGGCTTTGAAATCACTCAAAAGTGGATGGATGCAGCTCCCAGGGCCACCAACCTTGGGCTCTTGTTATAATATTTGACCATCATTTTATAGCATTGATGTAAGAATTTAAAATAATATAAAGCATCCAGAACAGTGCCTGGCATATGCTCAATAAACGGTAGCATTGTTGGATTTTTTTTCTTTGTTTATTGAGTAGGCAGAGCAAAAGTCTGACTTCCAAGCAATTTCACTTAAAGATTAGAAAGCTGTGAGATTCATTTACCTTGGGGAGACAAAACTCTAAAACTGTGGTGTTGAAAAGGGAAAAAATGTTAATCAGCATATTTTTATGCAAAATTCTAAACTACATTTGACTTGTTAACTGATTTGATTGGTTCTGGGAATGCAGTGCATACAGCAGCCAATATATTCTCCTTTTTATTCATGTGGTAAAGGGGAAATTATAACAGAAAGAGAAGTCAAATCTGCATCAGAATTTTAAAGCTGTAAGGGCGGTGGTCTCTTTGTTTAAAGACATAGGGAACCTGGCTGGGACTTGATCATGTTAAACCTGGCCAGACATCAGAGTATGCAGGTAAAACAGTCCAATGAGAAATACTGAACTGAATGTCAGACAAGAGGTGGGACCTGCGTTGGAGATTTGGGGAGCCGTGGCATGATTATTGATGATATGGCTGTGAATACATCTCAGAGGGAGAGAGCATGGGCTCATAGCTGAGTCTTAGAGTACCCCAAATTAGGGAGTTTCAAGTGAAAGTGGACAGAAAAGGAGAGAGGACCGACCTGAGATCTATATGGAGGACCAATATAGTATCCTACTTTAAACAAATAAAATAAACAAAGGAAAGGGGACTTGCTAAAAATTTGGGAGTGTCAACTATTAGAAGCTGTGTAATGTCTGAGGGGGTGAGGATGGAGCAAACACTACTGATCATATTTTTGTTGACTTTTGTCTTAGTCCATGTTGTGGTGTTCAAAAGGAATACCTGAGGCCGGGAAATTTATAAAGGAAAAAGGTTTATTTGGCTTATGATTCTGATGGCTGGAAAGTTCAAGATTGGGCATCCGCATCTGCTGAGGGCCCCAAGCTGCATCTGCTCATGGCAAAAGGGGAAGAGGAGTTGGTATGTGCAGAGATCACATGTGGAGAGAGGAAGCAGGAGAGGGGGAGGAGCCAGAATCTTTTTAACAATCAGCTCTTATGGAAACTAATAGAGTGAGAACTCACTCACCCCCAAGGGAGGGCATTAATCTTTCATGATGCAAACACCTCCCATTAGGCCCTCCCTTCAACACTGAGGATCAAATTTTAACTTGAGGTTTGGAGGGCACAAACATCCAAACCATAGCAACCTCGCTTTGGTTACTGATGACTTGGTAAGAGCCATTGCAGTAGAAGATAGAGGCAAAAGCCAATATTACAAGGGTGAAGGAATGATGCCTAGTGAGGAAATAGGGCCATCAGGTGTCAATTAGATTTTTTATATATATATATAAAATTTGCAGTAGGAAGAGATAGAAAATAGATTTACTTCTCAGAGGGGTTGGAAAATCTCTTTGTCATCTGCCCTGGTCAACAAAGAGTTAATAGTATAAATGCACGGTAATTTCAGAAGCATTAAAGAGCATGTTTCCATGGAAACATCAACCTACAGAGGGAGAAAAAGAACGAGGATCCCCTGACAAAGAAGGAACAGCTGAGTTCTAGCCCCCACATGGTAGAGCAGGGAGAGATGATTACATGTTTCTTTCAGCTTCCCTGTGAAGATGCATTTGGGGTTCATGGTGCTGTCCTCCTGAGGATAAGGAAAGAGAGAAATAGGATTTGGCGTAAATAAACTCTTGACCTCACCTTGCTTGAAACTATGACTGCAGGGTCAATCCATTTTAGAATATTGGGAAAGATCAATGGGTATCTTTACCAAAATAAATAAGTTTGATTTTTTCCCTGACCTCTCTGTTCCAACCTGGTCTAGAAAGAGTGCCATATGAGTTAGACCAAAACTTATAAAAACTCTAGAAACTTAAGGTGTGGGTTTGTCTGGTCACCTTTGACCAGCACCATTGCATGGTGGTTTTCATCTTGGTGTATTTTCCTTGAACATATACATTTGGCCCCACAGTTTTCAGATGCGTGATATCCCGTTCACTGCCAACTAATATAAATATCCTGCACCCTTAAAACCAGCGCTACTCTTAGGGATTGGTCCTCTCACTGAACGGTAGCCCAGAAAGCTGTTCTCCAGACTTTGCTGCGGGAACCACATGAACAAATTCCTTGTTGCTAACTCACCTTCCTGAGAGTTCACTTTCTCTACTCATGTATTATGTCCTGCTTTGCGTCTCTTTCCTTATCCTGGTCTTCCCTTGGGAGAAATCATTTTGTTCCCTATGTGAAGGGCTTTATCTGCCTGGCAGATGTGGTTCATGCCTGGGTTTTCTGAAGTCAGAGATGTGATCTTAAATGAGTCTACAGCCTCCACCACCCTCTCTGTCTTGTATCCATAGCATAACGTGCCATCTCCTCTAAAGACATGATCTTTACCCGGGCATCTTGAGACCTCTGTCTGTTGGAAAATTTCCTCCTGCCCCTGGAATATCCTCCCTCCTTTGACCCTCCTCACCTCCCTGTTCAACATAGTGGCTTCTAGAAATCTCTACTTAATGAACTCTGCCAACCATTACTGGAAAATTAAATTATAACATGGGTGACAGTTCTCAAAACCTTCACTCCCAGTCTCCATAACTGAAGCCATCACTAATTCAGCATATGTTTATCTACCTCTTTTGCCCCATTCAGTGGAGATGTTAGAAGGGATCATGAAGTTAAGCCTGTGGCAGCTATAGATGGGCCAGGAACTATGTATATGAAGATATTTCCCATGCATGGATTCTGTTGATCACCCAAGGTATAAGAGAGAGCAGAGAGAAGTTCCAGAAGAATGAAGAACAAATTGAGGAAATGGAGAAATGTCAAAAGGAAGAGAAAAGCCTCTGTATTCTTTCCCCTTGATGTCATGCCCATGTCACTTTGGGTCCTTGACCAGGGCTTCTTGGGCATGTACACCCAGGGTTTCTTTCAGTATGTCTGAAAGTTCACAGAAAGGAACTTGAATGTTGAATGTCCTAGAGAAATCTTTGCCAGTCATTGTCTGGCTAGTGTTGGCATAACCCCTGAGTAGCATTGCCAGCTGTGGGCTACAGTGGATGTCTGGAAGGCAAGCGTTTACCTGAAAATCATAAAGAAGTAGCAACAGTGTACTCTGTGATCAGCTAGCCTTTGACCTGTCTTGGCATTTTCTCTGGTAAGGTCCCACCTTTTGGTTTTAATAGCCTGCGCTGGGCTACATTCCAGCATATTGAGCACTTAATCTGTGGAAGAAGGAAAGAATTTTATTCAGTGTTTGGAGAAAGAAAGTGATTTTAACGTATGTACCACAGGGAAATATGAACTAAAAGGAAAAAAAAATCCAGTGACATCACCCAAAAGAGTTCTCGGTTCCTTCCCACCTTTCTAGCTGTGTCAGGTAAGCCGGGCTGTCCTGTAGCACCTTGCCAGGTCTTGCCCACAGCAAAGGTGACTAAGGGTTGTGAGCATGAGGACAAGGAGGAATTTTCTTTTTCATTGCTGAGTTCTGTGCACAGAACTAAATGAGAAACAGCTTTGGTGTTCTGCACGTTTGACTAATTGGCATCAAAAGGCAGCCTCGCGGGTTCCCTAAGGAAGTGTGCCACCTTCACACTCAAGCAGGAGTGTACCCTCTCTGGAGGGATTTTAGAGAGAATTACATAGTGTTCACAGCAAGGCTCTGGCAGGTCAGAATGGGGGCATTTTGAGGAGTCATTTATGCCAGATTAAAATCATAGAGATATGAGCTCATCTTTTGCCTTCCTTAGAAAATGAACTTTATATTGAAGTAGTATGATTAAGTGATCGTCCACTGCAAAAAATCTAGTAGGGATAAATAATCATGGTAGGAACAAAACAAATGTTCCCAAGCCTTAATAGCTGGGGATAGTGCAGGAATGAGAGGCAGGGTACTGGATGGTGGTGTCATGGAAAAGCAGAGATCCAGGAATTAGGCGACCCAGATGCAACTCAACAGGCCAAAGCATGGTAGCACATCCCCAGGCCTCAGTGTGTTCAACCCTAAATGTGAAAAGTTACCCTGTGATCCAAATGTCCCTGCAGATGCTAAGATCCTCTGACACTCAGGCAATATTTTTAAAAAGGTAATAATAATAATTATCACAACAATAACAGCCACTTACACATAATGCTCACTCTGTGTTAGGGACAGTTTGAAGTTCTTTATATATATTGAAACATTGAATCCTCACAGCAATCCTGTAAGATAGGTACTGTTATTATTCACATTTTTTATGATGAAGAAACTGAGAGAAAGAGAGGTTAAATAACTTGCAAGATCACTCAACTTCAGAACTGGTAGGTCTGGGATTTGAACAGAGGGCGTGTGACTACAGCTTCCTTGCTCTTAAACACATTGCTGCACTGCTTGTTGCAGTATGGGGGAAAGAGAGAGAGAGAGAGAGAGAGAGAGAGAGTGTGTTTTATACATGCTCTATTCTTTCTTATTCTGTTTCTCCCTTTTATTTTCTTTCTACTCACCTCTCATCATAAGCATTTGTGGGTGTTGTCCAGGCTTTTTCATTCATTTGAGTGTAGGATATCTTACTAATGAGAACAAATTCTTGGGTCTGATCCCAGATGGACCCATAGGTGAGTCCAGAGAGAATTGTTTCCTGGCCATGGCCCGTCACATTGACCCCACTTGGTGAAAGGGTACAGACGGGTAGATAGGAGGTCATCACAGCTGGTGACAGAGCCCCTCAGAATTCTCCTTGACTTGATGATTGGTCAGAAATAGCATCTTTCTGGAGGAAAGTTAATGTTTTCCACCTTCCTATAGTCAAAGAGGGGTTGTTGGGTAACTCCCAACAATCCTCTTCTGTTTTCTTTCATTTCAGATTAAACTAATTCATGGTATTCAGTTGTGAAACAGAATCCAGGTAGTAGCTCTCAGAAATTTTTTGTTGTTAGGCCAAAGGGGCTGAAAAGACTTTTCTTTGTAATCGATGGTGAATTGACACATCACCACTTACCCCGGCATGAATTCAGTTCAGCGCAAACTACCAAGAGGCTGAAGCACATTTCTCACCACCAGTAGGAGAAGTAGATTAAATTTACATCAGTCAGTCTTCAAGATACTTTAATATCTCATTAACTTAACAATACTAATTTAGAATTTAATATACTTTAATATGTCATTAACTTAACCCCACTAATTTAGAATTTAAATAAATGAGCTATGGACTAGCCCAAACTTGAACCTTTTATAATATGATTTGTGAAGAATGGTTTGCAAAATACATTAATGATATAAATATAATTTCGGAGAAAATGTTTAATCTACTGGAAGACAAACTGTTTTTAACCTGTCTCAAGTAATTATAAATTAATATTACAGTCTGCTCTTTAAATTAGTTTTTCCTGAGTGTCTCTACAAGGTATCATTTTGCCTAAATAAGAGAAAAGGACAGCTTAGGAAACTGCTATTTCTAATTGTTTTGTCCAATGGCATTGTTTAATATTTTCATATATGGCATATTTCAAAAAAAACTTTCAAAGCTTTTTCAAATCCCTTTACTTAAAAAGAGAACACTGTAGACAAGGCTAAAATAATCTCGCCTGTCACATTGACCACATTATATTGGATTGATCATTTTCCATTCATTTTGATAATTGTATATTTCTTAATTGGGAAAAATTCAGAAATTTCTGTTTAGTCCATCCACACCGTAATGCTGAAAATCTAATTTTTCAACACCTATGCCTCTTTCTTCCAATACTGGTCTTTAGCTTTTAAAAGTTTTAAAGTTCATTCTTTCTAATCCTGTGGGAAATTGTCTGTACTATCTCTAGAGAAAAAATATATATATATAAATAATAGTAATTTCTAAAAAGAGTCTCTAGTCTTTTGAAAGACTTTTTGAAAGATTTATGGTTTTGCCATTCAGATGAGAGTCCAATGACGTAACAGCCACGGTATTAATCAGATGGAATGTGAGGTGACAGATATAATGTGCTTCACTAAAGTTATGCTTTTTTTATTATCTATATGTATCCCATAGCATCATGGTGTATACTTTAAATGCACACAATACAAATTATTTACAAGAAAAAAAGAAATGCAGAGATAGAGAACATGTCACAGGAGGCAAGGAACATGGTATGGGCTTGTCTGTTCATAGATGAGGACTCTGAAGGCTTCAGAAGGTAAGGGACACATCAACGACACAGACTCAGAGTTATAGATTTTCAGAGCCAGAAAATTATAAACAAGGGGCCAAGAATTCAAGTCTCCTGTCAGAACCATGTTCCTTTGTTTCTGGAGAATGGAAATGAGAGCTATGAAAAATTGCCACCTTTTCAGGGCTGGTGGTGATGGAAGAGGACAGTAGGCTGGCAGGGGGACATCTGGGTCCTGTTCCCCACCCTGTCATCTGGTCACAGAAACCCTTCTGGACTTTGTCTGCATCATCTGAAAATGAAAGGATTGGATGCGGTGGGATGTTCTTTCTCTCTTATTACTATATTAGCAGACACTAATTTTTAAAAATCTGGTGCTTCCTAAAAATGTGGAGGGCAAAGCCAATACCGCAGCGCCAGAGCTCTTGGTTGGCTGGGACAGTTCTGGCAGAGCTCTGTGAGATGCCTCCCACACAGGGCGTGCTGCTAAATCATTGCTTTGGGTACCAGCGTGGTGCAGTGAATGAGCTCTGAGTGGCATGTCCAAAGTCAAGGAGGCACAAGGGCTTTTTAACCTCAGCTCAACCCCATTAAACTCAACTAGAGCGTGACTGTGGCCGTACAGAGCAAATGTACTGGCTCTGAGCCCATCAGGATTCTGAGGCTCTTTCTCAACGAGGAGGCAAGCAGGAAATGAGATAGATTTTATTTTATGCGGTCTGTATGAGGGATCTGTATGGTCCAGGCTGTGACGTGTGATGCGAGAATGCGGAAGTGCACCTTTGGAGCTCTGGGAAACTGGCTTCACTTCAGTGGGTGATGTCGTGAAGAGACACTGGACGGAGGATCAGAAGCCTTGAGCTCCAGTCCTGAACAGGCATGTCACCTTGGGAAAGTCAGCATCTCGGGACCTGTTTTTTTTCCTCTCTAAAATGGGGGTTCTCAATGGATAATTTCTAAGTCTTCCCCTAGTTCTAGCAATCTGAGATTCTGTATAACATTAAAACTTTATGAGACAGGCCATCCAGTTTCTTAGGGGTCAAACTATAGCCCAGAGACAAATAAAGCAATTTTTTTTTAATACACCAAACCTTGATGGGGATCCCAGAGGATTAGAGTCTTATGCCAGAATTTCTGAGTTGGGCTGCCACTCAAAGGTAGGCTTTTTGACTGTATACCTGAGGATGACATGTTTAGAGAAAAACAGAATAGCTATGGCACCTCTTAATCTTAATTATAGTTTAATCCTTTACCCAGGATTTACACAAGGGAGCTTTGAGGTTTTTTTTTTTTTTTTTAGAGACGGGGTCTCGCTCTTGGTCAGGCTGGTTTCGAACTCCTGACCTTGAGCTATCCACCCGCCTCGGCCTCCCAGAGTGCTAGGATTACAGGCGTGAGCCACCGCGCCCGGCCAGCTTTGAGGTTTTAAGTAATATTCATAATTGACAAACTACAGCCAGATCCAAGGGTAGTTGGATATTTTTGAGCCTTATAGAAAGTTAAATTGATAAATGTGACCATTTGAACTAGTTTATACTACATATGTGGAACCCAATCTCCATTCCTCAGATGGATTTCTTTGATAATTGAGTCTTGTTAAAGTGTAGTGATCACACTTGAGTCACTGAGGTTCAAAATTAAGCAAGTTTCTGGCCTTCAGATACTCAAATCGTGCTAATATATTCTTTTCCTGAATGTTTCCTATTATATAACCTTATATTTATATCATATTTTATACAGTTTTTTTTTATCCACTCTTTCATTGGATCATCACAGTGGACTTCTCTGATAAGCTGGAGGTATAATGGTGTCTCCATTTTAGGGTAGAAATGCTGAGGTTCAGGTGCCAAGGTCACATGTCTAAAAGTGACCATCCTCCCAATTATTTTTTCGCATTTGTCATTACCAGTGAATGGATGGGTTTGTTCCACTGTTCAAAGGGCATCTTGCTCAAGGCTGGTACATTTTTGCAAGCTCCTTACTAATAGCTGAGTGTTGTCACATCACAGGGAATTACTCAGAAAAACACAATGTGAATGATTCATCTATTTGCTACTGATAGATATGAATGATTAGAGGGTACTTTGAAGAAGAATATTTTGTATATTGTCATAAAATTTTATTAATGTTTTTGATAAGTATAAGATATATGAAAAGCACTTAGGTAGATAAAACAAACTTGCAGAGCTCAAAGAGGGTGAACACCCAAGAAAGAGAACAATTGCTAAGGAAAATCAGAAGGAGCTGGAGCAGGAATGACCAGAGAAAAATTTACCCACCAATTACCTCGCCCATGAGTATGGTTTATTTTCTGAAAGTTTAATTTTCTCAACTTCTATACCCAATTCAATGCTATCCCCTTCAAAGAAGTCATCTTGAGAGGCTATATACTTATTCCATTCATGCTGCTTATTAATTGAATTATTTTTGGAACTTCTCTTTTATAATTGCCTTCTGAAATAGACACTTTCTTTTAAATATTCTTAATGGTGTTTTAGATAAAGTTAGAATTATTCAGAGCCATGTCTGGTGAAAAGGCGCATGCATAAGCCAGGTAATTTATTTCCCTCCATCTCTTCTTTCCTTCCCTACTTCCCTCTCTTTCTCTCTTCCTTCTCTCTCTCTCTCTCTCTCTCTCTCTCTCTCTTTCTCTCTCTCTCTCTCTTTCTTTCTCCCTCCCTTTCTCCCTCTCTTTCCTTCTTCCTTCCTTCCAAAAAAGAGATGATACCAAATTACGTTTTTAGTCTCATAAACTTCCTCTGAAGACTCCAGAAATTATTCTAAGTAATGCAGGGTTGTTGTAGTAAGAACATATTCTCCAAGTTAATTATGTTGGTGCTTAACGTCTAGTTTGTTAGTTTAAAATACTTTGTCTTATGGTTTTGTAATTGTATCCCCTAGGATGATTTCTACAGGTTTTGGTGGGAGTGTTGGAGTCATTGCAAACTATAGGAGACCTGAATATTGTCTTCACACTAGTGATGGGCTTGGGTGAACAGTTCTGTGCTGAGGCCTGAGGTCCAGAGCAGAGAAAGGAGCGTCTGCTGCAGGGAGCCCTGAGTTGGGTTAGGGGTGCTGCACATCACTGATTGGAGGTGTCCAGAGAGAGTGGCCAAGGTGGTCTGGCAGGAACTTGAAGCCATGGCACATGATGACTATGTAAAGGACCTGGGGATGCTGAGCCTGATGCTGATGTGAGAATCAGGGTGGCGTGCTGGGAAGGGCATGGGACTGGAATTGTTGCTTCAAATGTTACTTCTCCTCCCAGTTAGCTGTGTAACACTGGGCAAATAACTTAACCTCTCTGTGCTTGTTTCCTAATCCATTGTGTTTAATTTTAGAGCTAAATGAGATTAAGCCTTCTTTAAAGATGACAATTGATTTTATAAGAGATATATGGTAAATGTCTTCAAAGACTTGAAGAACTCTCATGTAGAAGAAGGAGTAGACTAAGATTGTAGACTGTTGAAGGAGGGAACAAGGACTGAAGGGTTACAGGGAAGAAGATTCAGCTTTAAGTGAGAAAGAACCACCCAGCCAACACTGAGACGGCTGCCTTGGGGGTGGATGGTGCTGTAGTAAGTCTCCCATCAGTGGAAGAATTCAGGAAGAGCTGAGAAGAACAATTCTACAATGTTGTAGAAGGGAAGCATAAACTGCAGGAAGTGGTGGGCCTGTTGATTATGGGGATCTCTTTCATTTCTAAGATTCTAGGACTCTCTACTCTTTGGAGGCCTCCCATGCTCTTGATTGCATTTGTGTAGCTACACGAGACCGGGGAATGACAGGCTTAAACATCCCAGGCGGTTCTAGCAGTGAGAAGTGATACATGAGGGTTTGGTTCATGCTGCCTAGGCATTTTTATAATTTCTGGAAGGATCTACCTCCTAGCACCCTTGCTTACCATAATGCTACCTGAAAGAATCGAAAAAGGGTCTCCCAGTTTCATTGAATGAGAAGAGTTAAGAGGGACCTTTCATCTGCTGCCTTTAGCACCTTTTTCGTTATAATTTTAAGATACCCCTTTTGCTTCTTAGCAGTGACATGTCTCACAAGCCAGTATCAGGCCTAAGGCTCCAGAGTAGCATGTCGTGTGAACACAGAGCTAATCATTATTGATTCCTTGAGCCATTAAGGTAAAGGGACATTAATTACCATCAGCACATTTACACTAATGCAGTTGTAATAAGCACACCTGTGGGAATTCCCAACGAAGGAACTGCTCATCAGATCATAGCAGCCAGCAGGGGGATGGGGTAGGCTGGGGTACAGGTGTCCAGGAGAAAGGAAAATTCACTGGTTTGACTCTAGTTACCTCCAGAGTTTCTGCTAACTTATGCACAGGTACGCAGAGCACTCTGTGTGAAATGCCTCTCCCTCCTTTTTCCACTCCCTGGTATTTTCTGTTCCCCATACACACTGCAATAGCTCTGGTTTCCAGATGCATCCTGCGGTACCAGATTCCTACTTACTGGACTCATCACACAACTCTTAGAAGTATGGGCTGGACAAGACCTCAGCAAGCGTTAAGGAATATGTATATATCTCTGAGATGGAGAGAGACCCTAAGCTCCTACATGCCACCATTCTTAGCAGAAAGTCGTCTTGGCACACTCCCACTTTCTCTTCTTGTCTCTACCACCTCCACCCTTTAATCCACCTCTTTTCTGAACAATAATTGTTAACACATAATGAGGGTTTACTGTGCACCAGGCTCCATGGTAAGTGCTTAACCGAAATTATCTCATGTAAGCCTTACAAGCCGAATGAGGTAGGTCTCTTTGCTACTCCACTATTTGCAGATAGGGAACAACACTGAGGTTCAACAGGCTAAGTAATTTGCCCAAAGTCATGGCTATAGACTAAACTCAAACCAAGCGTCCTTATTTTAAATTATTATATTATTTTTTCATATGATTCCTGTTATGTGAAAACTTGGATGACTCTATTGCATAATCAAATGGGAGTTCAAGGAGTACCAAGTTTGATAATGGTATCTGTGTATCTAGAGACTCCTGCCATCTTTCTGTCTATCTACCTAACTATCCTGTTCTCGGTGTACCTTCTCCACACTTTTAATATTCCTTTTATTTTATCTTTACAGGTATCTGATCAATGTCACTTTTGAGGGGAGAAATCTGTCCTTCAGTGAAGATGGCTACCAGATGCACCCAAAACTGGTGATAATCCTTCTGAATAAGGAGAGGAAATGGGAGCGGGTAAGACATGACTTTGGCGATTTTCGAGCAAAGTAGAAGGGTAGCGATGTAAAATTTTGCAACATTTTAAAGGAAAACAGTTCCTTGGTTTTTGTCCCTAGTCCTGTGGAGCAAGAGATCAACACTTTGAGAACCCAACAGAAGCCATTTCTCAAACTTGCATCTTCATTTTCTTGAATTTTCTTGATTTGGTTAATCAAGAGGTTGTTTTCTTTATGTATTACCATTTATTATTGATTATTTATTTTTGCATTGATAATGTACAGATTATTTATTGTTGCTAATTGCATTGCTATCTGAATTATGACTTTGTTTTCAGGGAAGAGTATGTGTGTACATTAGAACATAATTTGATGAAGAAACCAAACCAGTGGTACAATTCAGAAGTCATGTCCTACACAGTATCTGGGGAGCCTTACTTATAAAGACTAATTTATGAGCAGACAGGTTTAGATTTCCTGTGATTGAAGGGCTGCCATACAAGGCTTTGCTCATAATCCTTCCCACTGCCAGCTGATCACAGTGTTTGAAATTCCACCACTACAAATTAATTTCTGTGGGTGCCAGACTGCCTAGGTTAAATTTCCAGCTCTGTTACTCACTAACTTGTCTATTTAGGCCCTTGGAAAAATCTCTTAACTCCTCTCTGCCTCAGTTTTGTCATCTGTAAAATGGGAATAATAATAATAATAGCACTTGCAGGTACAAGGATTAAATATATTAATATTTATATTTAGAAAGGTGCTTAGCATGTAGTAAGCACTCAGTAAGTATTAGCTTTCATTATTATTGCAGATTCCTAGTTAAAAGCAAGTGTTCCTGAGAGTAATGTCATTACCGGTGTTTCTGGAAGTATGTTCTACAGGGCATTTGTCCCTTGAGACACTTTGCTGGAAAGTGGTTCTGCAGATAAATACTGTTGGAAGATGCTCCATAGTGTTTCTCACTCTAGGGGAGTCTCAGGACATTTTAACATTTGAAAGTTCAGAAATGTCTTATAGCAAAAACCATCTTTAATTTACTCTAATATGGCATTTCCCCAACAGACTTTACCTCAAGACCCCTTTCTTTGTTCATGAGAATATTTCTGTTCTATGAAAACATGTTGGGAAACCGATTTAAGACAAGCTCCATGGACTCCGCGGGCCCACTGGCTGAGAACAGGCTTCAAGATGTCAGCCTGGTTCTGACTGGAAGGGGGAAACCAAGCTGTATGTTTCTGGAGGGAGTAGCCAGGAAAAGACGCCAGAGGCCAGAAATTCATAGTCTTGTTTCAGAGAGCCCCCGACAACTAGTTAGGTGAACGCTCACCTGGGAAACCAGGCATGTGTGGCTCAGGCCGTGCAACCCAGGACCAAATTCTTCGAATTGGAAGACCTCGATCTGTCATGTGTTTCCTCTTATCAGGGCACAACTATGAGCCTTAAATTAATGCCTGATGTTCTTGATTCAAGTGGCCCTCCCTCCACTCAGTTATCATTTGTGCGGAAACGCTTGTTCCCTGGGCTCCTGCTCTCCACCCTAATCAGTCTGCTTTCGCTGTGATAGCAGAGACATCATCATTTGAGATGTGTTCTGGGCCCCTGATGTAGAACAGGTACTTCTTTCTGTCTCCAGAAGAGGAGTTATTAATAACTGAGGCTTCACAGGCGGCTCGGAAACATCAAGCTGGGGCAGCTTTTATGCAGTAGACTCATGATTACTGTCCCAAGCAGGAGGCGTCTCTCCACTGTCCTTTCTTAAAGGGACATCACTTACCCTCATACTGACTTCTCTTCCTTCGGCCAGAATCTAAGGTCTATGACCCCAGCCCCTTTCTGGAGCTAGACACTCCCTCCTGGGGTTTGGATCTCTTCCCTCATCAATTCTACTTTTACTCTAGCTCTTGAATTTATCCTTTACTTTGTATATGATTCAGGAACCACGTGGTAATTTTTTAAATGGGCTTCCTCGTTTCTGATGCCTGCCTTTATCCATTCAGATTATTCCTGCGTAAATAAGGCTGCTGGAATGAGCTTCCTAATGCACAACTGTCATCGTAATGTTCTTTCCCTGCCCCAAACCCACTCCTGTCTTCTGTGGTTTATGGATGGGGCTGGACGCTATCTGTTCTTGCATTCAAGGCTCTCGCCTACCTTCTAAACTTGTCTTCTCTTCCTCATGGTTTCCTGTCTCACCCTCAAGCTGCGCTGGGCTCCTTTCTGTTTCAAGGATGTGTCCTTGTATGTCCTGCCTTTGTACATGTCATGATGTTTATTTTCCTGGAATGAACTGTCCACTTGTACAAATCATAACCATCCTTTGGAACCCAGTTAAAATGTTGCTGCCTCCTTGCCTGATCTTTGACTGAGATATAATCTCTCACCCCCTTGTTTCCCGTAGCTTTTATTCACATGTCTATGGCAGCCCTCGTCACATCTGCCTTGTGTTAGAGTTGTGCGTATGCATGCTTCCAAAGGGCAGAGGCTGTGTCTTTATCTCACTGTGTCCTCTTCCAAACTGGAAGAGTGTATTGCATACAGCAGTTCCATAAGTATTTGTGGCATGAATGAGAATCATTACATAATGAAAGAGTCCAAAACCTATCATTAAGAGCCCAAGTGTATGCTATTGCTTTTTATGTAATAGCTGTTATGTGGGGGAGGGGGGATAAAATCTTTCTGTAGATTGAATTTTTATAGATCATACTTCAAATGTACTAAAGGAACTTGCTATTTAAAGGAATTTTGTGGTTAATCTTTTTGTAAAGCATTTTGGGAGGAGTTGAAATCATAGGGGAGAACATTTTCATATCGACTTGATTAAACCAGGGAACACTGCAAGACAGATGTTTAGTGGTTGTTGGGTTCATAGAGCCATGCAAACCCCCGACCCCCAACTTGGAAGTCCTTCTTCTGGCTTTGTGGGCAGGGAGTGGCAGGAGGCAGGCACGGCTCTAGTTCATGGCTGGGACGTGGTGGAATTGCCCCATGGAGAGGTGTCCCTTCCCTTCCACTGTCACCTTGGCTCCCAGATACATTCTCCAGGTGATTAATGCTGCCCCAGTGGGTCCCCTGTGTCCAGGGAGGATTTAGTGTTTGTGGACTCCAGAGAAGCTAGCACCAGGGTGAAGATTCTGTAGAGAGGACTTGGACTCAGCTACTGGTCAGGCCACTGTCTAGCCATGGGACTGGCTCTTTTCACTCTTCTGCATCTTTCTTTCCTCATTTCTAAAATGATGGCATGAGCATAAGACTTCTAGGATCCTTGCTAATGCTAACATCTGGGATTGCAAATAAATGTTATAAATAAATAGAAGCTTAGAGTGGAGATTAGGGTGGGGGCTGAAGCGTATAGAGGAAGCTTAATTTATTTTGAAGGGCAGTAGCTCCCAGGGCATAGTTGTCATTCTTGTCATTTAAGTACATATCATCTCCCCGCAAAGGCCCTCTTTGATGACCCACGCTGAGATCGGCACCCAGCCACTCCAGCTAACAGTTTATTTTCATTTTCTCCCATACACTTATTATCTGGTGTCCGTCTTACTTGTGTGCTTGTTTGTTTATTGCCTGTCTCTTCACACCAGCATGGATGCTTCCTGGGAGCAGGGACCTTGTTCACCTCTGTAATTCTAACCCTTCAGAGAGTGCCTGGCTCAGAGGGACCACTCAGAAGATAATTGTTAAAGAAATGAAGAACCCGTGTGCTTAGGAGAATTGGACTGTTGACCAGCTGTTTCACTTCTACCCTGAAAATTCCCCATTTAGACAGAGAGGTGTCCGGGAGAGAGCATGAAAGCAGGTACCCTCCCCGCTCTGGCACGAGAGCCCCAGTGCCGGCGAGGACTGGAGGGAAGTCTCCACTGTGCAGCGGAGGCCTGCACGCCTGAACAGCTTTTAACATGGAGCCTCGGCTTCAGGAAGGTTCATTAAGTTCTTGATACAAACCATGTGATGGGATTTCACAATGTTCTTTCAGGTTCTTAAAAGTAGTCCCAAAGCTACTGTCTTATCCATGTGGTTCCTTTGCAAAGAACTGAAGTCAACACAACACAGTCTGTGGTTCCGGGAATCGAAAAGAACTGAGTTCAGTTCTCCTGCAGCCATTGCTCAGCTGTGCAGACCTGAGCGAGTGGCCCGAGTGGCCCGTATCACCTGACTCTCTGTCCTTTTTGTAAAATGGGGTTTTAGACAAGGCTGTCGTGAAGATTACGTGAGATTTTATAGTCAAACACCAGGTAGGAGTGACTGAAACATAGTCAGTATTCAACAAATGCCAATTGCTAGCTGCTACCCTTCTTTTGTAATGTTTTAAGGTAATATTTGCACATGGTACAAAGTCAAATGGTACAGAGGAGTATCCAGGAAAAAGAGAGTCCTCTCCTCATCTGGGATCCTGAGTTCCCCTCTCCATAGAAATGCTGTTCCAAGTTTCTGGAACCCTCCCCAGAGCAATCATTGTTGCCAATTTCTTATGTATTCTTCTAAAAATACTGCAAGCATATACAAATTTGGTATATTTACCCAATCTTTTTTTTTTTTAAAGACAAACAGTGTCTTCACTTGTGAGCCTTTAATGAGATCCTACAAAAGTAACCTCTAGAAGGCATAGGTAGCTGGAAGAACAAAGAGATCTCTGGACTGGAATTATATTCACAGGAAGCCAAGAACATCTCTCTGGCGTGCAGGACTGTGGAGAAGGACATTTAAGAAGCAATACTGTACACACGCACACGCACACACATACACACACATGCGGGCATAGCATGCTGAGTTGGAAAGGGTCAGGAATGGTGAAGAAAGCATTGAGCGCGGAGTGGGCTCATCTGTTAGACTCTCTAAGTGGAGGACAGCTGCATAAACTTGCATTAAAAATAGTCTGGCACAGAGATGCTGTTCCAATAAGCTTTAAGGCTTCTGTCTCTCTCGGAGCCTCTCATGATTTGCTTCATTGCTACTGCTCTCTGCTTCCATTTAATCGTTCCTAAAATGGGGATAATAAAAATGAAATGCAGTGGGGGTGTGTTCTGAGTAATGACTTCAAGAAATGATGATGGTGCATTTTCAGGCTGTAAGATGTAAACAGACCTTAAAGGGACTGTCTGGGTCAGAATTAAAGGAGAATACATAAGATTTGCATCTGCGCTTGTCTTTTCCCCAAAGAGATAAGAGGTGGGCTTCATAAGCCCACTCCCTCTTCCCTGCCTCCACCTACCAGAAAATGCCCTTCCTTGTGTAGATTGAAACATTCTTAATTTGTCTGGGTCATTCCTTGGGCTCCCTGAACTTGTTAACTATCTGTGGCTTGCGACACTGAGAGGCCACCGTGACATCCACCCAGATGTGAAGGGCTCTGAATGAGAGTTCGCAGTGCACCGTTCTGGGCCCACGGTGGCACTTATGAATTAATGGGTGGATCAGTGGAAGGGGGAGGAAGCGTGACCAAACTGGGACAAGGGAGACCCCCAAGAGCTGTGGCAGCAACAACAGCATAGTAAGACAGAGTGCTCTGCCAGTACCTACAACCTGGGCTGGATAGGACAGAGTAAGAGACACTCTAGGTCTCTGGTGACCTGGTGTCCAGGAAATAGCACCAACTCCAGGGCGTGGAGGCTCTGTGATCCTAGCACCTAAGGATTATAGCGATCATATTCTACAACAATCAATTTGGAGATATTAGTAATACAACAGAGGTTGATCACTGCCATGGCAGATATCACTTGAATCTTTTCAACTGACAAATTAAAACAGGCCCTCCATGCCCTCACCTGCACGTACACTCACGCACGACCAACCTGACGGACTGCTCGTGAACCCAGGAACCACACTTGTGTGCCCCTCCACGGTGCCTCGGTGCCCAGCATGGTGCGAGGCATCACGGAGTAGCCCAGTAAGGACAGTACCTGGTGACTGCCCGAGCACACCTGTGCAAACCGTGTTCCACCTCCCAGCCTCAGGGCAGAGGCCAGGGGATATCCATGCTCTCTCCAGGCTCTGCAGAGGGGAATCTCAGGGGGTGAAACAGAAGCTCCACAAGTCATGGTGTTTGTGCGGGATCTCCTGATACCACCATTTGACAACATGCTATTTTTACCGACTTTGAACTGAACACTAATATGCACCTTTGGATTAAGGGATTAGAAAACGGGATCCATGGAGAAAAGCTGTGGGAATTGGGGTTGTTAAGGGGAAGAAGAAAAAGGCAATGAGGTGATGACTTACTCTCTTTAAATGTATGAAGAATTATTGCACCGAGTGTGGAGATCAGCTGTTCACGTTCTCCTCTGAGACACAGGCAGAGTGAGTGGGCTTAAGATGCAGCAGAGAGGGTTTGTATTAGCCATAGGGAGAATTTCTTAATAGAGAGAAGTGTTGAGTACTGGAACTGTTAACAACACCAGGGGATGCCTTTGAAAGTCCTCAGAATCGAATATGTCCTTGTGTCTCCATAATGTGCAGTCCTGTCCAAATGACAATACATGAACTATATGACGTTCTTCCCTCTCCCCCCTTCCCCACCCTCCCTCCCCTTCTTTTTTTCCTTCCTTCCTTCCCTCCTTCCTTCCTACACATAATTATTGAGCACTTACCACGAGCCAAAGACTGCCCCCAGCAAATTAGTATTGTAGTTTTCATGGTGACTAGGGAAAAAAAAAAGTACATTGCAAGAAGAAAGGTGCTTATTGTGACATTTAACATTTCTATCAACTAAGGTGATTTTTCCATCTTACTATATGTATGGTCTAACATTGGGTTGATGCTTTGCGCTGCTTGGTAAGTAAAGACACTACTAACTTACATTTTACTTATGACAATGTCTTACACACAGGGCTACTGGGTTACATATTTTCTGATGTTTTCCCAAGTTGTGATTATCACAGACCCTCACATGAAAGTGTTCTCTTGTTCCCTGAGCTGTGAGAGCCTTGGGCCACCCCTGTTTGCCTGCCTACACCCTTTTCCAGGGTTCCAGAAAGAGATCATTGGGGCAGCCCCAGGGCAGGAAGGAAGTTAACCCCTCAAGCCTCAACACTGCCGTAGGCTCAGTCCACAATGTCAGCACGTTTGTAAAATAACTCAAAGAGAAGAGCAAGATGTATTGGGAAACGACTTTCCAAGCATCATTTCAGAAAGGCTGATTGTCCTCAAGTGCTTGTCATCAGCCACTGAATGAAAAGGATAAAAGAACAAGATAACCTTGGTTGACTTTACTTTTGAAACCTGTGCCTGCTGATGGAGAGAAAAAAAGCAGACCTGAGCTCAGAGACTGAAATGCTGGCTTAACTTTGGCTTAAGGAAACACAGTTAAAAGAAAAGTGTCCCCAAAGCCAAAAGATGGCTTTCATCCATCTTGTTTAAATTTTATTGAGATTTTTATTTCATGACAGCTATCTGTGGTTGGCCCCTGAATCCTCTGAACTGTTTTTCTAATTTATAGGTTATAATGTTTTTCCAGTAGTGGTATTGAAGAAGAAAGCCTGGTAGAGAAGCTAGAAGACTCTGTTTATATCCAGGTTAAAAACAATGTTTATGACTTTCATATTATAAAGGTAATTAATATTTATCAAAGACATTTGAGGGTTGGAGAAAATAAAAATTGCCCATATCCACATTTCTGAAGAATTAGTTATATTTTTTTCTATTTCTTACCAGTGCTGCTTCTGTATATGTTGTGTGTATGTGTGTATAACTGTGTGATAGAATAGAATTGAGAACATTAATATATGAATAGTTTGCAATCTACTTTTTTCTCTTACTCGGCTATTGTGGACATGTTCCTATTTTATTAAATATTATTCAAAATCATGAAACTTAATGCCTAATATTCCATTGTAAAGGATATATCAAGCTTCTTCAGACTGGTCCCTTAGGATTCGAAATCCATATGTGTGTTAAATAGAGACTCTAGTTCTCCCATGAAAATAATTTCAGAGTTGTTGTTGGTTCAATCTTGATGCCATTGCTTTTCAAGATGAAAAGATTTAGCCACTTTTTTTGTTATCCATGTCCCTAAATGTTCAAAATGAAAACCCTCCATTTGGGAATTGCTTGGTTTGTATTCAGGAACAACCGGTGGACACATATGCAGTTGGTATGGAAGGCTCCCTGTGTTATTCCTGGTCTGCTAGGAGTCTCAGAGTATTTTGTCTTTTTGATCTCCTGATCAAGTGTGCTGCCTTCTAACTTTGCTGAGAAATATATTTCTTATCTTTGGCAGGTTCACACAGAGAATGGGGTTGGCCATGTGTTCTGGGTCTATCTGCATTTTTCATCATGCTGGTTTCATTTTCTTGAGAGTTGAAGGCTTGTGAAATTCAGGCTCATATTTCCAGGGAACTAGCGAGACTTATGTTAGGTATTGCATCCTTATCCTTTGTTGTGCTGTGTCTATTCTCTGGTCCACAAGCCCAGAAGGGAGAGAGCAATGCCCTTCTTTCACCAGTGGGGGCAGCACCTTGCTGACTCACACACAGGCTGATGCACAAGACTGATAGGCTATTATGGGCTATTATAGCACAGTGTTATTCTTTTCCTACCTTTAAGTATTTTCCACCAAGCAAGCTACTTCATGCATACATTAATAGCATATTTGCTTTAGCTGAGATATGAAGTTTGACATTAAAGCTATAATATTTGATTGTCCTTCATATATAAGCATGCTTCTATTGATCTAGCACCAGAATATCTTATGCTTTGAGTTTTTTCTGCAATGATGATCAATTCCTACTAGTCCATTCACAGTCTCTCTCTCCTCAGTGCCTGTTTATGAGACTGGCTAGAAACAGGGTAGGAGTAACTTGCGTATACAGGGGAGGAAGCTCTGACCCTGGTACAGTAACTCCGCTAAACAGCCTGCGGTACAAAGATTTTAAAAGAAATATTGGCCAACAAAGAAAAAAACACATTGTTTTTAGGAATGAAAGCTATTAATAAAAAATATGGACATAAATGTCCTACAACAGCTATAGAACTCAGCTCATTTGGGGTGATTTTGTAATTTTTTTCTATTAGAGTTATTTCTGTTCATAATTTGGCAAATCTTTTAGTTTATCATGATAAACAGAGATATCTTAGGAGGCTTACTTGGAAGTTCTCCTACTTTCCTTTACGCTTACCTCTCTGTCCTGTGTCAAGGCGTTCTCTGCTGCTCCTAAAGGTGGCATACTGCTGGCATTACTGGTATTGCAGGTCTTGGTTCTGCCAGATAAATGTTCTGAAGGTTTAAACTTAAAGCAAATCTCTTCCAGGGGAACAGTGAGAAGGAAAGTATGACCCTAAGAGGAACGTAAAGGGAGCGCACATAGAAGGCACTCATTGGAGAGAAAATGATAGACCTTGAGGGGAAAGAAACCCACACTCCACTGCCCTGGTTTCCAGGTGCACAACATGTCCCCATGACACCAAACTTCCCCTGCATAGCCTGTCACATTTTCTAGTCCAAGGATTTGGTGTAGGGTGTCTTCGGAAGTCATTGTCTTTGGTTATTCCTAAAACAATATGTACTAGTTTTTCTTCATCCATCCCATAGAAAAGAGAATTTGCTGGCAAAAGGACAGAATATTCCCTCTTAGGTAGAATTTCTGATGGATATTTAAGCTACCTCTGCATTCTCCATAGAGAAAAGTAAAAAGAAAAAAAACTCTATTTTTCCTATAGGAGCTTGGAAAGATTTATAATGTTAGAACAGTCTAGCCTGAGAATAAGGAATGTTAGGAATATTTGGCTACGAACACATCTTACTTTTATATAATACTTTATTAGCAATAGTGTTCATGGAGAACTTTAACATATATGATCCCATTTTGAGTCCTATGAAGACTTTGAGAAATACTTATACATGTAAGTAAATTGAGGCTCAGAGAGGTCACACGATTTTCCCAAAGTCCCACAGCTAAAGAGTGGCAAAGCTAGATGTAGACATTTACATTCAGCTCCACTTGTGTCCAGTATACTTTTTGCCTCAACATACACAGTAAAACTAGGCCAGTTGTGGTGGCTCGTGCCTGCAATCCCAGCACTTTGGGAGGCCAATGTGGGAGGATCACTTGAGACCAGGAGCTCAAGACAGCCTAGGAAACATCATAGTAAGACCCCATCTCTACAAAAAAAAAAATACAAAGTAAAAAAATTAGCCAAGCATGGTGGTGTGCACCTGTAGTCCTAGCAGCTCTAGAAGCTGAGACAGGAGGATGACTTGTGGCCAGGAATTTGAGGTTACAGTGAACTATGATCATGCCACTACGCTCCAGTCTGGGTGACAGAGCAAGACCCTGTCTTGGAAGGAAGGAAAGGAAGGAAGGAAGAAAAGGAATGGAAGGAGGAAGGGAGGGAGGGAGAGAGAGAGGAAGAAAGGAAGAAAAGAGAATAAAGAAAGAAAAGAAAGAAAAATCTTAGTACTTTGGGAGGCTGAGGCAGGAAGATCACTTGAGGCCATGAGTTCAAGACCAGTCTGGGCAACATAGCAAGACCTCATCTCTACCAAAAAAAAGAATAAAACTAGACTAATAGGAGCAGATATCAGTGGGGCTCATTTTGTAGACTAGAGGACAATTCACACTGTGGAAATATGCAGGCCCTGTCACTTAAGAATTTTTAAACCATGTGTTAAGAAATGGTACAGCACCGGGGTGGAAGTGGGGGTGTGGAGACTAGCCCAGACTGTGACTGGCTGTTTCAGCATATCATTTTCCTGAGACTAACAAAAATGGAAGGAAGAAAGGAAGGAAAGGAGAGAGGAAGGGAAAGAAATATAAGGGGAGAAAAACTTTCTTATATCTCCATATACCTATACTTCCTAACTATCTGTTATTAAACACACACACACACACACACAACCTCACCCTCTCTTTTCCATTGAGAACAAAGAACCTATCACCCTAATCTATGAAACCTATGAGGATAAAACATGTTTCTTTGACTAGCAAAGGCCATAGCTACCTATAGAAATAGCTGTCTAGGTCTTCATTGCATAGAGGGGATTTTTCTAGGAAACAGTCATCTTCTGCATTAAAAGCTCTTTTAAATTGCAACCACCACGACAATGGCACTGTGGCCCTGCAGCCCCATTGATCAGACATCTGCTGGAGGTGCAGAGAAATGTCGGAAGACCAAGGGGAATTTAAAATAGCTGACCTACAAAACAGCTTTTAAATCTTAGTAGGACAGTGACATGAAAATTTAACTTTGCTTTTTATGAAAAAAACACAAGTAACAAAATATTTTATGAACTCAACTAACTAAAGTAGAGGAGTTTTGAGATCTCATATAGAAAAAGATAAATTAAACTAGGTTCAGTAAGTTAAAAATATATATGTGTGAAAGAAGAAGTAGGAGCAAAACTCAACAAATAAGAACATTGACCTTTGATTCCTCATTGCCACTTCCGTGCTTCCCCGGGTGTGGCTATGGGTTTCCACTCTGGTGCAAGAGTTAAGTTAAAAGGAATGAGCACTTTTTAATTTAAATAACCATCTATTGATTTTTATATCAATGAGATATCTTATCTTCTATTTTGGGCAAGGGACACTTGTCTCACATTTGTAGCAATGATATGAATTTTTTAATACATGTGTTTTTTAAAGGAAAGTTATTATAAATATTAAATTAAAAATAGTGTAGGTGATACACAGATGTGACGAAAATGGTTACAGTAGTACTTGAATGACTGAAATTTAGGAGATATTTCCATAGGACAAAGTGTGCTTCCCACTCCACCCTGGCCCCCAAGTCATGGCATCCAAGGCTGACCTACCTTCCCTTTCTTCTTTTCCTCTTACCTCTCTTCATTTAACTTGCACACCAGCCTAATTACAACTAGCCACTCTCCAATACCTGTTGCATTTTTACATCTATATGCCTTGCCTCATGCTCTTCCCTTAACCCCAGATTCTTGAACTTGTCCTTTGAGGCATACTTTAAAAGGAAGGAGGCACAATATCTCACTCACTTCTGCCTAGCAGAGTGATTGATCCAAACAAGTGGAAATAGATGCTGCTCCACCTTTCTATTCCTCGGTTTCTTCATCTATAAAATGGGGATAATGATAGTACCCTCCTCAAACTGTTGCTATAAGAATCAAATAAATTTTATTCATGTAAAATTATTATTTTTATTTTTTAATTTCAGAGTATTGCAGGGGTACAAATGTTTTGGTTACATGAATTGCTTTGTACAGTTTGAGTCAGAGTTATAAGTGTGTCCATCACCCAGTTAGTGTGCATTGCACTCACTAGGTGTGAATTTACCCATTCCCTTCTTCCCCCTCCCACCTGCTTGATTTCTGTTGACTTTTACTCTCATATGTGCACATGAGTGTTGATTGATTAGTTCCAGTTTAATAGTGAGTACATGTGGTATTTGTTTTTCCATTTTTGCAATACTTCACTTAGAAGAATGGTCTCCAGCTCCATCCAGGTTGTTATGAAAGGTATTAGTTCACCATTCTTTTATGGCTCAGTAGTACTACATGGTATAAATATACCACATTTTATTAATCCACTCATGTATTGATGGGCACTTGGGTAGATTCCACATCTTTTTGATTGTGAATTGTACTGCTATGAACATTTGAGTGCAAGTGTCTTTTTGATAAAATGACTCTTTTTCCTTTGGGTAGATGCCCAGTAGTGGGATTGTTGGATCAAATGGTAGTTCTACTTTTAGTTCTTTGAGGTATCTCCATACTACTTTCCATAGAGGTTGTACTAGTTTGCAGTCCCACCAGCAGCATATGAGTGTTTCTATCTCTTCACATCCACCCTAGCATCTGTTGTTTGGGGATTTTTTGATAAAGACCATTCTCATTGGAGTTAGGTAATATCTCATTGTGGTTTTGGTTTGCATTTCCCTGATGATTAGAGACATTGAGCATTTTTTCATATATTTATTGGCCATTAGTCTGTCTTCTTTTGAAAGGCTTCTGTTCATGTCTTTTGCCTACTTTTTAAGGGTTGTTTGATTTTTTTCTTGCTAATTTGCTTGAGTTCTTTATAGATTCTGATTATTAGCCCTTTATCGAGTATATAGCATGCAAATATTTTCTCCCATTCTGTAGGTTGTCTTTTCGCTCTATTGATTATTTCTTTGTCTGTGCCGAAGCTTTTTAATTTGGTCAAGTCTCATTTATTTATTTTTGTTGTTGCTGTGATTGCCTTTGGGGGTCTTCTTCTTAAATTCTTTGCCTAGACCAGTATCTATAAGACCAATATCTATAATTCATGTAAAATTCTTAACACAATATCTAATGTGTAGCAAGTGCTATGAACATATTCACTGTTATTTTACTTGAACATATTTTAAAGAGATAATGATACAAGAAAATAGAGAAAATGACCATGCTTATACGCACAAACACACGCACGCTAGGTTGGATTTTGGCCTTAGTCACTAAAAGGAAGAAACCAGAACACACCATCAAACCCTTACTGGGTTTGATGATAAATTGGCAATGAGCAAGCTTTCTTTATTCTAAAATGACTTTTTGCATAGGAATTTTAAAATATTGAGTCTTAATTTATAATAAAATACAAAATCTACAACACAGCATATCAGTCCATCACCAAGAAATCAAGGGATTAACCGCCCCCAGTTTAGATTTAGCACATTGTGGGTTCTCAATAACTATTAAATGGCAACCCAGACACATTAAGTAATGGTAACGGCTTATGAAACCTTGTAGTATGTCCTTGTGCTATATTTATCTCCTTAGTTTTTGTCTCATTGTAATAAGCCACTACTTTGTGGTTAATAATAAAGAATTGCCAGTCTCCTCTTCATGTCTTCTATATTCTGCGGCAGATAGATTGCCTCATAACCATTAAAGAAATTCCTCCCACAAGGGAAAATGGTTTAATGTCAAAAGACAAGGCCATAGCTAAGGTTGAAATAAAGGGGATGGTGGCAAACTATGTGTGCATGTGTGTGTGTGTGTGTGTGTGTGAATGACCTTGACATTTGACACCTGAATAGTGTTTTGCAGTTTACATCAGTGGTTCTCAAAGTATGGCCCCTGGACCAAGATCATTAGCATCATCTGGGAACTCAGAAGTGCAAATTCTCAGGCCCCACTGCAGAAGCTCTGGGGATGAGGCTCCCTTATTTGAGTTTTGACCTATAGAGCATAGGTACATTTCCTTTTCACAAAGAGAAGAGAAGTATCTGTTTAATGGATATTTAAAACTTCCACGCTATCATTGTTCTCTCTTTTCATTTTATTTTCCAGTCATTAACTTAAAATAAAACTGAATCTTTATCCCTTCATACATTGGAGGACAGAGCCAGAAGCCTGGTAAGAAAGAGTTAAGGCTTGTCCTTCTCCCTCCGGGACACTCTCAGTTACCTGGCACCTTCATGTTACTGCTAAAAAAACTCCCCGATATTAGGCTGGTTGTCTAGGTTTACTCATCCAGCAAATATTTCCTGATCCCCTACTAAAGTGCCAAGCACCATTATAGGCATTGGGGAAAGAGTGTGGAACAAGACCCACAAGTTCCCTTCCTCAAGAGCTTGTGTTTTGGTAAGTGGAATCAGAAAACAAACCCATAAACAAATCAATAAATATGATCCTTTTGGATGGTGCCAGGTACTACTGAGGTGGTAAGACAGGGTGTGGTGGCTCTCAGCCACTTGATGCCAGTCTTAAAGGGGCTTTTGGAAATGGATTTATTATTTTAAGCAAGTTGCTAGCTAAATTTCTACAGAGTATGTCCAAGGGCTGTTGAAAGAAATTTAACTGGCAACTTCTTTAAAGTAAAAAACTTTCCAAATTATACTCATAAGTTCTCTGCTTAAATTTTATATAGATACTGTGTTGAGCCTACAGACCCACTTCTAAGCCACAGGGGAAACGTGGATGGTATTTGATCTTCCATTTTTTTTTCTTTTTTTTTTTTA
>VBSM01002616.1:45377767-45463319 GCA_008086735.1 Cheirogaleus medius
AAAAAAAAAAAATCAGAAGATTAGCAACACTGGCCTATCATTGCTCTGGGGCTGAGGGCAACACCCTGTTTTGGATGGAATATATGCTCTCAAGTTCAACACAGCCCCCCAAGGGTTCCTCCCCTTTCGTTAATTATGTACGTAACACCTGCAGACTTTGGAGTTTGCAACTCCCACAACAGGGATGAGCTCAGAAAATATTCATTCCCTGCTTAAAATATAAAATGTATTAGAAATAGGTACATTCAGGATTAAGGAATTGGGTGTTTCTGGGGCAGACACAGCCTTTTGCTTGCTTACTGCAGTTCACCTTGGGGTCTCTAGGGGGCAGCTGAGAATTCTGAGCACGGCCTTGAGGTGCGCGATCCACTGAGCAGTGCAGTCCTGTGTTATACTGGATCCCGCGTTCACCTTACAGTTGAAGAAGACAAAGGACAAAAAAAACCCTTGTCTGAAGGGTTTTCTATTTGTCAAACAATGAAATACAGAAATGTCAACTTTCGATGCCTAAAAAAGTTTTAGGCATATGAAGAGTGTGAATTTGTCTTTTTTCTTGGCGAAGTAACAAATAATCCTGATTGGAGTAATACCTGGACAGGCTTCCTCGTCCTGAGCTTTAAGGGGAATTTGAGTGATCCAGGGGCATTTACCTAGCAAAGAAAGGAGGAAGGTTCAGCAGGGGAAAAACTCAGCTAGAGGACTAGGAGAATGAAGGAAAGGAGGGGGAAGTGAGAGGAAATGGATGTGGAATAGGAAAAGCTGGAATTAGAAATGAAGGCAGGGGCAAAATGTCTTAAATGGAAGAACAGGAAACTGACAGGGATTAAAGAGAGAACAACATAGGTTAAATGTAGAGAGAGAGCAAGATGATTTCCACTCAGGCTATTCTTACTAAGAGAGAGAAGAAAGGCATAGTCAAGAAAAGAGGAGGTTGACGTTGTCAAGGCAAAAGAGCTGAACTCGAATGAGACTTTGAACATTCGGGGCAGAAGGGATGCAAAGTTAATAATGATGGTAATTATACATGTGTCTTTATATTTGTGCAAGTACTAAATAAGGAAGTAAGGGGAGTGCTCAGTCTCTTTCTGCCCTGGGCACATGGTATTTTAGATTCCCTCCACTCCACCCCAGAAGTTAGAAACACTCAAGCTCAGAATGGAATTTGCTAATCAAAGAATGACAATGGCCACGTAGCATTTTTCTGCTCTATAAAGGTCAGATAAACCTCTTCTTCTTTGATCCCCATTGGCATTTCTGCTTCCAACATGAAAGGAGAATCTCAAATTATAGAAGAAGGAGGCTGTATCCAGAGTTATCACTTCTTTTATCAGTTAGCTTCAGTTCAGTTCAACAAACAAACTGAAGGGCTTCGCTAGGAAGGGGCCTGGGTTAGGTGCTAAGAGGGAATTCAAGGTAAATAAGAAATATACCCTCTTAACAGAGGGGATAAGAAAATTGCACAGGTATGATGCAGGAAGTAATGTGATGTGGTAGTAGCCAATAAGATGACCCCCAAAGATCTGTACCTCCTGGTGGCCACGCCTGTGTGTCATCTCCTTCCCTCTGAGGGGGGGCTGCAGTTAGCAACTCGATTATTAGGAATAGACTAGCGCAGAAGTGATAAGATGTCACTTTTGAAATGAGCATATAAAAAACCCAGCTTCCGCATTGGGACCCTCCCTCCCTCCCGCTCTCACGGATCCCTTGCTCCGAAGGAAGCTAGCCACCTTGTTGAGAGCAGCCTTGCCCAGGTGGCAAGGAACTAATGTTTCTGACCAAAACCCAGCGAGGATCTGAGGCCTGCCAACTGCCACGTAGCTGCATATAAAACCCCGAGCCAGAGGACCCAGCCATGGTGTGTCTGGATCCCTGACCCACAGCAACTGTGGGATGATAAATATTTATGCTTTAGGCCGTAAGTGTTATGGTAACTTTTTACACAGCAGTAAATAACTAATAAATGATATGACAAAGGGCTTATAAAAGGAAATTACATATCAGGTTAAGGGAATCAGGAAGAGTTTTGAGAAGAATGTGATTTTACCGATGGGCATTAGATAACAGGGAAAATTTTTAGAGGTGGATACTGGAATTGAGCATGCTATTTCAGGCAGAGGGAGGAACAAGTGAAGTATAATGTCTTCTCATAGAATAACAGGTTTTTAAAATTTGTCTGGATGATAGGTACAAATAAGGAGCTAGAGAGACATCTTTAAAGGAAGATTGGGCCTAAAGGCCATTAGAAGAAAAGAAAATAGGAAACCATGAAAGGTTTGTGAGAGAGGGAGAGTGATGTGATTGTGACGACTCTTCAGAAACTTCCATCAGCCGCTGTGATGGGCTGTATGGACCCAGGTACCTGCAGGACGACCACAGTCATCTAATGCTTGCGTGAACCGGGACAGACATGGTGCTGATGGGCGCAGGGAGCCGAGGGGTTGCAAGGATGCCGGTAGAGCTGGCATGACCTGCAAACTACTGGGGAGACAAGACGCAGACCACTGGAGAGCTGAGCCGCAGGGAATGGGATGTTTATAGGACATTGGGACATCAAAATGAGAAACCAATTTGTGATGGGAGAAGGGATTTCATGGGTTAATTCTGAGTCGTTGGGTCAGGAGGGAAGTGGAAATGTCAATTTGTGGTTCTGGTGGGAAGATACCTCTAAGAATGCAAGACAGAAGGGTGTTCTCCATGGAAGTGATAATTGAAGGCCAGGGATAAGATGAATTTCTGAGGAGAGCAGAAGAAGAGGGAAGAGGACCAAGAACTTGAGTTAGGGGACACCCCGTCTAGCTAGGTACAGGGTAGAGAAGGGAGGGGAATCCGCAAAGGAAGGGGAGAAGTAGTCTCACCCAGGAGGTGAGAGGAGGGCCAGGAGAGCATCGCTGCTTGGTAAGGGCAGGCCACTTTGAGGAGGACAGGAGGGGACATATGGGTTACCGAAGGTTCTCATTCACAGTTACCGAGATGGAATGCCTTGCCAGGCCCCGTCCCTCAGAAACAGACAGTGCCAGGTGGTCACAGAGCAACGTGGTCTTGTTCTTCCACTCTTTGGCTGAAACCCAGACATTAGGGTTTTCCTTGACAATCTGAGGAGTGTGTAGACACAAAGATCTTTTTATCCAAATGCAAGTTCTTGTTTTTCTTCGGTAATGCGCCTCTGTGCTGCAAATCTGTATTTTTATTCTCCAGATGAATTATTGGCTGCTTATAAGACTGTGCGTAAGTGTAAGACCCTAAAGGAGGAAAATGCCTTGAGCTGTGGTTTGAAATGTATTCCGTACAGACATGAGGATCTCTTTCTCAGAGCCTGACGGGTCCTGTTCTGTTTGGAGTAATAACCCTCTCTTTTATGTAATAATATTTGTTATTTGTGTCGGATGCCAAAACCATAATAATCATTTATTAAGGAAAAGTTAATAAAACAGAGAAAGTATGAAGAAGAAAACAAAACTCACCCTAAATTCTACCCCCCAGAGATAATTTCTGTTTACATTTTGACTTCTATCATTTCAATCTTTTTGCATATATGTCCTTATATATTATAAATGTGTTTTATAAGACTATATGGGCATATTTTTATAAAATTGGGATAGTATTATACATCCTGTTTTATAATCTATGTTTTCCCTTAACAGTATGTTCGAATAGTGTGTCATAAATATATTATTAAAATACATAGACTATCCATTTATCTATTATTAAAATATATGAAATATCTATCCATTCATCTATTTATATTTATGTACTTACTGGATGAGTACATCAGTCCCTGCCCCTGAAGCACCAACAGGTGTCTCAGAGAGCGCCAGGACACCTGCCTGTGCCGGCTCTCCCCATGTCGCTACCATGAACGCTGCTCCTTCTCCAAGCAAGCGAAGCCCTCCTGGGACTGGCGTTATTGTTGCGAATATGTCTCCTGGTGCTCTCCCTAAATGCCTTTTTAAATGTGCTTAATAATAGATGAGCACCTGGGTCCCTCTTCTTGAAGGAGAGCTCAAGCAGCCTTTTGAACATGAAAAAGCTGTTTGGCCCTGAAGAGCTGATTCTTGGAACATCCCCAATTCCCCAGGACACCATTTAGTCACCACTCACTCCGAGACAGTGAGTGGTTTTCCCGGTGAATTTCGTTTGGCTCGATTTCCTCTTCTCCTTACTTTTTCAATTCTGCTCTCAACTTTCCCTGGATCCTTGCAGCCAGTCATCTGACATAGACGTTCTCAGTCCTCTCCTCTGCCTTCTCGCCCTGCTCTGGCCCTCCTCAGTGCCACGTGACTCAAGCAGGATGTCTATACGTGATGTGGTGTGATTGATTCATTTTTTTCTGAGTCCTGGTGTCCCAATAATAGGTGAGTTGCTTCCCCTTGGCTTATCATGTCTTGGCTGTGCCATCAATCTATTGGGTGACCTTGGGCAAGTCACAAAATGTCCCCCGGCTTCAATGTCCATGTCTATAAAGTAAGACGTTTGCATTAAATCCCTAACATCTCTTGCAGTTCAAACAATCTGTGGTTTTAAGTACAAGTTTAGATTTTCCACAGTGTTCTAACTATGGCACGTTTTTAGGGACATCTATTTATTCATTAATTAGTTATAAGAATTGCTTCATTTTAGAACTTGATTTCTTCGACGGGGCAGCTCAGGCATTTGGTTCCATGGACTTTGCTAACAACTACCTCAGGGAAGGATGCTTAGAAGGGAGGTAGAATTTCTCCACTGTCCTGTTTCTTCTGCCTTTTTAGTAATTTGCTGTAATAACAATTTAGAGCATTCTTCTTCATACCCTTGCTACTGAGCGATCAGAGAAGAACCTTTGGTAACCTTTGACTTGTATACTCAGACCCTTTGCATCTTCTTCATGAAACAGTGGTGACAGGAGTCAGGTGGTGCCACCTGTACATTGGTGTGTCATGGTTGGACACTCACAGAGTCCCCCCAAAGTTCCCTACCCCACTGAGGAGGAGTCTCTCTTTTTGTTTGTTTCATTCTGTAGTTCTGGGTATTGTTTTACAAGTGACCATTTCTATCTCTCTGGGATCCCTTTCTTCAAAATTAGAAATATAATTTATAAGAGGGGCCCGGTGGTACTTTTTTTCCTTTTTATATATTTTGAAATCATTATTGTATTCTGGAACTAAATCCCATGTTCACATTCTGTTAACCATCCATTCGACAAACGTTTAATGCATTCCTAAAATGCATTAGATTCTATTCTCCAAGAAACGAGTACGAGGAAGATGAGTAGAGAAAACTGGCAGGTGGAGAAAGGAAGAGAGCAGGTGCAGGAGAAGCTAGGAGGAGTGGAGGTGGGATTTTCTCAAAAGAGGTAAGCAGCAGTACAGGCTCCACCTGGGACAGAAGGCAGAGGCCAGGAAAGGGAAGGAATCAGAAGATCTAGGGAGGCAACACCCCGGCTTGTGCCAATTCTTCTTGTAAAGAAGATTCTCTAAGGCAGTAGGAGCCTGATTGACAGACAACAGTGTTAGTAATAGCTAACACTGGAGTGTGTCCTCAGTTTGTCAGTGTTGATATGTCAGGCACCGTTCGAAGCAGATCACTTACATCAACTCATCTTAATCCTCACAACATCCCTGTGGAGTCAATTTTTAAGATGAAAAAAACAAACACGAGCCAAAACCATGAGGCCCAGAGAGGTTTAGTGACTTCCGAAAGAACACAGCTAGTAGGTGGAGGAAGCAGGGTTTGAACCATGCAGTCAGATTCCAGAGACCATCCTGACGCCCACACACCACTGAATGTATCGATGACACAGAGAAAGGCC
Organism: Cheirogaleus medius; assembly: GCA_008086735.1. NCBI lineage: Eukaryota > Metazoa > Chordata > Mammalia > Primates > Cheirogaleidae > Cheirogaleus > Cheirogaleus medius. Next base: position 45,383,553 of record VBSM01002616.1, read on the forward strand.
GGGTCCCGTTCACGCCCTGCCTGGGACGCAGTGTTCATTAACGCGAAACAGCTTCCAAGCTTCCTAATGCCTGTTTCCCTTCTCGGTCATTTCTTGCTGCTCTAAATTTCAAGCCTCTTGCTCAGTGTTTGACAAACGTGGGAATGTGGCCAGCGTTCTTGCTTTCGCCTCCGGCATGGCTTAAGTATCACTGCTACTGGTTGGGCTGGGTGGCTCTATTCTGGGCCAGGCAGGCTAGGAGAAGGATCCTGAGAAAAGACATCTTGTTTGACCCACTGGTTTTCTGGTATTTAGAAAGATGTATAAGAATTATGTGGCTTTTGAATACCTTTGGGTATATTGTGTCTGGTGGTTTTGCTCATTTGAATGGTGATTCAAAATGATGTGCACCTACCACCCCCTAAATTCTGACCTCTCTGGCTGTCTCAAAAGTGTAGCCCAACTTAACATGCAAAAACAACTGGCCCAGCTCAGGGGATTACTAATTTATTTCTTTACTCACAAGGAGGAGGCTGTGGGAGATGCATTTTTCAATCCCATTTCTTCAGTTAACATACTTTGTCTTGTTGTCTTGGATTCCTGTCCACTGTGACAGTTGTAAGCCTGTTTCTCCCACTTGTAAAACCTTCAGGGAAGTCACCAGAGCCTGGGACAGAACATCATCCTCAGCCTGAAAGCTGTACTGAAACCTTAGATGTGGCTGAGCAGAACCGGAGGCAAATCAGGCTTATTTCATTGTAATTGCCATTGTGATAGGCGGGCAGGGACCCTGGGACCTTAGTTGATCGGGACAATACCAGCCCAGAAGAGCGAAACATGCCAGCAGCATGGCCAGAACTGGACGCCAGAGCTTTTAGCAGTTTCAGCTCCGAGAGAGAACAGAGTCAGCACTTGTTTGCAGGAACTTGGTCAAAGTACACTGTCAGAAACAGAACCCGTTGACTCATTGGCAGCTGGCAGCTGGGGGAGCCTGTGATGAGAACGCTCTGTGTGTCTCTGCCCTGGCCTCACCCACCAAGGCTATTGTCCCAGCGTCAAGCAGACACCATGAGACATAAAGAGTCAGCAACGGATTTCTTAAAAGAAGTGCTTCATGTCAAGATGCTTACTTTGCTCTTTCATGTATAAACAAGCAAACGGGATTAGTTAACCACTGTCAGGGTCTTTCATTCTTCTGTTTCCCGCTTACATCTCAACATTTACACGTTATCAAATATTTTCTTAGAGCTTCTTTGCAGAGAACCCAGGGAAGCTTTTCTTCCCCTTGTCGGCCTCCTCCTCTTTCTTTCTATCCAGCCCTGCAGTGAGCTTCTCATTGAATCTCTTATCATGATCATTCCAGAAATAACATCTACCCTTTTCCACCCTGCCTTTTATCTGAGGATTCCCATTGAGCCACTCCGCAGCGAGGGCTGGGCAGCAGCCTCCTCTGGCCCAGCGTTCCTCTGCTTTTGGGTCACAGACACAAAATGCTGGAAGCACAGGTACAGCCTTTTGTTTTCTGAGAGTCAAGGGGAGTGCAGAAAGGAAGTAGCAGAATGGTATAACCCTATTTTTGTCATTTTTAACAAAAATAAAATACTTAGTCCTACGTCTGGCTCAACAACTGGAAGATCTAGTGTGAAGGAACCCCAGGCACGTGCTGCAGAAAAGAAGAGAGACAGATAATTAATGTTACCAATTAATGGTTATAGACAAAACTTGCCTACTGAGAGTGGATGGAGACATACTAATAGTTACTTGCAATGGTGAATATGACGTCAGAGTGTGACGTGAGTTCCTGTCATATATATTAGGTGGGCTGAATGGAAAGTTGTCTATTGAGTTAACATTGTGCTATGTGCTTGCATTGTAATCACCCTTCCTAAGGCGATCCCTGAGCTCCTGTAAGTGGACCTATTGACTCACTGACCTCTCTTGCTATTTGACACCTGTCACCCCCTTCTCCTTTCGACTCCCTCTCCTTTGTTAACTTTCCTCCCTCTGCCAGCTTTCCTTCTACCCCCTTACCTTTCATCCTTACTCCCACTCTGCCTCCCCTGACTTATCGTGCACCCCAAGGTAGCATTCCTGATTCTCACCTTCTCGCAGAGACATCTACGTAGACTTTGGGAACAGTGCATGCCTAAAAGTGATGGCTTTCCACTCTGTATACCCAGATTTTTCTCCCGAGCCCTGAACTTAGATGCCCACCCACCTCCTTTTCAGACTTTACTTTTATGTCTCCTGGAGACCCCAAGCCCGCCAAACTCGAAAGCAAACTCCCCATCTTCTCCCCTCTCTGTCCAACATAGTTCTCCTCTTCTGTTAACCTCGGCACCACAATCTCCCCAGTTACCCAGGGTGGACACCTGGCAGTCGTTGGGTGATTCCTCTTTCTTATCCATCTGTCTCTTGTATCTACTTCCTTCTCTCTATTTCCTCCCTTATTGCCCTTGTCATTGATTACATGAATTGCTGCCATTTCCTCCTTCCCCTGACTCTGGTCCAACCCTGTTCTAAGCTAGCCATCATACAGTGCCAGATGGATTCTCCTAAAACCTAGAATTTCTCATGTCAGTTCCTTGACTAAAGCTCTGCAATAGTGCCCCAGTGACATCGAGATAAAAACTCAAAGCCACACTAAGGAGCTTCGATTTTCATTTTCTGGTTCCAGACGCCTGCTTGCGTCTTCATTCCCGTTTTCTGTCATTTCTCAACTTGTACCCAAAGTTCTACCCGTTAGAAATTGGTTATGGTTCTCTGAATCTACCATCCTCTCACCTCTTTGCACATCTCTGTGGTTTTCTCTTTGTCTAGAGGAGTCACTGTTCCTTCTCCTACTTCAGACCTTTCCCACTTGGCTAACTCATAACCACTCATCAAGGCTCCCTTCCAATGCTGGCTTCTCTGGCACACTCTTCCTGACCTCTCTGCAGGCTCCATTAGAAACCGATCGTGTGTGTTCTCAAACAGACCGACACACACCTCATCCATGCATTTATCACACTGAGTTATACTTGCTCAGTTTTGTATGTTTCTCCTCTCCAAACTGTGAGTTCCTGAAGAGCAGGAACTGAGTCTTCAGTCTCTAGATCCCTAGTGCATAGCGCAGCCTGGAACATAGTAAATGCTCAATGAATGCTAAATGAGTGAATAAATAAAACCCTGAACTATCTCATTTAATTCTCACAGCATCCCACTGGGTAATATTATCCCAGTTTTATAGATGAGGAAACTGAGATCTGGGCAGGTTAAATAACTTGCTCAGGATTGCATAAATATCTAGTCATAGAGCAATGTGGGTTGTTGGTCCATACCTCATGGAGAGGTTGCATAAGCCACTGGCTAATTTCTATCTAGTGGCTCTCCAGAACAACTTCTGATGTGGGCTGGTTTCTAGCTGGGTTCTAGAGGGATATGGAAGAGTCCATAGTAATGATCTTAGAGTCTGAGCTATGCCAAGTGGGGAAAATCAGCACAGATTCTGAAGCACAGTGAAATGGATAGACTTATGCTCATCTCTATTTTAGCCCCAAAATTTCTATGGATGCCTGTAAAACCAATGCTAGCCAGCGGTCACTAACATTCAGTGGGCCACGATTTTACACTTGGCTCATTGGAGAATATAAGCTAGTGTTGCCATTTTTTGATGAAGTTTATACTGGGATATCTTTCTTCCCCCTCTCTTCTCATTTCTGTTTCTCCCCAAGAAGAAATTAAACCCCTTCCTAGGTTCCTCTCCCCACTGGGTTGGGGGAAGATGTTGGAGGCCACCTGTGCACACATAGTTGATGATGAATTTTATTGATTACATGCCTAGTTTTAATGTAGGACAGAACCTGTGTCAAAGACTGATGCTTCTGCCTGAAGACTGTCTTGTTCCCTTTGCACATTTTTTGGACCACATGGCTCTTTCTCCTTCCATGAGGAAGTCAAGTCTTGTCATTCCTTCACTTTCCTACCACAGGTCAGCCCCACCTGAGGCACTACCCTTACCATGGGGTAGGAAGTCAAGGCCAGCTGAAGTCTCAGCTTTTGAGACAAACAAATATGTTCTTGCTATCTCTCTCTCCCTCTTTTCTGTGGCACTGGCGGGTGTGCTTCAAACTGGATTTTCCTCTTATTTGGTGGAAAGATCCCACCCATAGATTTGCAACTAGAAGAACAGAGAGGAAGGGGCCTTTAGGTTAAGTGGCCTTTAGGTTAAGGCCTTTAGGTTAAGTGGCATTCTCTAACTCAGCTTTGACCAGAGAGTTCTGTATTCATTTATTCACTTAAAAAATATTTGTTCAGCACCTACTATGCACCAGGTAATTATCTAGTAACTCTAGCACTAAGGTTAAGTAACAAAAACGACAAAAATCTCTGCCCTCATGGAGTATCCATTCTAATTGGGGAGACAGAAAACATTGGGATGAAGCACGTTATATGGTATGTTTGATAGAGATTAATGCTAAAGAGATCAGATAAAGCAAGGTCTGAAATGTTGTGGGGAGGGTGTTGAAATGTTAAATAAGATAACCAAGAAAGACTCATTGAGGAGGTAGATTAGGAGTTACTGAACTGAAGGAAGTGGCACTTTTTCTCCAGTGGCCAACTAATGCTTTTGGGATGTAATTCGTTGTTCAGAACTCCAGGGGAAAGAAGGCGTGCCTGGTAGACCCCAATCTCTACCTCTTTGATGTCATGAGAAAGGTAAATCAACACACATGTAAAGGGAATTTTCTATTACCTTAGTGAGAGGCACATATTATGGTCTGTTGATTTTTAAGTGAATGAGAGAGGGTCCCTGCTATGGGGTTGGGAGAGACTTCTTGTGATCTGACTAGACCGGATTTTTCTCCAAACAGATACTTTGGTGTCCACTGATATGCTACCTTGATATAAATGTTTCTCAAACTGGTATTCCGTAGAACCCTAGCCTCATATGATCTACTATGAAAAGCTGGTTCCTGTCAAGTTAACTTGGGAAATGCTGTCTACTATATTATCATTTCTAAGAGTTAAAATGCACGTTAGAAAAATGTAGGCTTTAAAATTCCTATGGTTAAAAAATAAATAAATAAAATTCCTATGGTAAAGTAAACAGTTTAATTTTGCTGTGTATTTCTCCAAACATATTTCACCATGATTTAATTTTTCTTTTCTTTTTTTTTTTTACTAAACACCTATAATCTTGTCAAACTGCTTATAGGAACTGTATGCAATCAGTCCTCAGCACCAGTTGGTCTCTTATTAAAAGGAAACAGGAAGGTGGATAAATCAGAGAAGTTTCAGAGGAAAGCCCAAAAATCAGGGAAAGTGAGGCAGTCTAGGAAAAGCCAACCCTCCTCTTCCCAACTTCCACTTTCTCAACCTGCCTCCCTGCCTTGGTTCCTAACTTCAAGAAATTGCTTTTGAGCATCCACTAGATGCAAATCATTGTGCTACAGGCTTCACATCTGTTATCTTGCTTATTCCTAACCACCCCCTAGCAAGGTCAGCAATATCATCCCCTCCAAATGAGGAAACTGAGCTCAGAGACAGTAGGTAACTTGCCCAAGGTCACACAATTCAATTAGCAGCAGACTCCAGATTCAAACCAGTGTGTAATTAAAGCCAGTATTTTTGTCCAATGTGCTATATTTTCCCAGGCTATTTCTTCTTATCCCTCTCTCTCTTCCTTCCCTCCTCTGTGATATCAACCACGCATAGCATATATGTTAAAACCAAATATCCTAATAAGTTAAAGAAGATCTCGGACTCTCAAGGAGATAGAACAATCAGGTTCCTAGGGCTCCTTTGCCTCTTAGGTATTTAATTTAGCATTTAATTGAGTTTTCCTTAACTAGATCCCAAGATCTCCCCGGGCAGGGATTTGTTATCCATGTTCTCAAGTCCTCATTCCACACCCCCTATAAATGCCTTTGACGTGGAAGGTGAAGATGTTCAAGTCCAGACGTGTTCCCTGACTGCATACTCCTTTCAACTGGACCCTGCCCACTGTCATAGGAGGCAACTGCAATAAGGTCTTTCATCAAAAAAGAAATTGCTTTCTCTGTGGCACAGGAAGGAATTTGAAATTCTAGGAATTCTTACAGCAAATGACAGCCTGCCCCTTGGGCCTTTCACACCTGCTGCCTGGACTTCCAAGTGACTTAATATTACCTACCTGCCTGCATTAAAGCTAGTGCCGGCTGTGCCTTCCACTGTTGCTTGCTCCAAAGAGGCAGATTCCAAATGTCTGGAAGGCTGTGTAGTGACTGATGTACATACGTCTGTGTCCTGCTGGATTCTAGACTCTGGGAGGGTGAAGGCTATGTCTGACTCACCTGGTTCCCTCGCAGCGCTCAGCCCAGGGCCTGGCATGGGAATAGGCGCTCAACTGTTTTTCGAGTCCTTTCTGAAACCATGCTTCAGAAATTGAGCATTATGATGGACTAGATAGAGCTGGGGTTTATACTACTCCCTATATGCTCTGATATAATTTGGCATGTCAAAATTCTGATACACCTAGTTTATTACCGTTCCAGTAATTTAACTGAGGCACATATAAAATACAGTCCAATTTGGTCCACCAGCAGACAGACCCAGCCAAGCCTCACCAATGAAATTTCAGCCTTTATAATCCACATCAAACAAACAGTCCCTAAGATGTCTGAACCACTGCTCCCTGACTTGTCAAGCTCAAAGTCAGACCACTGCCGGTGTCCTTTCATGCAGCCCAAACCAATAGTATTGAAGTGAAGCTGCGGGATTCATTAACCCAGAGCATGGAACCTTATTCATGAGCACCAGCCTTTTGCCTCTGGAGTATTCCTGGTGAGAGGCTCATTATTGTGGTCCTCAAAGCTTTGTCCTAGGTGGAACGGTTCTCTTTCGGAGGACATTCACTTAATTTCCCTTTTGAGTGGGAGTCAGGCAGCCCCTCCACTCTGCTCTGCCCCTTCCCTCTCCTCCCCTCCTCTCCTTCCGAGGGGAGAAGTGGGCAGCTTTCCTTGGCATGACGGCCAGGGGAGGGCATAGGGAGAGGCTACTTCAGTTCTTTAATTTGTAACTTCAAGACCATATGCATTATGTGTTCATAACTGCTAGAAGTCATATCATAATCCATGCATGGTCATATTCAGCCAATAATGACAACTAATGAGAAGGGAAGTGTGGAAAGACAACATAGTATATTGGAGAGCATTTGACCATTGGGCTTTAAGGAAACCTAAGTTTAAATGTGAGTTCTGTTGCTTACTGCTTATGCAACCTTGAGCAGAGTTACTTAATTGTCCAAAGCTTGTTCACTTAAGTTCTCCAAAACTTGCTTTCCTCTTCCATTAAATAGAGATAACATTTGTATTAGTTTTCCATTGCCGCATAACAAATTCCCACAAACATAGTGGCTTAAGCAGCACACACTTATTATCTCACAGTTTCTGGAGGTCAGGACCCCAGAGATGTCTTTAGCTGGGACTTCTACTCAGGGTCATATAAGGCTGCAATCAAAGTGTCCTTTTTTTTAATCAGCAAGCACTGTCTGGGAAGTTACTTTCAGCGTCCTAAGATGACTGACTAGAAGAATATAAACTTCTGAGGTGCAATGATGCATTTGAGTTTCTCCTATTCATTCTTTTCAACCATATCTCTTTCCCTTTACTCTTTCTCAGATTCTACAACTATGTCTTTAAATTCTCCCCCTTTCTTTTTGCCATTTAAACATTTATTTATGTAAAACTTGCCTTGCAAGAAAATTCAAATGAATCAGAGAAATCAGGAGTTGGATGGGAGAAATGTTAAGGGAGATCAGGGAAGGGAGCTGTTGACATCATTCCTCCTACCTGGAGGCCTGATACAGTGTCAAATTAGAAGAAAATGAAAGATTAGGGTTTGAGAGATAAAAAGGAAAAGGAGGAAGAGAAAGAAAACTGTTCATTTCTCTGAAGAAATGAGTAAAGGCATATCTTGTTTTATTGTCTTTGCCTTATTGTACTTGGCAGATTTCGTGATTTTCACAAATGGAAGGTTTGTGGCAATCTTGGGTCAAGCAAATCTATTGGTGCCATTTTTCTAGTAGCATGGGCTCACCTCGTGTCTCTGTGTCACATTTTGGTAATTCTCATGATATTATATTTCTAACTTTTTCATTATTGTTATATCTGTTATGATGAACAGTGATCTTTGATGTTATTATTATAATTGTTTTGGGACCCTATGGACTGCACCATAAAAGACATCATACTTAATCAATAAATGTCTGTACTCTGACTATTCCACCAACCAGCCGATGCCTGTCTTTCTCCCTCTCCTTGGGCCTCCCTGTTCCCTGAGACATAGCAATATTGAAATTAGGCCAACTAATAACCCTATAATGGCTTCTAAGTGTTCAAGTCTAAGGAAGATTTGCACATCTATGGTTCTAAATCAAAAGCTAGAAATGATAAACTTAATGAGGAAGGCATGTCAAAACCTTAGATAGCCTAAAACCTAGGCCTTTTGTGCCAAACAGCCACAGTGTGAATTAAAAGGAAAAGTTCTTGAAGGAAATTAAAAGTGCTAGTCCAGTGAATGTACATATGATAAGATAGGGAAACAGCCTTTTGGTAATACAAAGAAAGTTTGAGTGGTCTGGATAGAAGATCAAACCAGCTACAATAGTCCCTTAAGCCAAAGCCTACTGCAAAGCAAGGCCCTAATTCTCTTCAACTCTATGAAGGCAGAGAGAAGTGAGTAAACTACAGAATGAAAATCGGAAACTAGTAGAGATTGATTTGTGGGGCTTAAGGAAAGCAGCCATCTCTATAACATAAAAGTGCAAGGTGAAGCAACAAGGGATGATGTAGAAGCTACAGCAAGTTATCCATATGATCCAGCTAAGATAATTGATGAACGTCGCTACACTAACAACATATTTTCTGTGTAGACGAAATAGGTTTTTATTGGAACAAGATGCCATCTAGAAGTTTCATAGCTAGAGAGATGAAGTCTATGCCCTACTTCAAAGCTTCAAGGGACAGGCTGACTCTCTCATTAGGGGCTAATGCAGCTGGTGACTATAAGTTGAAGCCAGTGCTCACTGGCTATTCAGAAAATCCCAAGGCCTTTCAGAATTATGCTAAATCTATTCTGCCTGTGCTCTAGAAATGGAATAGCAAAGCCTGGATGACAGCACATCTGTTTATAGCGTGGATTACTGAATATTTTAAGCCCACCGTTGAGATCTACTGTTCAGAAAAAAAGATTTATTCCCAAATATCACTGCTCACTGACAATGTATGTCACCCTAGAGCTCTGATGGAGATGTACAAGGTGATTAACGTTTTTTAATGCCAGCAAATACAACATCCATTCTGCAGCCCATGATTCAAAGAGTAATTTCAACTTTCAAGTCTTATGATTTAAGAAATAGATTTTATAAGGCTGTAGCTGCTATAGATACTAATTCATCTGATGGATCTGGGCAAAGTAAATTGAAAACCTTCTGGAAAGGTTTCACCATTCTAGATGCCACTAAGAACATTCATCATTCATAGGAGGAGGTCAAAATATCAACAAGAACAGGAATTTGGAAGAAATTGATTCCAGCACTCATGGATGACGTTGAAGGGTCCAAGACTTCAGTAGAGGAAGTAACTGCAGGTGTGGTGGAATTAGTAAGAAAAGCAGAATTAGAAGTGGAGCTGGAAGATGTGACTGAATTGCTGCAATCTCCTGATAAAACTTTAATGAGTGAGGAGTTGCTTCTTATGGATGAGCGAAGAAAGTGGTTTCTTGAGATGCAAGCTACTCCTGGTGAAGATGCTGTGAGCATTGTTGAAATAAAGAATTTAGAATATTACATAAACTTAGTTGGTAAAGCAGCATCAGGGTTTGAGAGGCTTGACTCCAATTTTGAAAGAAGTTCTACTATGGGTAAAATGCTATCAAATAGCATCACATGCTACAGAGGAATCCTTCATGAAAAGAGGAGTCAACTGATGCAGCAACTTCATTATTGTTTTATTTTAACAATTTGCCACAACCACCTTAATCTTCAGCAACCACCACCCTGATTAGTCGACAGCCATCAGCATCAAGGCCAGACCCTGCACCAACAAAAAGATTCCGACTCACTGGAGGCTCAGATGATCCTTAGCATTTTTTAGCAATGAAGTATTTTTAAATTAAGGTATGGACATTGTTTTTTTAGACATGACACTGCTGCACACGTAATAGTGTAAACATAACTTATATATATATTGGAAACCCAAAACTTTGTGTGTCTTTATTGTAATATTTGCTTTATTGTAGTAGTCTGGAATCAAACCTGTAATATCTCTGAGGTATGCCTGGTATTGAGAATTTGACTTTTTAAAAATGATCATTTTTCAGACTTAGAGCCAAATGGCTTTTAGAAAACAGCCTTTATATATTTCCTAAAGAAAATTATTTACATATCTTCAGTATAAGAAAATTTAGAATAATTTTTCTCTTCGGGGCCTGAGTTAACAGTCATTTGTCATTGAAAAAGAGACAGTCCTCCATTGCATGGTGAGGCATTTTAATTGACTGTGGCTGTAATTGATAGTATATTCTTTGATAACATATACTGAGTTTGAGCAATAAGTTAAGTAGCCAGGGGATCATGCCATAGTAAAATGAGTCCAGAACTCCTGTGTCCCTAAACCCCCGTTCAGGTCCCAACTGTGCTACAAGCCAGGCCTGTGACCCTGGCAGTCACTAAACTGGTCTGGGCTTCAGTTTGCTCACTTTTCAACTGGGAATTCTGAATATTGGTAGATGGTGCTATCACAAGGAAATGACAATCATCAGAGTGCCGCAGACAGAACCAGCATTAAAATACTTGAGATTACATGGAGAAAGAGCGCACAAGTAAATAAACATGTGTTTTTGGCAAATAAATTCTAAATAATATGCAAAGCTAGTCTAATCTTTACTTCTTAAATGTGTTCGAAGCTATCATATTATATATAAGTGTCATGGGAAAGCTTATCATCAAAGACTGTGTGTAGTAATTTGCCACTGAGAATAATTAGGCCCTTAATCAAGAGAGAATCACAGCTTCTTGGGTCTGGAAGGCACATTTGTAGTCATCTGATACGAGCCCCTGGTTCACTGGTGAGGATGAGGTCTAGGCTGAGAAAGGTCTGGTGACTCGCCTGAGGTCATGTGCTATATGGCAGAGATGGAGCTAGAAGCCAGCACCTTGCCCCCACCTGGCGGGTCCTTCAGTGGGCAGAGCTAGCACAGGAGTGATTCCCAGGGCAGAATGGTAAAAAGAGTAGTGACTTTTATATTCAAAATAATGCAGGTGAGGTTTTTTTGTTTTTTTTTTTTAGGTTGTTTAAGGAAGTTCTGTTTTGATCAATTGCTTTGATTATTTCACTTGTATGGAGATATAGCCTTAAATTGCAAAAAAAAAAAAAAAAAAAAAAAAGTCACAAATTCTCCCAGAATAATCCTAGATGCTGAAGAGGGGGACTTATATTTTCTAAACTGAACTTCCTTAAAGCACCTGTACATACATTTCTTTTGACAGGGCTCAGTCCAGGATTCACTTCTAGTTAAGATGGCCATGCATGACTTTGGTGCTGCCACAGCATACTCATTAAGTTCGTAGATGAGACCGAATTTAAAGTGCAGGCTAAAGCCTTGGGGGATGCAATTAGCATTGAAAATGGCCTCAACAAATTGGACAAGTAATCAGAAACTAACAGGATGAAGTTCAGTAAAGACAAGGGCAAAAAAAGTCAAGAACTCAGAGAAAATAAAGACAGAAAAGTCTAAGACATAGGAATGGCAGGTCAGGCTGAGAGCTACCAAAAGACATGTGGGTTACAGTGAACCTCAAATTAACATGATGCTTTTATGTAGCAGGTATTGGCATTCAGCACAATACAAGTTGGTGTATATATCTGGGCTTCTATGTTTTCTGGAAAGGAGAACTATGGTTCTAAAGTTATTGTGGAAGGTTTACCCCCTAAATGGCTCCTACAGCAGAATTGTGTCCACCAAAATGTAACCTGTTATAAGAGCTAATGGTTAATATTGCTCAAAATTTTAAAAGAAGTTTCCAATTAAAAAATCTTTAGTGTCTTCTGACCACCTGGGTAGATAATGAGTGTGGTCATTACCTGCGCAACCTACCGGCTAGGCAGGCTCCTTCTCGCTCACACATTTGGTTCCTGGCGGTACAGGGAAACCTGGCCATTCTTTGGCCCTGACCTCCTCATTCTTATTAGATAGTTCAGAATAGTCTAGAAGTATTTAACGTTGTTGTTACCATCATTTAAAATCTGCATGTCACTGCGATGCTTGAATGTTTTTCTACATGCAATATTATGTAATGTCTAGTTATTTGCACGTAAAGGTAGACTCAGAGTAGAGGAGCATAGACCCTGGGAAGAATCCAGCCAAAGAGAAACTATAACATCATGAGGGAGGATGAGCAGGGTGCTGAGCCAGGACCAGTGACACCATCTCTGGGGAGGAACAGAGAGAAGGTATGAGTAATGTTTGAGAGAAGATAGGATTAATGATAGTAGGACAAGAGACAGGACAGAAATAGCAATTGCCTATTGCTTATTAATGTCTTCCTTTCTGAACAAAGTTCTGGATGGAATTTACACAGGTTATCTCATTTAATATGCAGATGTGCTTATAAATATGGTTGCTGTCTGCATTTTACAGATGAGAAAACTGAGGCAGGGGCCGTGATGGTTACTTGTCTAAGGGCAGAGTAAGTGGATGGAGTAGCCTTTGAACCAGGTGTATGTGACTTTAACATGTGTTTTGTCAACTAAAAATTTGTCTCTAAAAGTATAAAAGAGGAAGAGATGGTGAAGAATAAGAGTTAGCAAAAGTGAAGGAATAGAACATGGGGGATTTAATCCGTGGAAGGGATGGAGAAAGGCAGAGATTAAAAAAAAAAAAAAAGAAAATGAGTAGAAGAAAGAGAAAAGGAAAGAAAAAAAGGATCGATGACAGGGAGAAATAGGTAAGAAGTAGAAGAAATAAAGGCTGCAGTGACGAGAAGGAAAGAAGTGTGAAAGCCCAGCAGAGAGGACCCCGTGGGCTCCTGATAAGAATGTTCTGAGAGCTGATCGGGGCATCCTTCTTCCACGGCATGCTGTATTTTTCCGATCTTTCTCGAGCACTGGGCCCTATTGAGAACTGCAGAATTTACAGGAGTTAAAAAGAACCTTGTGAATGTTTATTGGAAATCAAGAGAATTATTAAAAGGGCAGTAAATGGAACACGTATGGGAACTTAAAAGGGAGTGGGGCATTGAACACTGAGAAGTGACCTATTAATGGTTTTCAGGTATGAAAGAGCTGTTAACACAGTGACTGCTGAAGACTGCAGGGTTTATCTGTGTCGGAGCCGATCTCGTCAAGGTCTGTGAGCGCGGTGACTGCTTTCACTGCCTCTACCACTGCAGTCTTTTTATTTTTACGATCTGTCCAAGGTGCTGTCTGACGCTAGGGTCTGCTGCTGCCTGCTTGCCACCGTCTGTGAATCAAGAAGCACTGTTCCTGAAACTCAGCCGAGATCTTCAGTAGGATGATCATGATTTGAACCAGACTACCTTCCCTGGAAAGAACGTGGCTTTGGGGGAGACAACTGGGTTTGCTTTTTGACACTGCAACTTATTAGCTTGATGACCTTGGGCAAGTGACTCAACTTTTGTGAACATTAGTTCCCTCCTCGGTAAAATGGAGAAACTATAACTTACCTCACTGAGTACTTAGGCCTTCCTCTGGGCTTGAGTGATGGAAGGCTTTGCATAAATGTTATCTTTCATTTTCTTTTGCCTTCCTATGGGATGCAACACAAATGCAGAGAGGGCCTCATGTTTAGCAGTAGTTGTCATATGTAGGGAAGCCAGGAGTGGGATAATTGGGGTACAAAGTGGGGTAGTGTCGAGAAAATTCAGCCCCATTCCATTTCCTTAGGTAGAGGTTGGACAGGATTTACCATACTGAGGTCCCAGGAACACACAGTTCTCTGGGTGATATGACTTACCAGAATCTTCCTCCACCCTCGTTTGCCAAGTGGTTCTCCAATATTAAAGACAGACATCTGTGCTCTGATACTTGCATTTTCTTCTAAGGTGGAACCATTTTGAAATGCAAGTTCAAAGGGAACTCTAGAGATGCATTTACTGTGCATGTTAAAAAGACCCTTTGTTGTGTTTCTGACTGAGGGCCAGACTGAAACCTATGCAGCCCAGCTCTGCCTCTCTTTGGAAGGCATGGCTTTACCCCAGTCCTACTTTCTACAGTCAGTAGTCAGTGCTCAGTGGTTGCCTCTGCCAGTAACCTCCTTCTGTGTGCATGTACGTGTCCATTCACATTCGTGCAGAAGGTATTCATGCATCCATGTGGACATAGCTGGGCCTTGGTTTACTTCTTGCAGAAAAAAAGAAAGTCATTGAGCTCAAAATACTTTCAACATATTATGGTCATTTCCATGTATTATGGGATGCCTTGGACTAGTCTCTTACCAGACTTTTTGTCTAGTTACCTTGTGATCCATAGTGTGGAAAACAGGGTCAGGGAGGTGTCCTTGTCTGAGGAGTTGTCTCTTGTGTACTCAAAGCCACTGGAAATGAGCTTTTGCCCAGTTTCTTTGAGCAGACCTCATTTGTCTCTTTGTTTTCTCTTACATCGTCTTTGGCTCAGGTCAGGGAGTGCATAACTCTCACCATCTGGGACAGCGGGAAGATGACAGCAGGTCTTTCTGAAGAGTAAAAACCTTCCTTTCCACTTCAGTGAGAAACCTAATCTTGCTTCTTTTAAATCCCTTTGCCGCTCAGACACACGCTTATTTACAGGTCAGTAGCATCATTCTGGCCTGGACTCTTAACCAAGCTCTGTTTGAGCTAGGGAAATAACTTACTGATTGTTAGTTAAACGGGCTTTCCTTATTTGGTATGTAAAGTAGGAGGCAAAGGGAGAAGACTGTTGAAACGTTGGGGGACTATTTGAATAGGCTTCTTAATATACATGGCTTCTCTGTATGTACTAAGGGTGTAATGTCCTAAACAGGGAACGAAACCAGTAAATCTTTTCATCGGAGCCCTGTTTACTCCTAGATTATGAAGGATAATTATCTGTTAGTTTAGGTAAGGCACTGTGTTGTGATTATTGTTATCATTTTGCTGCAAATGCAAACTGCATGGAAATTGTGACCTTTCCACTCACTGGTTGATGCCAAAACTTTACTGGTGACGGAATACCTCACTTAAGAAGATCAACTGATACTTTTCTTAAGGAAATGTACACAGGTGCATACTTAATTTTCTCATTGTCCTTTTCTGTACTTAGATTTTTTAACCTGCTCAATACGGCCCATAAGTGTGATGACTAAAAGTGTATGGGGCGGGGGGGGGGGGAGTGAGCATAATTGTGAACGGAGGTTCATCCTTCAGGTTTCAACTTAAACATCAGTTACACAAATCGAGATGAATTCCTCTTCTTGCACACTACCTTGCAACATTGCCTGTTTTCTTTTCAGCTTTCATAACCCCTTTAATTTCTTGTCTATTGCCTGAATTTGGTCACTGTGTACAAGATTGTGCTGTGGAATCCTTCAGCTTGCAAAATCTTCTGCACGTCAGTGTCTCCTAAATTGTGATCTCCAGTCTGGAACTCTCACCTGAATCCCATACTCTGATGCCCATTTGCTCATTGATACTTCTACTGGGATGTATGACAGGAATCTCAAACATACCTTGTCCAAAACCAAACTCTTGATTTTCTCTGCAAGTCTGTTTCATGCTCTCCATGTACTATATTAAATGCTTTACAGATATTCACTCATTTAATCTTCATAACAGGATTGTTAGGTATTATCCATTTCCCATTTCACGGAGGCTGAAACTGAGATACAGAGAGAGATACAGCGGTTACACAGTTCATCAGTAGCAGATCTGGGCTTCCACCTGACGCCGTCTGGCATCAGTACCTGCACTGGCCTCAGCCTAGTCACCGTTCTGTCCAGGATCTGCCTCAGTAAACAGCACCAGCATTCACCCCGGTGCTCAGGCCCAAACCCTCAGCCTTATCTTTGATTCCTCACTTTCTCTCCACCCAATATCAAGTTCATCAGCAAATCCTGTCATCCCTACCTTCCAAATTTATCCCCAACTGGCCAGTTCACTCTCCCTCTGCTGCAATTGTCACTATACATTTCCCCATCATCTCCTCCCTGTCTGCTGCATCCACTCTTGCTCCCCATGGTCAATTCTGTATGCAGCAGCTAAAGTGGTCCTTCCAAAACATAGCAGCTCATTGCTGTTATCTGCTCAAAACCCTGAAACAGCTTCCCACCACTCACAGACTAGTCAATGCCTTCCTGTGGCCTCCAGGCCAGCGTCCTCTGTCTCCTCCCAACCTCACCAGACTCACTTCCTGCCACTGTGCCCCTGGGGACCCCGGCTCCAGCCATGCTAACTGACTGCTCTTCCTTAGACACTCCAAGCAAGGTCCTATCCCAGGCAGAGATCTTTGGCCTGGCAGAGTCTTCTGCCTGGAATCCTCTTGCTTCAGATGCTCACGCGACTTTCACTTTATGTCACTCTTTCAGAGAGGACTTTGCTGACCGCCCTGTCTAACTCCCATCACACAACATCCTCTTTCACACCTGTTTTTGTCTTACTAGCAGCTCTCTCTAGCTGCCATTTTACTTATATTTCCTTATTGTCTTTCTTTCTCACTAGAATGTAAACTTCTAGAGGGCAGGAGCTAGTTTGTCATCGTGATCCCCAGCACCTAGAAAGTCTCTGTCTTCTGATTGTTGTGTAATAATATTTGTTGAATGAATGAAAGAACAAGAACATGTATTCTAATGACAGGCATCAGCAAGTTCTGCCTGGGCTTACGTCTCCATCATAAAATGCCTTTCCCAGCATAACATGAAGGAATTCCAACACACAGTCATTTCCTCACTGCTGCTAACTGCATAAATGAAGCAGAGTGTCTTGCTTAAAGTAAGCAAATGGCTGGATTCAGGGCACCAACTTAGAAAGCCTGGGTTCCCGTATCCTTCTGTGCTCATGTTCTACCTTTTGATTACTACTTACGTCTGCTGTTTCCAACAGACACTGCAGACGCTGGGTGTCTGTTGATTCCAATTAGAAAATTATCTTTGCCGCAAGCAGCAAGGGGTGGGAAGTCCAGATGTGTGCTGCATTTCCATCTCCCTCTGCTCCTCCCAGGACCCTGCCTGGGAAAGTGATGATGGCAGGGTAGCGAGGAGGAGAATGGGATAAGTATCCATTCTTCACTCAGAGGAGCTCTTAAAGAAGGCCTATCTATCTCTCTTCCTCTCTCCATTTCCAACTGACTTTCTTTCACCATCCTCTCTTCTCGGTGTAAAGAGGTCTTTTCCTCCATATTCCTCTACATTCTGTATTTTTAAGCCTCCTCTCGGCATGAACATTCCATCAGACCCCAGAACGCACATTCGTGCTGAGTTAAACAGCTGGTATCCTGCCTTACCGCTCCCTCGCCTGGCCCAGGCACCTGAACGCAGCCCTTTGTTTCCTGAGCAGTTGCCGACTCTAAAGTGGTTTCCATGCATTGGCATTAAGCAATGAGTTGTTGGCTAAAAGAAGGAAGAAAGAGAGATCCAAGTAGCATCATTTGAGGTTTCTTGCCCCTCTCTTGTTGAATTTTTTTTATAGCCTCCCAAGAACAGTCATCCATGAAGTGGACTATACTGCCCAGGGTTCCATAGAACTCTAGGAAACATCAAGGAAGTAGCAGTAACTTCAGATGATGGGATCTTCAGAAGCTACAAAAGCAATACATGATAATGAAAAACAATGAAACAAGACAAGTATATATTTAAAAAAAAACTGCCCCCGCCACCCTCACACACCTTCCCTATCCATGCCCAGCTATTTACCAGAAGTTGTTTGTTCTTCTTCCTGGGTTCACAAATGGACTCTATTTCCCAACCTTTCTTACAGTTAGGTGTGGCCACATGCCTGACCCCTAGCCAATGCAATGTGGGCAGAATTGATAGGTGTCACTTCAAGGCCTGGTCCATAGAATCCCGCCAACTGTGTTCCTCTGATCTCTTGCTAGTTGGAATGTGGACACCTCCCAGGGACCTTGGAAGCCTCCTGGTGAAGATGGCAGGGTCTCCATTGGCTTGGGTCCCCAAATCACTGCATAGAAGAGGCTTCCCTGCCAACTTCAATAAGGTTAAATGAACTAGAAATGGATCCTTTTGTGTTAGAATTGTAATACATTTCACAGACTATTTGTTACAGCAGTTCACCTACCATAGCTAACACACCGGATGTTACAGCTTGTTTTTCAGTATGTTTATTTTCTTCTTCTCTATTTGGTTATAAGCTCCTTGAAAGCGGAATCTACGTGTTCCCTTCTGTATCCCCTGTAGGGCCTCACCCGGACACTGACACAGGACTTTTGATCAGTAAATATTTGTTGATCAGGGAGTTTATTTCTAGCTTTATTTTAAGATGAGTTGAAACATGAGTAGGAACATAGCCAAATCATATGAGTTTTTCATTTTGCTTTGACCCATCTCGGGTGTGAAGAATCTTTTATGTATGTATAGCAGCTCAGAACTGACATGGTCACTGAAGTGTGACACACATTTTTTATTATCCGTAAATGGATTATCTGCTGTGACCCAGCTCTTCCATCACTTGGGCACATTCCCCCTGTCAACAGCTGTGTCGTAGGCGCTGAGAAGGGCCCTGAGCCCAGGGAGAATCAGAAACAGGTGGGGGTGGCTTTGGGGGTGGGTGCTTGTGTTACTGGCGGGGTGTGAGTTGTGAATACATCCGCGAGTCAAATGTTGCTTATCTTTTCACTATTATATGTATCTTTCTCATTATCTATTATGATACATAATCAAGAGTTGACAATAAGAATATTTAAATTAAGACGAGGTCGGGTACTGAATAAACCCTATCCTAGGAGCGAATCAAACTTTTCCAAGGCAGGAATTCATTGGTGTGATGTCAGATCTTTTTGAGGGAACAAAAGGCATTTTATTTCTACCAGCTCACTGCAGGTCAGGCGAGGATGCGTGGGAAATACCAGAATCCTCACTGTAGAGGGGGCTGCCTTTTACCTGCAGCCCTTGATGACTCCAGGGTAGACGCTGCCAGCTTTCCCTCTCGGGTGCAGGGGCCAGTGTCTTCGTGCGACGCCCACCACCTCTACCTCCCACCTTTCTCCCTACCCATTTTTGGAAAAAAGAAAAAAAAAAGGATTGGGTAAACCAATGGTTCTCAAACAGGAGCATGCATGAGGCTTGTTAAAAGACAGATTTCTGGGTCTGCCCCCACACGCAGCTGCCGATTCAGTTGGACTGGAGTGAGGCCTGAGAATCTGCTCTTCTAACAAGTTCCCAAGTGATGATGATGCTGGTCTGCAGGCCACACCGAGCGCCACTGCTCTGAGCCTTGCAGCCTCAGTCTGTGTTAACGAAGGAATCTGCACATGCACACGCGCATCCCTCCACCAAGCCCTACAAGGCATGGGAGCGCCTTTCCCATAAAGCCAGAGGAAAGGCGTGAATGAGAAGTGCAGTGGCTCAGGGCAGCTCAGTGAGATGTCCCCTAATACCGGGGGACCCACGCTGTCTTTCCCTTTCGCTTCTCCACACGTGTCCCTCATTTCCTCACTAGTAAAATGAAGAGGTTGCCATAGATGAGTGGTTCTCAATTCTGATGCCCATTAGAATCACCTGGGGCGATTTCAGACAACACCATTGCTTACACAATATCCTGCTTAGAGATTCCGATATAATGGGTCTGGGATAGGACCCGGGAATGTGCATTTTAATAGCATTACAGGTGGTTCTAATATACAGTCTGGGTGAAAACGCTGACTTTCTCTAGGTCACTTCCAAGTCTACCAGTCTATGTTCACACCCTCCCTCCCCACGGAATCCCACCTCTGCCCAGCCCAGCCCTCCAGCCTGGCTTGGCCCTGGGCTCTGAAGCCTCCTTTACCTCTGTCTATGCTTAGTGTTGTCTATTTACCCGTGCATTGGGCACAAAGTTGCTTCATTCCTCATTAACTTTCTCTGCTTAATTAGCTAGGGGATGAGTCCCAAATAACTGCAGAATCCATGGAAATTCACTGATAAAAATATCAACAGCAAACTAGGAGCGCTTCTAGAACCCCCATGAAAAGTTACTTGTGCAAGCAGAGGAAGGACCCATTCCTGAAAAGTGACTTTTACTCGTCAAGTCACACAAGGGCCAGAAGAGCACACCTTTCATTTAATATTTGGCTCCACATTATTTATTCTACTGAGCTATTGTGATTCCCACAGATTCATTTGTACTTTCTCGTTACAACACGTGAGTCAAGAGGCTGTCTCTCTCTTTCCTTGATAATACTTTAAATGAGAAAATGAAGTAGAAAATTGAGGCAGTGACCTGGACCCTTTGGCGTCCCCAAACACACTTTCATTGCAACCCTAAAGAGAGTTGAAGCAAAAGTGGTGGCTTTTGCCTGCTAGGAATTTAAGTGTTACTTTAGTTTTCTATTTGTTTATTCATCATTGTACAGATTTGGACTTTCCCAGAGTCAGTGAGGTATAACCTAACTTCATTCTAATTTTATTCTGACTCTTTGTAACTTGAACTAGAAGGACTGGGACCTTCTTCACCTTTTCTTAACTTCACATGAAGCGTTAGGTAGTGGAGTTTTTCAATTCAGTTGTCATTGTCAATGAGTTCCCTCCCCCACCCCACCCCCCAAATCAAATGGCTTTAGTTAAGTTGAAGGGCAATTTAGCTCAGGTGAGGGGCACTGAGGCAACGTAGTAATTTAATTCTGCAATGTGGTCTGGATGTGAACCTGAGGCCTGAGGACTGGTGCCTTTCTGCTAATTAATTCTCCATGTCAGACATCTGGAAACCAGCCTCTTCTGCCTCGTCTGAGTTGACTAATTAATTAAGCTGTGTTTGTAAACAGGTGTTTTCTCCCTCAGCACTTTTTTCATCATCTGTTTCTTTAGCCACAAGCTGGTGACCCCATTTAATGGTAAAGTACCTGGCCAATAACTCTGTTCTCCTACAGGCTGAGGAGATCCCTTTTGGAAGCCGCCCAGCACTGTGCGAGAAGCCCGGGCTTTGGGATGAGGCAGATAAGGATTTAAATCCAATTGAGCCATTTATTAGTTATGTGATCACAGGCAAATTACGTCATATCTCAACACATTGGTTTCCCCATTTTTTCCCCTGCAAAAACTACCACTTAGTCCGGTGTCTGGCACGTCATTGGTACCTTCTAAATATTGGGTATTCTTTGCTGAATGGGAACACTCAGACTGCCTTGCCTTTGTGCAGGGAGTAGCTAGTTTTAAGCCACTTCCACATACATTCTCACATTTGTCTCTCTCAGACCCCTAAAGGGCGTTTCAGCAAATACTGTTACTCTCCTATTTTACAGATAGAGAATCAGCCTCTGCAAGGTTAAGGGACAAGGTCCCATGGCCAGAGACAGGGCCTGACCAAGTGTCTTGAACACAAGTATGACCAAATGTTCATACTCCTGGCCTAGAGCTCTTGCTTGGAGACCAAACATCCCCTTTCTGACTTTCAGTGGATGATGGGAAACTAAATTATAAACACTGGGGGGAAAGCCTTGCACAAGTTATCAAGAGAGCACCTTATCAAAGAAAATGAGATACCACTGTTACTGAAGGGGCTGAAATGCCTGGTAGAGAAACATTATCTAATACATGGGACACACTGACAGTCCACCTGCTGGATTTCCTGTTCTCTAGCATCCTCCCTCACCATCCCAACAGCTTTTGTGCAGTTGTGGGTAAGTTGTTAGTAATTGTTGTGACCCAAAGTCATTAACTAACTTCAGTAACATTAATACCTACATTTGGACAGTTCGTCGTATGTTGGATGCTCCTACCAGCCCTGTGAGATTAGTAAAAGTAGAGCATACATACATACATCTCTGTCCACTTTGCTGATAAAGAAATTCAGATTCTACGAGGTTAAATGGCTTGTCACGTCCACAGGGCTCGTCAGCGGTAGGGCTGGGCCTGACGTCCAGGACTTCCAACTCTGTGTTTAGTACTATTTCAACAGTTCCACAGTCAAGAAGCACTTACGTCAGCACTGTGGTTGTTTATATTAAAGCTCTCTAAAGAACCCCATGCTATTTTGTCTTTTAATTCTCTCTCTCTTTGTCTTTCTTCCTGCTTCTTATCTTCTCCCTTGGTTTTGCCTGATATGTGTAGCCTTTTCCCAAGGTGGATATATTTCAGTTAACTTCAGTTGTATAACAACCGTCCCAAACTTAGTGGCTTGAAACAACCCCCATTTTATTTCTCAGCCTTCTTTGGGCCAGCCGTTCGAGCTGGGATAAGCTGGGTGGTTCTTGGGTTGGTCTTACGGGGGTCACTCATCTAGCTGCAGTCATCTGGTGGCTCAACTGAGGCTGGATAATCCAAAGTGACCCCACTCATGTATGTGTCTAGCTGTTGGTTCTGGCTGCCATCTGGCCCTCATTCTGCATGTTTGCTCCTTGTCAAGGAGGCCGGTCCAAGTATTTTCATGATATCCGCAACATTTGAGGAGGATAAGTCCCATTGCACTGTCACTCATCAGGTTTCTGCACGTGTCACATTTTTTGATATCCTATTGGCCAAAGCAAGTCACAAAGCCAAACCCCAAGTCCATGTGAGAAGGGGTCACACAAGGTCATGGATACTGGGGCATAAGATTCCTTTGATACCACCAAGATAATCATCCACCATACATGGATACAAAAATGGCATCTCTCTGCCTTGTAAGACTATTCTGAGGATTCAGGGGGGGTTTTGTTTGTTTGTTTTGTTTTGTTTTGTTTTTGAAACAGAGTCTCATTCTCTTGCCTGGGCTAGAGTGCCATGGTGTCAGCTTAGCTCACAGCAACCTCAAACTCCCGGGCTCAAGTGATCCTCCTGCCTCAGCCTCCTGAGTAGCTGGGACTACAGGCATGCACCACCATGCCCGGCAAATTTTTCTATATATTTTTAGCTGTCCAAGTAATTTGTTTCTATTTTTAGTAGAGACAGGGTCTCACTCTTGCTCAGGCTGGTCTTGAACTCCTGAGCTCAAACGACCCACCTGCCTCGGCCTCTCAGAGTGCTAGTATTACAGGTGTGAGCCATCGCACCCAGCCTGAGGATTCAGTTTTATAATGCATCTGTTTTGCTCAGCATAGTCCATGACACACAGTGAATGCTCAATAAATATTAGCTAATATTATTAATAGAATCATTATCTATTATTAGCTGCCAGGAGCAGGTTCCCCTTTTGAAATCCCTTTCGCTCATTTGTTCAACTAACATTTACTTAGTGCTTACTGTGGTAATATTCCCTATGTTAGGCATCAGGGATACGAGAAAATACTATTCAATCCCTGCCATTAAGGAACTCGTAGTCTACCGGAGAAGACCAGACGTGTAGCAGTTAAACATAACAGACCACGGCAAGTGCAGCGATGGCGACACGCGGGAGGCACTTGCAAGTGCAGAGGAAGTTTCACTATCCCCTCAGCCCAGCCAAGGGGTGTGGGGAGGAAAGGCTTCTTGGCGTCTGAGGGACTTCCCGAGCTGAACCTAAGGGTGCAGTGGGTGTTATTCAGAAAACCAGGGGGTTAAAATAGAGAATTTTGGCATGAGTAAAGGCACTCAGGTAAGAAAAAGCATAGCATGTTGTTATCAAATAAAATTAACAGGCTAGGAATCTGAGGACATTAGCTAAAAAGAAACAAAGGAAGGTGAGAGAGAGAGGGGAGGAGGAGGAGGAAGGGGAGGAGGACTAGGGGAGGTAAGCAGGGAAGGAGGAAGGGGAGAGGTGGGGACGGACCAGAGGTGGGGACAGGAGCGATGCTGAAACCCAGGCACGAGGGAGAGTGTCTACAAATGGAAGTCAGGGTGGGGCCTTTCCCCGCTGTGTCCACCGTCCAGAGCTGAGGAGGGTCCTCTAGTGAGAGGCGGAATGGCTGTCGGAATGGCTGTCGATGTGCCAGTTTGGGATACTATGGTCTGGAGTATCTGGGGAAAACTGTTTTCTATTAATATATGCTTAACAGACATGTTTACCCACAAAATTGGCCTTTACTGATTAAGGACAAATGGTGAACCTGGACGTTCTCAGAGTGGGTGTTGCAGTGTTGGATGGCCTGAGTGAGGTGTCGGGAAACTACTATGAGCTTGACAAGGTACCATAGAGAGAACAGTGACTATGTTCTTAGACGCAGATCTTTCAACACTTTTTTCTTGTCTTTGTGGTCTAGTCTTCTAAAATCATAATGTATTTTAAATGACTTTGACCTCTTGCATTTGTCCTCCCTTATCACCGCATTAATTTTCATGTGTCTCTTCAGTGTTTCTGCCTTGTTTCTGTCCATATATATTCACAGCCTTACGTCTCAGAGTTCCTGGACAATCACACTTTCAACTATGCTGCCTCATTGTCCCAGGAAGAACATTCATAATTATCAGTGTTTACGTTCAGATTTGTGGTCTGGAAAACTTTGTCATTATACTTACGCAATATGTCCCTTTTCCAGAATGCTTCTCATTATTTTCTTCTTGACGCTTGTGCATGAGCACCCTGCAGTGATAAAAGCAGCTCTCTGCAGTCTCGTCTGACGAGGTCCTGCTCCAGTCCAACTACTTTTTCTAGCTCCTAAAAATGTGCATGAAAATCCATTCCTTGCTTGTTTGGTTGGTTTACTAAATGTGCAATAATTTGCATCACTTTTCATTAGCGTCCTGAGATATACTTGAGAGGGGTGCTGGTCCATCATGTCTAGGATCTATGGATGGATTTCTGTACATTTCCAAATGACCTTTTCTTTAAGCACATTGAAAACGTTTGCAATTCAGAGGAGGATCATGAAGGAGGGTGTGATGACACTGAGGAGGAGGCAAGGGGCAGGGCAAGCTGGGACCAGGCCAGGACGCGTCATCTGAAGAACACTGCACTCATGTCTGGCTCCCAGGGGCCTTCCATGATAATGGTGACACTGCTTCCACTTGGTGCCTTTCATTCTCTGGACCCATAGACCCTCTAGTGCTATGGCCGGACAGCTCCAAGGCACACAGAGCTGCCAAGGAGAGCAGGACAGGTGTGCTGTTCTGGACCAGCACCATTTAGGGGACATGATTACTACATGCCTAACACTGTTTACAGCATTTTATGTGCCATATCTAATGTTTGAGGCAGCAAAGAGGAGTGGCAAAAAGCAAAGGCTGCCTGGGTTTGAACCCTGTTGCTGCCACTTGCTTGGCTTGGGAAACCCCTAGGAACGGGTCTTAGAGGAATGTTCCGGTTATGAGCTCTTAATCCCAGGAAAGCATTTATGGAAGGGGTGCAGGGGAAGTAAGAGGGGAGAGGGAAGGCATGCAAATGACTGCACCTGGCAGCAGGGTCTGACACATGGGCCAGGCAGTAAGAGATGCCAAATGACCTGCTGAGAGAGGTTGGCTGTCACTGCAGAGCCTGGGACTGTCCAAGCAACCCCCATGAGGCCTGGGGGCCAGGAAGGGAGGCAGCCACAGTTCACTATTGGGACAACAGGGACTCTAAACCCAAGACTCAGAGAGCTTGAGTGGAAGCCTCCTGCTTCTCCTTCGTGTGGCCCCAGGCAGGGACGCACTTGTTTAGGGATGGCCGTGGGATCTGCCTGTCGCTGGCCACCCAACCTAATTCTTGGCTCCTGAGATGTTCACAGTACGTTGGTGGTGATAAATATCACCACTGCCACCACAGCCACTGTTGTTTACTCAGAGCTCACCATGTTCCAGGCATTTTGCAAAGCACTTTATGTACATTATTTCATTTAACTTTCATCAAAACTCCACGAAGATAGTTATATTTATTATCTATTGCCATTTATAAATGAGATACGCAGTGCATTATGAGGACTGTTTTGATTATAAAGAATAGACACACAACTTGAACTGGCTTAAGCAAAAGACAAATTTATTATGAGCACACTGGATTCTCTCAACAGAACCCACAACGGGAATGTGGTTAAGCCTCCACAGTAGCAATAAAGTGGGACTCTAATGCTACCATCCATCTTGCTCACACTCTCACTTGTATTTACTTCTTAATGGCCACTGGTTCCGTCTTCTCTCTCACTCCAGAGGCTGCAAAACGTGGCTGCCCAGAGCTTATGAGTTTTATGTATCGCAGCTTATGTTACTGAGCGACACTGACTTAACACTGTTCTTGTTCCTAAGGCCAAAAATCTCAAGGATTTGACCCAACCAGTCCAGTGTCCCACTCCACACCCATTCAACTGTGGCTGGGTCAGCAGGGGACCAGGAAAGGGAACAACATGGTCACTTCCACAGGACCACGGGGTTGGAGTTGAGAAGGAGGCACGTCACAAAAGAAGGAGATAATGAGCGAAGGAGAGGGGTGAGGGGATGAGGGGAATTAGAGGGGAGAGGCAGGGATGGCAAAACCGTAGGCATCTACAACATGGGATTTAGAAGGTCAAGTTGTCCAGAGTCGCACACATCCAACAGTGGCAAAACAAGGACTCCAATTGGGACTTTCTGACTTCAAAGCCTATGCTCTCAACAAATATGACAAATTAAAGCAAGTGGAATGAATGAATGAATACATGCATACATACATATTTCCATAAATACTCATGAAGACGTTGCCAAGCCAGTGCTGTCATCTAGGAGTCACAGTTCAGACATTACCCACTTTTGCTCTACCCGCGCAACTGTCATGTGAGGATAAAGGTGTAGAACGATGACAAAGTAACCTGATGACAAGCAGTGTCCATGGCTGCAGCCTGTGGTCCAGTCTCCCAAGGCAGAAATGACAGCACCCCTGGAACCCACCCATCATCCAACAGTCAGCCAGCCAGCATCCCACCTGAGCTGTGTTCTGGAGCAAACCAAGGCCTTGGGCGTGGTACACACATGTCCAAAGCCAAATGCTACGGGAGGAAGTTGATTCAGAGGAAGTGGGACTGGCCCTGGTGCTGTCTAAGGTTGAGAGGTCCCTCACTGGTTCTGCCTGTCCCAAAGGATGGGTTGAGACTCAGTTTTGGTGTTCCAGAAGAGGCCTTCTTTGGAAGAAGGCACGTCAGAGGAGACGGTGGAACTCAGCTCTCAGTAGCTGAGCTCTCTCAGGTCCCTGAGTAGGACTCTGAGGACTGGCCGTCTGAGAATGCAGCTTTGGGACTTGGGGGTTTTGAGCCCTTGAACCAGGAAGGCATCAGATACTTCCAGAAAATTTGTTGACTCTCTCAGCCTATGTGAGCCTGTTGAGCAAACCATTTGTAAAATGCTCAGCCTGCAAGAATGAATGCACTTTCTAAAATACCTGCCTCGTCCCAAGAAGGGGTATATGGACAGGTAGCACCTGAGTCAAATGGGACTCTGGATTCAAGGCCTTTGGTAAATCCAGATGGGTAATAACATTTTTATTCCTGTGATTTGTTTTTATTTGCACTCGTTTGAAAATATTGAATGAACCAAAGGAATGGCATGGTGTTTACCCTGACGTTTTGAACCAAATTGAGTTAAACGTTTGAGAAGTTGGAGTTTGTTCAGTATGCCCCCCCTTGCCACTTGCAAGCCACTTAAAAAATATATATATGTTTCTGGGAGGAAGTTAAGCACATGAAGGAGTTGCACTGATGTTTTCAACTGTAGTATTAATAGTAATAAGGAGGAGAAGAAGGAAGAGGAGGAGGAGAGGAGAAGGAGGAGAAAAAATAGCAAATACGTGCATAAAACTAATATGAGCCAGGCACAGAGAGGTTAAACAACTCACCCAAGGTCACACAGCTTGTCAGCACCCAGCCCCCTGCCGCCCCCTGCTACCATTCTGCCTATCTGGCCCCCACTAGGAACTTCAGTTGTTACTTGCTGCGAACTCTTTAGAAACAACCTCAGGGATCCTGGGGGCATGGAGTAAACTGAAACAGACTCTTCTCTCTCAGATCACAGTAAGGTTGTAAGGAATGAAGAGGTCAGGAATATTCTCCTTGCAACATTGCATGGTAAAATATGAGTTTTTATAGTCAAACAGATCAGGGATGAAATTCTGGTCCCTCAATGCGCCTCAGGTTTTTTAGTGTATGTTGTGAGCAACTAAATAAAATCTACCTTTCTGAACATGAGTGGCATTAAAATGACACAACTCTATGAGAAGTGCCTGTCACTAGGCCTGGTCCGTCATGGCTGCGCTGGCTCTGACATTATCGCAGCTCCGTCCATGGCGTTACCTGAGATGGCCTTAACTGTTCTCGGGTGCCAAGGGAATCAACGACTTCTATTCCCAGCGCCTGATTCTACCCCACTACTGCCACCTGGCTCTTCCTTCTCTCTCCAGAGCAGGAGATATCGAGGAAGGGACGAGTAGGGGACAGGGATCACTCAGAGGTCCATGGCCAGGACAGCCACGGGGTATGTGCAGCTCCCAGGGGTCACGGGCTCCCGTGGAGAGGCAGGAGTCAGCCAGGAGCAGCCTCTGAGGCCTGAGAGGACAACTGATGTCTCAGTGTCACTGGGAGAGCCACACAGGCGCCAGGCAAGATTGCCGGATGGCCCTGCCTTCAGCCTGTGTGCCCAGAGCCTCCAAGTCCCCGGCTCAGTAAGTGATGGCGCAGTAATAGGCCAAAGGCAGTCATGGATCAAATTTAAATATGGAAATTATTTTCAGACGCATTTTTCAAACGCTGGATTTTTTAAACCTAGATGTCACCGAATATGCAAATAATTAGAAGGAGCATCAGACTGTGCCAGTGGCCTTGTTAGCTGCTCACTGCAGCAGATTGTACCATTGTGCTTAGAGTAATTCACGTGGGACTGAGTCTGGCCAGGGGAACTTCACAGGCAGGGAGGCTGAAGGGAGAGAGGATGAAGAGGTGTGTGCGGGCAGTGTTACCTCCTGTGTCCTTTACACAGAGCACTGCAGTGGTATCTAGGGGAGGCTTTGTGGAGGGTAGCATGTATTTTTTTCACAATGACATCAGCCAATAATTTACTGAGAACACACTTGTTCAAGGCAGCACAAGGGACAAAAAGAGGTAAAATAATATAGTCCCTGCCCTTGAGCGCTTAAATACCTATTTAGAGACATGAGTTTTGAAATGTGGCTAACACTTTAGTATGATAGCCAAAGGAAGAGGTTGACCCACAAAATTGTTACAGAAGATCAAATAACGAAGCTTTTGTCTGGGCTGGGGTGATCAAAGACAGCATCATGGAAGTGGAGAGGCCTGAGAAGAGCCAAGAAGGATGCAGAACATTCCTGAAACGGGGAAGGTGTGTGGTCTTCCAGGCAGGGGGAGTCCATGTACAACAGCAGAAAGCAAAGCTGCATCTCCGTCACACAGAGGCTAGACAAAGCTACGTGCAAAAGTGTGCTAAGAAAGACCAGAGAACAACACTTTGAACACTTTTGCATAGTAAAAGAAATATAAGTTTTTATAGTCAAACAGATCAGGGATGAAATTCTGGTCCCTCAATGAGCCTCAGGTTTCTTAGTATATGTTGTGGGAAACTAAACAAAATCTACCTTTTTGAATGTTAGTGGTATTGAAATGACACAATTCTATGAGAAGTGCCTGTCAGTAGGGGCCTGGTCCATCATGGCTGTGCTGGCTCTTTGAGAGTGGGGTAGATTTTTTTTTTAAAAAAAAGTAAGATAGGAAACCAAATGTTCCATTTAAAAAGACATATTTTACTTCCAAAGAAAAAAGAAGTAAACTATTTTGTGCATAGAAAAAAGGCGAATAACAGAAGACAAATCACAGAGTGGGAACAATATTTCAGGCACATCTGACAGATAGAGGGTTACTATCATACTACACCAGGAGCTCTTCCCTGTGAATAGATAAGAAAGACAAACAACCCAATAGAAAATGGGTAAGAGATGTGACTAGAAGGTAAAAGAGGCAAACCTAATTGGCTACCAGATGTGGAAAGGAGCTTGCGCTCACTGTGAGTCAAGGAGATGGAAATGAGAGCAGTGAGATACCATTTTTCAATCCTCAGATTGCCAGACAATTAATAGTGTTAAAACTCAGTGCTGGTGAGCGCGTGAGCAAAGTGCGCTCAGGCTTTTCGGATCGGAATTTCAATTGCTGCAAACTGTTGTCTTCTGGAACCATTGAGAATGTTTAAAGACGTACATATCCTTTTATTCTGTTTTTTCATTACTGGAAATTGATATTTTAGAAATACCAAGATATGTATGATATATTTTGGTTAATTTTTAAAACCAATAGCCTAACTATTTATCAATAGCAGTATGGTTGAATAAATTGAGGCACGTTGATTATTATGGGCTACTATGCAGCTATCAAAAGGAGTTAGATCTACTCTGTGGAGTTGGAAGAAAACCCATACTGAAGTAGGAAATGGAAGTGGCAGGGAAATGTGTATATTATGATCCAATTCAGGAAACACACACATGTTCACACTTGTACTCTCCCTTTCATCATGTACATGTGTATGTATTTGGAATGGATACCGAGAATGGCTGGCCGTGCACCACGGCATTCACTTGGTTACCAGGGATGGTGGGAGGGGTGGGGCCATGCATGGTTCCAATGTGTCCAAAGCTCATGTGCTGGAAACTTAATCCCCAGTGCCACAGCAGGAAGAGGTGACACCTTTAACAAGTGATTAGGTCGTAAACGGATGAGAGCTCATTGTCACGGTAGTGGGCTGGTTATTGCCAGAGTGGATTTGTTATAATCACAGCGAGCTCGGCCCTCTCCCGCTCCCTCCGGAGCGTGCTCTCTCTCCCTCCCGCCTTCTGCCACGGATGATGCAGCAAGAAGGCCCTCGTCAGATGCCGGCACTTTATAGTGGACTTTCCGGCATCCAGAAATGTGAGAAATAATTTAAAAAAAAAAATAAATTACTCAGTCTATAGTATTCTATGATAGCACAAAACAGACTGACAGGTGAACACAAAAAATAAAGATTGTGCAAAATGAAGTATTATCATCCACTCAAAAAAAATTTTTTTGAAACAGAGTCTCACTCTGTTGCCCAAATGTCAGCCTAGCTCCCAGCAACCTCAAACTCCTGGGCTCAAGCGATCTTCCTGCCTCAGCCTCCCAAGTAGCTGGGACTACAGGCATGTACCACCATGCCCGGCTAATTTATATATATATATATATTTTTTAAGTTGTCCAGCTAATTTCTTTCTATTTTTTTAGTAGAGATGGGGTCTCGCTCTTGCTCAGGCTGGTCTCGAACTCCTGAGCTCAAATGATCTGCCTACCTCGGCCTCCCAGAGTGCTAGGATCACAGGCGTGAGCCACCATGCCGGGTGCATTCGAACTTTTTAAACATCCTTAGAGTTAAGATGTGTAGCTTTGGGGGATGGACAAACAAGAGTGTCCTCCTATTCTCCTATTCTGGTCTGTTAGGAGTCTTAGGCCTGCCCAGGGGCAGCACCAACACGTGGCTGGGGAGAGCCACGGGATTTGACTTGCCTTGGCACTCGGTGGGATGCAGAATTTGGGCTGCCTTGCAGAGACTCTGCCTGTTCCTTCCGTTTGCTCAGGGAAATACTTGTAGCTTTAAATTTCGCATTTAAAACGTCAGATGAAGGCTTAAAATAAGCAGCAAGTGTTTCGTGTTAGATCCAGATGTCATCTCAAGCAAGAAACAAAAACGCTTTGATTTTTGAAAAATAACCTTTGACGCCTAAAGAGGCTCTAATAAGTACTTTTGTTCCAGGATCTTAAAAAATGGCTTTCTGTGCAGATGAGAGAGGCAGCCCGAGGAGACTGATGTCCTTTGCTTATCTGTGCAAGGACTGCTGCAGCAGCAATGCTCTGCCCGGGTCCCCTCTCCTCCTTCACAATGACACATTCACCCTGCTGCGCTCATCAGCTGTTTATGGCAAAGGGACAGACTCCGAGAGGAACCCAGTCTCTGTGGTGCCTTTTTATGCGTGGCCCTGTCAAGGTGCTAATTGGCGCCAATATCACTGGCGATAATGGAGGAAATCTGTTGGCAGAAAGAAGACTTTGAAGTCAAAAGTCACCACAGATTGGTTCCCTATTATTTTCATAAGGGAAGCCTCATGGGCCAATTCCACGGTAACCTGACGTAGGTTTGTGAGGTAAGATTCCTCCTGAGGAAAAATTCCCGGCTCTACTGGTGTCCGGTTTGTACCAAGAGAACCAAATCGGATATCCTAAAACATGACTCCATGTTTTTCTGAGAAAACTAGGCAAAGATTCTTTTTTCTCTTGAGAAAGATGATTTCAATCCTCAAGAGACCTTTTTAAATGTTAGTGTGGCAGATAACTGAGTTTTTTATAGACAGATGTTGTTATTATTAAATGTGCTTGTGGTAATGGTGTTTGTTTAGCATTTCTCTCGAAGGAATTCAGAATGCTTTGCAGTCATTTTCTCTGTTATTTCTTGAGATCTCTTCTTGATCATATTTTAATCTTGACTATAAATTCTTCATTCAGTTTTTCTCACTGGATTTTCTCTGTAATTTCTCCTGCTAACCTCATTTCCTGCTGCTCTCTGTACTTCCAGGATTATAGAATTACACCATTTCAGACATCCTAGGCAAGCACTGGAGATTTTTCCTGTCAGAATCTCAGGTTTCTCTTTCTCTATTTACTATTTTTCATTGCCCTTTCAAACTTTTCCATTTATAATATTTTCACCATACTTCCTCTCACGTGAAAGATGGATTACCTGAAATATACCTTGTTCTTCTACATAAATATTTTCCTTATTTATTTAATTTTAGTTTTGTTTTTTAACTCATCTCTAACCTCCCTTGCTCCATGAAGAATTTGAGGTAGCTAACTAAGCATTTTTTTTTTTTAAGCATGAACCCTGCTTATTGGCATTGGGAATCTGATATTCGTAGATTTTCTTTTCAAAAAAGTCCCTCCCTTCGGTTCTCAAGGAATTTGTTAACTTTCCTTCTCACTGCAATCATCCTGAAGAAACAAGAAAAAAAAGAATCATGACTTAAAGACGAGCTAATCTTTCATAGAAACAAATGAGATACTGCCCTCCCTCCAGGAAAGAACCACCGCAGACCCGTCTTCACTTGGGCTGTGCTCTGTAGGATGTGGGATGTGTGGTAGACAGCCCTGTCCTGCAGAGACCATGGGATCATGAAATTAGGGGGAAGGCACCTTAGAAATCCATTCACTTATTTTTGCAGATGTGGAAACTGGGACTCAGAGAGTTTCAGAAATTTGTCCATGGCTTAGACACACTTGAGTATTTCTGTCTCTGAGGCATGGTTAGAATTTAGTTTAGAATATAAGTCACTTGGAAAGTTAAAAAAAAAATCATTGAAGAACATAGCAAAGCATGAAGTAATGATTTGGTTACTCTGGACAGAGGTGAGCTGGTCAGTGTTAACACCTGGGGCTGGGGTGGGCAGAGGAAGCCCCAGTTTGTAGTGTTTGTCAATTCATGGTTCCCATAGCAACCTGACGCCCTTGAACCAGGAGCTGGGAAGAGATGGGCACAGTGCAGTTAGAGCAACAGACGTCATCCAGGTGGAGTGAGCAGGGCTGGAAGGAGGAGGACTGAGCCAGGCCCTTTCTCCCCACACCTCGGGCCTTGCAGCTGTGCAGCACTAGCCGTGGCTCAGCCACCCAGCAGCTGTGCCTCTGCTCTGCTCCTTTGCTCTTGCTCTTGCCCTGGTGGATAAAGGACTCTTCACTTAATGAGCCATCAGTTACATTTCCAGGCCCAGCTCAAAGATAAGGGTCTCTGCGAGGCTTTTCCCTGACTCTTTCGGGAATAATCACTTGTACTCTGAACGCCGGAGTACTTTATTTATGCCTTTTATTAGCGTAATTACCAAAGCCAAACTTGATATTATTGTCGAAAGATGGTGTCTTTCCCCTCTAGACTAGCCTTGGAGGACAGGGACTATGTCTTAGGCCTCTGTTGTCAGAGCAACAGTGCAGGGTGGCGGGTGGGAGCCCACACTCTGGAGTCAGGCTACTCAGCTTCAGTCCTGACACGGCGCTCACTTACTTACAGGGATCTTGGAAAAGTCATCAAACCCCTCTGTAGGTATCTGTAAAATGAGACATTAAATGTGAGTCTCTATACCACAGGCTCGCTGTGAAGATAAATGAGATTCCTAGATACGTTTGGTGCCTAGCACACCTAAGCCCTCAATAAATGTACCTGGTACTCTTATCTCCAGCACATCGCCCAGTGCCTGGTACAGAATTGGTGTGCAATTGTTGTTTGAATGGAATTGTTGTCAAGCAAAGATATGATCCAGCTAGTTTGGTAGGAAGTTGGGAAAGGTCATGCTAGAGGGGAACTGCATGGAAAAACTAATGTTGGGGAAATGCAGAATGGTGTAATAATAAAAATCTGTAGATCATAGATTTATAGGGTCAGAACCCAGTTTTCCAGCTGTGGTACAATGAACACAGCTCAGGGTAGGATCATCGGCGACCTTCCTTCACACCATGTGCTAGATGCTGTAAGTCTATAAATATACCATTTGTTATTGCAATAGCTTTAGTAGACTGCTGTTGATTGAAATATCTCCTTTTAAATACTGCACAGTTGCTTTTTAAACATCTGAATGCTAGGCTTTAAGTATAAATACTATTAAATTTCATTCCATTTAGTTTGGTTCATCATTCCAACTAATTCATATCTCTTCTAAACTTGATTCTGAAATGCAGCGTATCTTCTATCCTGTCTCGTTTTGTGTTATCTGCAATTTTGTGAGCATGACTTCTATTTTGTTTTCTAAAACATTACATAGGCTACTTCGTTCTAAAAACAGAGTCCTCTGGCATGTCACTAGAGAAAGACCTCTTTCTATGTTGGCAATGATTCATTAAACAATCTTTATTTTTTTCTTTTTAGATTCAGATTTTAAACTTCTTTCAAATCTATCAAAGTATGTAATAATCCATATTATATTTCATCTCATTTGCAAGAGTGTCATGAGAAACTCTTCCAAAATGCTGTGTCTGCAGCATTTGTTGCGTAGATAAAATAGAAAAGAGAAGGCAGCTAGCTTGTTGCAGTCTGTTCCTGATTAACCTATGTTCCTGATACTAACAACTTCCTTTTCCAAGTTGAACAAAGGATTCATGTTTCAAAATAGTGACGGTTAACTGCATTAGGGTAGCCTAGGCTTAACATACAGATCTTGAGCAGTTAGGGGAGAAGTTTGGGCACAATCCCGAGGGCAGTGAAACATTGTTGAAATTTTTGAATTGGGATTATATGGAAAAATTGTGTTTTAAGAAAGCCATTCACAGCAGTGTCCATGATGGACTCTGGGGGCATCTCATGAGGGGGTTGAAGTTTCCTACAGTAATCTCAGAATGAGCTACCAGACTATGTTAGGCTAGGATAGTAGCAGAAGAGAATAAGTTTGGATTTAAAAGAAAAAAAAATCAGAAGAGACTGTTGAGGGAAGATGATAGAAGTGAAAAATAAATAAATAAAAATAGGTATTTTAGGGCTTCTCAACCTTTTTCACATTACTGAACATGCATAAAATATTACCAGTTTGGCCACTGGGGTAAATTGCCTGCTTGGGAATGGAGGTGAGCCAGCAGCCTGGGCCCCCAGGGCTGGGCCTCTGCTCTCCAAAGCCCCACCTGCCCCCAGCCTCTGGCAGAGGACATTCATATCTCCATATGGCTGGGAAACCGTTTGGAAATTTATACTTTACAAATAAATAGTCTTAGCAATAAGAGAAAAAACTTGCCCAAAAATCTGTACAAAGAAAACTATACCTATAAATGAAAGCAAATGTTTGGTTCAGTTCATAATTTTAACAAAGAAGCAAAATATCATTTATACACTTGGAAGAAAACCAACCACCATCAGCCAAGGAAGGACTGCGTAGGTGCCAAACAGAATAGCCCAGGACACAAAACCCCTGCCCATGCTATAATGATGAGTGATGCAGTAACACAATGGCAGTGTCTGAACAAGTCATTGGACAAAGAACCAAAGAAAGGAGGGAGTTGGGGTTTTGCATTAATATGGAAATCCAAGCTTATTTGCTTGAAAATTTATGAAGTGCTGCCGACTTGTTGCGTCTTATTGATTTCTGCAGTTAGTAAATTAAGTAGTTTTGTAGTCCTGGTGCCTCACCTGTTTTACTAATTTGCATTGCTGCATGGAGGCAATTGTAGGATGAGAAAATGCAGGAGCTTGCAGTGCATAATGCCTTGGGATGATTGAAGATGCTCAGTTACAGAAAATTAAAAAGTATTCTCTCTTCCTCCATTAAACTCAATGGCAGAGAGAGAACAAGAACCCACCAACACAGTCATGTTGGTTCTGTTACAAAAATAGGAATGAATGGTGGCTCTTCTGAAAGCTAATGGAACCCACATGTTTCTCCTGGTGGTTGGCAGCAAGCCACCATGTGTGTGGCTCAGGGGCACCCACCATTCCCATTGGAGTCTGTGTGGATGGTGCTTCCTGGTTTTGGGGTGCTGAGCCTGTGTGGCCATATGTGGCAGCTCACAGAGAGATCCATCTGATTCGTTCCTGGGCTTCCACCCAGCCTAGCAGGTGCACATCTGCATTGACCCATGGCTTCATCTCCAGCACAACCATACTCCCTTCCCAGAGAAACCGTGTCAGTATCGTTTAATCCCAACCTGCTACTTATTCCGATTCAGATCCACCTAACTTCTCCCCACAGCTCCCCGCCAGACCTCTGTTACATCCCAAACACATCCTTCTGGCTCATTTGCTCGCATCATTCTGTTGACCTTTCCAAAGCTATTTGCTGCTCTCACCATCATGCTCCTTGTTACAGTTAAGTAGAAAAAACCGACAGCCTCGCATAACACAGGAAAAACTTGGGCATCCTCACAGCACTTGGTACAGCTTCAGTTTCACACTTACCACACAGCACTGCAAACGTTAGTTGACATTTCTGACTCCATCCCTCGATGTGAGCTTGATGAAGGGCAGAATGATGCTTCTTTGAGGCCTGGGGCTTAGCAGGGTGCACACACAGTGGGTCCTCATAGGATGCTTGGTAAGTGGGTGAGCAAACGAATGTGTCTCGTTTCTTAGATTTGGACACAGCAGTCTCATGTGGCCATATGGTTTAAAAAGTATTCCTCTCTCTGTTACGTGCAATGCCTACACTGTTGGCCTTTGTGTAACAGCTTTCTGGCCAGATTCAGGTGATGCTGGGACAGGCTGTTATGTTGTGGCCATGGTTTCTGAGTTGTGTATTCATCCTTTTGCAGGTGGGAAAGTGGAAAGACAAATCCCTACAGATGAAATACTACGTATGGCCCCGAATGTGTCCTGAGACGGAAGAGCAGGAGGATGACCACCTGAGTATTGTGACCCTGGAGGAGGCGCCGTTCGTCATTGTGGAAAGTGTGGACCCTCTGAGTGGAACCTGCATGAGGAACACAGTGCCCTGCCAAAAGCGCATAGTCACTGAGTATGGCATCCTCCCCATTGGCTCTGGGTGGCATGGGAATGTCAGATTTGATGCACCTAGCTGGCCTGGGACCTGAGGCATAGCATGAATGGGGTACCATGTCTGATTTCCAGTTGCTGTGGAGCTGTGGAATTACTGGCAGCCCTGTGGTCTGATGTCTGGCTCTGTCCAGATCATGACCTGGGAAAATGACTGCTAACTTCCTACGCTAAACTTCCTTTGTCCTTGTCTGGCCTCAGTGACCAGGACCTCAAGTTTATAGAGATTTAAGTTAATTTTTGTTATTGAAATGTTCTCTCAGGCCAGCATGTCCTGAAATTTTTAGATTTAGAACCATTTTTGGAAATAGATCAAACTAATCTATGCTGTTAAAGGTCAGGATAATGGTTCTCCTTGGTGGGAAGTGCCTAAAAGGGGTACTAAGGCCTCTTGGATGCTGGTAACTTTTCTGTATCTGGATTTGGATGCTGGTTAAAAGGGTGAGTTCAGTGGGTACAGATTCATCCAACTGAACCTTAGGATGTATGCCCTCTCCTGTTGCATATTATACTTCAAAGGAGCATTACAAATTTTGACAAAACATGGCTCAATGTGATGAGATAAAGAGAATATTGCAGTTCTGATTTATTTCTCCA
Organism: Cheirogaleus medius; assembly: GCA_008086735.1. NCBI lineage: Eukaryota > Metazoa > Chordata > Mammalia > Primates > Cheirogaleidae > Cheirogaleus > Cheirogaleus medius. The sequence continues at coordinate 45,421,605 of VBSM01002616.1, forward strand.
CTCAGGTCTGATATAAATTGTGCTGAGCTGTGGAGGGAACCTGCTTTGGGGTTAGAGTTTTAATGACAAAGGGTAATACTTTACCTCTTGTACAAAACCTTTTTTCTTGTTTTTTGTTTCTTTAACTGGCTAGGAATAAAACAGATGAGGAGCCAGGTTACATCAAAAAATGCTGCAAGGGGTTCTGTATCGACATCCTTAAGAAAATTTCTAAATCTGTGAAGTTCACCTATGACCTTTACCTGGTTACCAATGGCAAGCATGGGAAGAAAATCAATGGGACCTGGAATGGCATGATCGGAGAGGTGAGTGTCAGGAACTAAGGGCCATCTCCACTTTTCATTACTTTTGTTTCATCTAAATATTTCTTAAAACATGCTCACGATATGAATTTTGGAAACTATAAAATAGCAAATAGGACGTACTGTTCCCACTATACAAAGGAAACCACTGCTGGGCCATGACTGCTTTCCTCGTGGTGGCCCCTGGCCTTCCTGAATGTTCTGACGGGAGCCTTGCACCCTTCTCTACAGGTAGTCATGAAGAGGGCCTACATGGCGGTGGGGTCACTCACCATCAACGAGGAGCGATCAGAGGTGGTCGACTTCTCTGTGCCCTTCATAGAGACAGGCATCAGTGTCATGGTGTCACGCAGCAATGGGACTGTCTCACCTTCTGCCTTCTTAGGTAAGTGTTGTGTTTGCCGGTGGAAAGGAATGGCCATCAGGATGGGGAGAGGGAATGAGGAACGGCTGTAGGAGCACGTGGCCAGGCTCTTTCAGCCAGAAGGTGGTTTGCTAGGATCTTAACTCAGCCAGGGACTTCACCTGGGGTCAGGAGGGCGGGGGGGACTTCAAAGTTGATTACTCTCAAATGTGAAAACTGAAGAACACCCAGAAACGTAGGAAGGAAACGGTGCTGGGCTGGTAATCTGAGAGCCTCCTACAGTCCCGTTTGTCAGCACTTGACCTTGAGCGGATTCACTCCACTGTGGGGCTCAGTTTCCTCATCCACAGGAGAAGGCATTTCAACTGGCTGAGCTCCGAGGCTGCTTCCTGCTATAATAATTTCTAATTCTGGATATCATTGAAATATCTATTTATTTTTAATTATCTTCAAGAATTGAGCTCAATGCTACCAAAAAAAGTTTCCTGTTTTCACATGAATTTTCGGAGGCTTTGCCAGATTGCACTGATCTGATTCTTCCTCCCACCCCACCCCTCCCCTGCCCGTACCCTTCCCCACTCTCCAGCATCGCTTAAATGTCAAAAGCCTCAGATGTGATATAAGACCAGGTGAGATGAGGCCAAGATTTCAATTAGATGAGGTCTTTTGTGAGCTCATATCCCATAATTTTTACAGGGGCCACAAAGCACGGGGTTGGAAATTAAAATGTCACCTTGAAAACAGAACACTGGGCTAGGAGACAAGAAGCCTGGTTTGGTTCACAAACAAGCTGTAAGCCCTTAGACAAGTCACGATCTCTGTAAGGGACATCAGCATTTTTTAAATGGGGATATTGGAGTAGACCTTGACTAACATTTCTTTAAGCTTTATCCATAGGAATTAATTCAGTTAATGCACTACAAAGTAGAGTTATAGGTTCCATAGACTTTTTATATAAATTACTCAAGTTTCTTAGCTAATCTTCTTACTTAAAGTGAAGCAAATTCTAGCCTTGTCGATTTTAGGTGAAATGTTATTAGATAGCACACACTATATGCATTAATCCTCATAGCTGCTATGTGTAATTTATTTGCTTTATTTTCTTTATAAGGATAATTAGAAGATGAGGAGATACAAAAGAAAACTACATTCTAATTCTAATCCTGTCAGTATAGCACTAACCTTGACTCGTGAACTAGAAGAGCCAGTGGTACATGGATGGGTATAGCCCTGGAATGGCATAGAAATGCCAGGCAGGGTGTGTTTGGATGTTCAAAGGAGGAGCAGTTAGTTAGTTATAGGGATAATAGAAGCCAACATTTGTTGAACACCTATTAGGTGAATTGCCAGGCATTACTATATATCTTTTGGTTATATTAACTCATTGATACCATTATTATACACATTTTATATCTCAGGAAACTGAATCATAGACATGTTAAGCCATTTTCCATGGTAACTGAAAGCTCTAGGATTAAACTCCAGCTATGGTAGCCTTCAGAAACTGTGTTCAGTACACATGAGGCCATTTCAGGGTTCAACCCCTAACCCGGGAGCCATCGTGGTGGGCAGAGACGAAGATGCAACATAATACAATGGGAGAAGCACAGAGTATTTTGCTTCAGAGAATCTCAGTTCATAACCTGACCCTGCCACTTTCAGAGCATGAATTTGGAAAGGAACTTGACCTCTCAGTCCCAGTCTACCCCTCTGTAAAATAGTTATGGTAATCCCATAAGGAAAGGACCATTAGAAGGATTGTGTATAGTATGTGATGCAAGTACCTTTGAAATTGTAAAGACCAATACAGATGTCTGTTGTATTTTGTGTACAGAAAGTTTCCCTGGGTTTCTTGGGGGGAAAAAAACCATAGAAATGATACTTTTACCTAGTCCCCAATCTTAGACAAAAGTGAAATCAGGGTGGAACTGCAAGCAGGTAGAGCCAAGGGTGTGGAGAAAAACCTCTCCACACCACTGTGCAGAGGTTTTGAATTGTACCTTCTACCCTCGCCTCTCTGGCTGCCACTGAAAGATTTTGCATTTCCCAGTTGGTGTGTTCAGCTCTGGGGCTTTTTTCAAGATCTTTTTTAAATTGATTAAGTGACCAGGCTTCTGTAATTCCTCTGGGACTTCAATAATAAAGTAGGTTTCAGAGTAAGAAATATATTTTCTAATTTTCAGCCAATTTTTCCCCCTTTTTGACTTCATCTTTATTAATGATTTGGAAGAGAGCAAAAACAGCATGTTAATTCACTTAGTTTTGAGTTTACAATGTGCTGTGACAGCTAAAAAGGCCAGAACTATTTTGAGACACAGTTGGGGAAGCAATTGTATCATGGCTTCTGGAATATATCGTCCAATTTCTGGACACTTCCAAGCCAGAGAGATATTTAGCTCAAGTGGGAGAGATTCAGCAAAAATGATTAAAGATATTAAAGTAAGCATGTGTAGAACATTCTTGCTATCTTGCCTGATCTTGTCCCATCAACCCTATCACCCGGTAATAGGGGACATTATTTTGTGAATTACAGCTTATGCATGTTCCCTTGGCATCTGTTAAATTCCTGCTGTTGCAGATACTGATATTCAATATCAATATACTGATCTTTTAATATTGACTTATATTCTCATACCCTAATAATATCTAGTAAAATCTACCACACCAAACTGGGTTGGAAAAAATCAATCTAGGTGGGGAAGTTTAAGAGAACTGATGCAAAGAGGCAAGGGAGTTGGTTATTCATTGTACATAATTGTTACTGAACCAGTTCAGCTCTGAAATAATGAGTAAGTCTGTTGAGAATGAACGTGTCTGCAAGACTGACAAGTATTGGAAAAGGCTTTTCCAGGCCTCCCTGTGTGGTGTGGCCACATGGATGGGAACTCAAGTCAGTCCAATATGACTTGCTGGCTCCATATCTGATATTTCTTCCAATTATACCATTTACTGAGAGACCCAAATGTTGGTCTAATAATGGCAGAAACTGTCTCTACACCCTAAAGAGTTCATGGGCATGAGGCTGTCCTCCTCATATATCTGAAAGGAAAGAACACCTTGACTCACTCCTTAGGAGCAGGCACTGCCTAGGCAGTCCCTTCTCCCGACCCAGGCCCTGGCTCCCGGAAGGCATGCAACATACCTACAGTTTGTTCCCACCCTGCAAAATATGTGTCTGCATGAGCACATACGTATGTGAATTAATCAGAATTTGTCCTCTGTTTTAACCCTGCGCGTGCTGCGTTCTCTCCTTCCCCAGAGCCGTTCAGCGCTGACGTGTGGGTGATGATGTTTGTGATGCTGCTCATCGTGTCGGCCGTGGCTGTCTTCGTCTTCGAGTACTTCAGCCCTGTGGGTTACAACAGGTGCCTCGCTGATGGCAGAGGTAAGGCCTGCGGGAACTGCTGCCTTCTGTATTGTTTCAAGTTCTTAATTCCAAATCTCTGTACCTCTGATTTGTTATTTGTATCCTCTCTAACTTATCCATTTCTTAAAAGGAACCCTCAGCTTTCTAGGTCACTAGTGTGATGTGAATTTTTATAAACATCCCAATTAAGATGTGAGTTTAGATCTGTATGTGCCCTCTCTGGTTCACACCTAACCCCAAGCCCAGTTCCACCCTTAAGGAAGGGAGAGGAAAGACGGGGAGTAGACGTGGGTAGCATAAACATGTCACAGGAAACCATTCCGATAACCTTAGGCTGTGGGCAGTCTGTTGGAACAGATGTGACTGACAAGGCAGATTGTACACATATGTTAAGAATAAGGAAAATTAGGTTGCCTCAGGGTATATGCAGGTGGCTATAGCTGGTAGAATTTCAGAGGCCAAAGGATTACAACTGAGGTACTAGACCTCCAAAGCATATGCCCCCAGGCTGGCCCCCTTTCCAGAAAGTATAAAAGTTTTGGTGTTTGAAATAAAATAGATAGGGGAGACCAATTCTCAGCCATAACTGCTATTGGAGGTGGTTCAATTTCCCAGGTGGGTAGACCCAGAGATGTGAGGGATGCCCATGTGTTTGAGGTGTTTATGACACTTTTTGAAAGTTTACTAGATTTCTGAACAGGGCCACAAGATCCTTGTAAATAGCTCCTCCAAAATTTCCTGAGAACTCCAGGATTAAGAAATATTCCACCTTCTCTGAGTCTTCCCCTTTCTAGAATGTAAGCTCTATCCTGGCATTTTACCTCCAAGAGGGAAGTTTCTTAACCCTGGCTGCACGTAAGAATTATCTGTGGGCCACCAACAAGACAAAGGTGCTTGGACCCCATTTTCTGATTCACTAAGTCTAAATCTTGGACCACTGTATGCTTCAAAATGGTGGTTCTCTGCTTTGGTTGCATGTTAAAATAACCAGCCCCACTATACACCAATTCAATAAGAATCTCCAGGGGTAGGATGCTGGGAGCAGTATTTGGTAAAAGCTCCCTTCATTCTTCTATTGAATTCACAGTCCAGACTGTGAACCACCATTTTACTGAAGTATTTCCAAGTATAGATCTACCTTTTTTTGTTTTGTTTTGTGTATTCTGGGGTGGAATTCTCTGGATGTCTCCACAGTATGGTATAGTCAGGGACTTTCAAAGCCCCTGTGCTAAAGGGATGTCCAGAAGCCATGATCTATATCCCAGCCTGAGGGACACCAGGAAGAAGTGGAACATCCTGTAATCACCTGAGGACGTACATGGTTGACAATGTTAAGTTAGTGGCTACTACCCCACCCCTGCCACCTCCTGATCCTTGAACAAACCAGGAGGTGAAAAATCAAGATTTACAAAGCTCAGAGCAGGGACTTACAATTACTTACTTTACCAAAGGATGTTTGTCTTTACAAAAGAATTCAACATGGGCCCACTTTAAATATCAAGTCCCCTTAGAGCATTTTACAATTTATAAAACTTTGATTTATACATGACTTTTCAGTTACACATCTGTTGCATGAAATAAGGTCTACATGCACAGATGTGTGTGCACAGTAAGATATCAGGTTCGACATGTGTAGTCCCAGATGATTTAGCTGGCTGAGCAGATGCGATCAGGCTCACAGATAACATTATAAGACCTGTGCTAATATATTGTAAAACTGTGCAGGCAGATGTTCATTTCTGCAGTGGAGGGGCTACATGGAGAACCAAACAACAGGAGAGATTTTACTACCACCAAGCAGAGATAGCAGTGACGTCACAATACATCCTGGGGCAGAAGCCCTTGCACTGTCTGTGCAAAGGTTAGGTGGAGGAAAGATGAAATCAAAAACAGCTGCCTTTCCACCCTCAGATACCTGTAGCCAGGCCCAGAGTCTATGACTGCCTCTCTGGGCTTCCTGATATTCTTTTACATAGAAGCTACCGCTGTAGGAAACCAGTTGGGGAGTGTGGGCTTTGGAGTAGAGTCAGGGTTGTCTGTGAAACATTGAGTGCTAAGTGCTAGAAGTTAAAGAAAACTCGGGAGAAAGTACATTCAAAGCCATCCAGCATCATTGTGAATAGACTTGGAGGAGGTTTATCACAGTGGTTGAAAAAGGCCTTACACAATTCTTGCTGGCATGTTTGAAAGTTACAATGCTTTCTTGGTAGATACAAATATAAAATTTAGGAAAAATGGTAGTAATGACCCAAGCATGACCATAGTGTGATAGTTGGCCTTTGTTATTCAGTTTTGACATGATCTTGAGCGTCTTGTATGTGGGGGCAGGAAGGTGGCTCCTCCAGGGCCCAGACTGAGCCATGGCCATCAGCTGGAGAAAGATCCTACACAATCCTAGTTTCTCCTAAGGAACCCTCTTTTGACCACCTTAGAGTCAGTCCCAGGAGAAGAGAGATACAAGCTCTTAAATTAAAAAGCTGTCTATAAAAGGGCTCAGTTTTAGTTGAAGGGTTTCGTGCTCTGAGCAGGGACTTACCAGCTCTGTGTGTTTGTGGGCTTCAGTAGAGCCACTGACCCTGACCTGACTTCTGTCCTTGTCTTTTTGTCCTGCCAGAGCCAGGTGGCCCGTCTTTCACCATCGGCAAAGCTATTTGGTTGCTCTGGGGTCTGGTGTTTAACAACTCCGTTCCTGTGCAGAACCCAAAGGGTACCACCTCCAAGATCATGGTGTCGGTGTGGGCCTTCTTTGCTGTCATCTTCCTGGCCAGCTACACTGCCAACTTAGCTGCCTTCATGATCCAAGAGGAATACGTGGACCAGGTTTCTGGCCTGAGCGACAAAAAGGTAAGAGGCCCGTGTGAAACCGCCCATCTTTCTCTCCATCCTGTTCTTGAGCCATACTCAAAGTTCTCATGTACCTGATAATTTTCTAAATCTTTACAATCGGCAGTTCTTTCTTGCATTTCTTTGTACTGGGACATGGGAGCAGAAATCAGCTTCCCTGCTGGAATAATATTATTTCATGGTGGCTTTCTGATTTGTGAAAAGTTGTCATAAGTATGCCTTGGGCTGCAAATAAGGGGGTTGGTATGTTAGCAGCTCTTGGAGTCCGTGGTGCCTCTTGTTGGATGCAGCGGGGTGGCCCGGCAGCACAGGGACGCCGGCGTGGGGTGTTATTAGAGGGCCGCCCCTGTGTTCCCGCACCGAGGGGACTGGTGCATTACGGCCTCATTTTCTTCCCAGTGGTGTTTGGCTGTGGACTCCCCCTTTGTTCGTCTGCGCGCTCGTGTGTTCCTAGGGCTGAGCAGGAAGGTTGTTCGCATTGTGTCTTGAGAAGAAGTAACTGCTGTTTAACTCGATTGCCCCGGTGTGGTGCTGATGAGTAGGCTGCCCCCATACGAATCGCAGGCCTCCCCGCTGGCCCGTGCAGGCGAGAGAGAAAGGAAAGCGTCTGCTGGGCTCCTTGTACGAGGATGCACAAAGCCCATTCTAATTACATCTGGCTCCCTAGGTCTGCCTGAAGCCCCACAGTGTCCGTGGGAAATCTGTGTCCTGAAACTATGTAACCGGGACGATCTTAGACTAGTGACAGGAACTGCCTTCATGGAGTGTCTGGTTAAGTTCATGGCCAAAATAATTTTGGAGACTTTTACTTACCACAAACTTTCTACTCTGTGTTTCCTTAAGATTTAGAAAATGTGATTGTCTACCTCCACCCCCACTCCCAGGATGAAGCCATGAAACATAGATAGATGTGTCTTTAAACTAAATTGTTAGCGCTTTATCACATGGGTTAGGTTTCCCCAAGATAAAACCCTAAAGACGTAAGCAAGTGGTTTGAGTAGACTGAAAAAGAAAAGCTAATCTCTTTAGGGGCTCAGGTTCTGACTTCTTCCTCTACCCAACACTACTCACCAAGAATATTAAAAAGTATGTGGGGAAGATAAACAGCTTCTTGAGGGAATGAAAAAAAAAATATATATATATATATATACATGGATCATTCATTGCTTGCCACTTCATGTGATCTCTCTCTGATTTGTCTTCCTGTTTGCTTTATTTTTCTTCCTTAGTTTGAAAAATATTCTCTCTCTATTATTTCCCTTTCTTATTTTGAATCTTCTATTTACTTCTCTCATCTAACTCATGATTTATTGTTACATCCACATATTCATCCATTTATGACTTAATCCATTTTTAAAGCTTTCTCTCTCTCATTGTTCAACATCTTTCACTATGATCTCAACTAAAACTTGAGCTAGACACCTCCCTTCACTGCGTTACAATCACCACCACCACCTTTTTGTGACTATTTCTGTAACCCTGTCGTCAGTTGTGGGTCTGAGAACAACTGCTCGCTCAGGGCTCAGTGCTTAGAGGAGGCATAGGTCAGGTAGGCCATGCCTATTACTATTGTTTGGATAGTTGACCCCTCCAAACCTCATTTTGAAATTTGATCCCCAGTGTTGGAGGTGGGGCCTAAGAGAGGTGTTTGGGTCATGGGGGTGGATCTCTCATGCATGGATTAATGCCCTCCCTGGAGTGGAGGGGTTGAGTGATTTCTTGCTCTGTTAGTTCCCACAAAAGTTCCCTGAGAACTGGTTGTTACAAAGAGCCCGGCTCCTCCACCTTTCTCTTGCTTCCTCTCTTGCCATGAGATCTCTACACAAGCTGGTGCCCCTTCACCTGCCACTGTGAGCAGAAACTGCCTGAGGCCATCATAAGATGCTTAATCTTGAACTTTTCCAGACATCAGAATCGTGAGCCAAATAAGCGTTTTTTTCTTTATAAATAACCTAGTCTCAGGTATTCCTATGTAGCAACACAAAATGGACTGACACCACCCTAAAACATGGATATGGCAGAAGCTAGGTGGGCCATGCCCCGAGGTATAGATTCATCAGGGGTGTGGCAGACCGTGTCTGCACATGAGACTATGGCGGAGGTATAGGGGATCAGGTCCCCGTGCATGGATATAGCAGAGCACGGCGGGGACACATCACTGTGCATCAGTGTGGTGGAGATGTGAGAGCCACAGCCCTTCTTGGGGTTCTGGGTTGTTAAGTGGGGGATCTGCCATATCTATCACGATGTTTTCTTGAAATGCCTCTGGAAATTGCTTGGAATGTTGTAGTTATCTTTCTCATACCCTCGTGAGCCACCCAGCAACAACTGAATGCTTTTCTGTTTGAACAAAGCATAATTGGGATGGAGGAAGATCATTTTTCCTTCTGTGGTTTTGAAAGAATTATCACCCTAGGCTGCTTAAAGCAAAGAGGATAAGCACTGTCTGTCCTTCATACCATGTGGGTTATATTCTGAAGTTTGGGATCCCATCACTTCTTTTATAGAAAAAAAAGACAGTTTTTTCTTCCCTGGTGTGGCTTTCAAGACCTTCGGAAATGATTCCCAGTGTGTCCCGGGCCTCCAGTCTCATTGGCTGGTGCCTGGGTTCCTGCATCCTACAGCCTAAGCTCCCCAGCTCGTCATCTTTCCCAGCCATGCCTCCATCTGTGCATCTGCCTGGGAGGTTTTCCTCCCCACTTCTTCACTCATCAAGCTTGTACTGAAACTTCAAGACCCAGATCCGAGATCCCTTTATTTGTGGAGCTTTTTTAGCTCATCTGGGCAATTAGCTGTTCTCTCCTCTACCACGGCTGCTATTCATACCTTTATTCTAACCTCATCTTCCATGTCCTATTACAATAATCTATAGATCTGAGCCTGATCGCATTTCCTTCCATCTGACCATGGGCTCCGCAAAGTCAGTGACCACAAGCTGGTCGTCATTAAGAAAAATCTGTGGGAGAGAAAAGAGAGGATATACTTATTTAGAAGGCTCTGGTGCAAACAGTGGACTCAGCATTTCAGGCAAAGAAAGCAACAAGTCAGCAAGAACCCATTAACAGCTGTGTGATTTGAAAATGGTTATCTGATACATTTCAGAACTTTGCAAATGACAAAACAGTAAAGTGTAAGCACCCTACCAGAAACTGTCAACATAATTTACATAATTATAGCAAACATTTAAGTAACTAATGACATATGACTGCATATCAGTGTCAGGAATAGTTTTATAAATCAGAAGGAGAGCTTTTTAAAGTGTACTTAAAATGTCAAAATTCTTATTAGTTTTCCTTCAAAACACCTAAAGAAATCAAAGTCTAGGGACTAAGATGGAAATGCATGAAAGGAAGTAGGTTCTGTGAATTTAGAAAAAGAAAAAGACAAGACATTAAAGCAATAATGTTGAGAATAGAAACATGGCAATTTTGAAGATTCTTTTTCAATGCAATTAGATTTTCTTCAAGGAAAGTAACATTCAAAAATGGAGAAGGTCCTAAACTTGTTTAGACTATCACGGATGATTTATCTTTCATGTAACTCAGATCAAATAATAAATACCTTGGAGTGATGATGGAAAGATATTTGTAGCCATTAGATTTATAGCTTTTTAAAAAATTATCTTACATTTTTTGGCAGAAAAAAATATACTCAGATTTTATTTATGTTAAGGCCAAAACCAGAATGTTCAGAGTTAAATTTCCATGAAAACCTATTTTTGTGCTCCTTTTTACTGGATGATTTCCATTCTGCGGTAGCACCTTATAGTGAATTCGGAATCATTTCACTACATGCTGTACCTAAATATGGGTGCGAGTTCTAACATTTAGCAGCCCGACTGTACATTCCATCAGCTCCCCCAGTGGGAGGAGGGTGGAAGGGAGCTAGTGGCATCTTTCATCTCTTAACAAAGAGCCCACAATGCTAATTCTCACATTTCTCACCCATCCAGATGGAGTCTTCATTTTGCAGTCTGCCAACCATAGTATGAAGGAGAAAGAGCTTGGCCAGGTGCAGGAGGGGACATATTTGCTGGGCACTGGGTACATTATGTGTGCTCCATAGATGTTATTTGTATAACCTTCATACAGGTATGATTATTATTCTCATTTCACAAATAAAACACTGAGACTCTGGGAAACATGGTAACTTCCCTAAAGTCACACATTATCAAGTGACAGAGCCAGGGTTTGAGTCCCTGTGTGTTTGGCTCTAAAATCACTGTGCCAGGATGTTTCCCTTGTGGCTGATCCCAGACAAAGTTATGACATAACTGAGGATCAGTATTGATGCTGCTTTCCCTACTTTCCTATTTAACTCCCTACCCTCTCATGTAATCATTATTTTGATTCCACTTAACCCAGCTCTTCTTAGGGCACAGTGTACTGTTATTACTATTACTACTACTAATAATGATTATTATTGTTATTATTAACTTCAACAATATCTCAGCTAACATTTTTTTGGCTCTTACAAGCCAGGCATAATGCCAAATACATTACATAGATGATCTTATGTCATGGTGCTATTAATATCTTTATTTGTAGAGGAGGCAACTGAATCTGAAGAGGTTAAGTCATTTGCCCTTCTGATGGTCCTGGCTCCCTCTAGCCCTGGAACAATTGCCACCCTGTTTAGACCCTAATGCCTTTCCCAGTTATTCACTTTTCTTCCTACCCTCCCAGCTACCTTATCAAAGTTTAACGTTAGGTCCTTTTCTTCTACTAAAAATTAGCTATCGAATTAATGGAGCTATAATAATTAGATAGTAATCTAACCTTTGCACTTTATTTAATAAGTCTTTTAGAGGCATTACTTTAAACAGAGAATAATGGTGATTTCCAGTCCTCAGGCACGTGAATGGCCCTCACATTGACTTTAGCCTGGGCATTCGGTGACCCTGACCCTGAAGCCACTGTTGGATGGTGGAGAGTGGTGGCAGCAGGAGAGAAGGGTCAGTTATGGGGTCAGTGGAGTCTGGGGTCAGGTTGATGGAAGCCCACGGGGAGGCGGAGACTGAGAAGGTCACAGAAGGTGGCCGTCTGACCACTGGGCTCTTGAGGTAGCCAGCGGTGTCCTGCTTCACACATTCCTGCCACCATGTGACACATGCCCAAGTTATATGTCACAGTTCTTTTCCTAAAGGAACTAGAGAAGATTTATTAACTTTTAAATGTCACAAAAGGTGCTCATCTATTTAATGAGGGCAGATGTCTTTGCCTGCAACACTGTAGGTACACTCGGGATGGCCATACAACACCTAAATGAGAACTCCACAGCTTTCTAAATAATAATTATTCTGGGTTTCTGACAAGTCCCACAGGGGTCTAGTGGTCTCTTCATACCATTTTGGGATATAGACAGGGTATGACTTTTAATTCCACATGCAGACAAATAAGTAAACATGCATTCTGGAAGAAAACCAGTCTGGTGATGAGTGTATTTACGCCAAAACTACCCCGGAAATGTCTGGGTGGTTTTTGAGCATGTGTGAGGAAATGGGGCCATGCTTTCCACTGCACAAATGTATTTTCCTGCCCTATTAACTTTAGGCTGGAAGCCAGCAGGAGACAGCCAACCTCAAGCCCGATCTGTCACACACTGGTCCTGGCCCAGACCATCTTGGTCAGACCATGAAATACTGGGCTAAAAATAGCTTAGTTGGGAAGGCAGCAGGCGTGACTAGCCAGGGAGCTAGTGATGAGGACCTCGGCTGGCCCTCCAGGGAGCTGAGCAGAATGTAAGGGTATGATTCATGCGTGGGAGTCCTCTGGGGCTGTCAGACAACCAGTCCTCTTGGAACCGCTGATCGAGAGCAGGTCTGGTAACGAGAGCAGGAGAGTAACACTTCCCAAATCATGGCAGCGTGGGGGGCACAGAATACACATGTGTGGGGGAAGCCGCCCCTTTTGCTTATAATTAGCAGAGCCAGACTGACCCTGTACATGGATTGCTGCCCCGGGTGCTGGACCTCCCTCATCCCTGCCAGGGTGACCACCATCCAGAGGGATCCAGAGTAAACCCCTGAGGTTTGGCCAGCCCCAGGTCTGTCCATCAGGGTCAGCTGCCTTCACTTCTTCTCTGGTTTTATTTCAGAATGAGCCTCCTTACACCCCCCAGCAGGTACCCTAGAACCCTAATGCCTGAGTCCATCTTGACTGAGGCAGGAAGTCCCTAACCTCAGCTCAGGATAGTGGTCACCCTCCAAGCCCCAGGATGCAGGTGTCCATGGCTGGGTTCCCAATGGGACCCCACAGTCTCCTTTCTATCCTTTTGTGCATCCCCTTCAGAGCCCTCTTCCCCGTGAGTGACCACCTGCTTCCTGACATTCCATGACCTCTCACATAGGCTCTGCTATCCTGCTGGGGCCTCTGGTGGGTTTCCTGGTGGTTCCCCAGAAGTCATATCTACATCCTAACCCCCAGAACCTACAAACATTGACCTTATTTGGAAAAAGGGTCTTTGCAGATGTAATTAAGTTAAGGATCTCAAGATGAGATCACCCTGGAATATCCAAGTGAACATGAAATCCAATGACAAGTGCTCTTAGAAGAAAAAGGCAGAGAGAGATTTGACACAGAAGAGAAAACACACAGAGGAGAAGGCCATGTGACAAGGAAAGCAGAGATCAGAGTGACGCAGGACAGGAATGCTGGAAGCTGGAAGAGCCAAGAAATGGATTCTCTCCTAGAGCCTTTTGGCCTTCTGAACAGTATGGGAGTAAATTTCTGTCTGTAGTTCCTTGTTATGGCAGCCACAGGGACCTAATGCGGGGCCTCCGTGACTTCTATGCCCTGCACTTTGAGCTTGTAGCCTGCTTGGGTCTTTAGTGCTTCTACTCCTTGTCTCCATCTCCTTTGTCAGGCCCCAGCCCGTCCTTCCTAAGCAAGTGTTTCTTACAGCAGGGTCAGATTCAGCTCCTCTTCTCCTGTGCTTGGGAGAACAGATCTACTTCACACTGAAGATCTGCAGAGAGACATGTTTTATAGGCAGGAGTCATCTGCTTCTTGCTGGTTAATTGTAGAGAGACGATAAAATGCCTAAGTGTTATTGTGTGCTTTTGCTGTGTCCTTGGGCCTGATCAATGTTAGTATCTCACGATGTGTACCACACTGCTGTGTGCACACTCCCCACAGCCTTCTACTGGGTCTTTGAGTAGTGACATCATTATCAAAGGCTGAGGGCATGTTTCTGTAAGATGCATCATTTTCACAATTCTTTTGTGGGGAAAATATTAATGCACGCTTCTCATATTCAGATTGTGCTATGTTGTCTAAATCAAAGAACTATAAGAGGCTGCATTTGATCATCAGGCACAGGTACCTCTTTTCTCAACAAAAGCAAACAGGTGTCCTCTCTCTTATTGATGAAGATATCTTCCTTGTTACAAAGGAATGCACACTCATACACGTGTGCGTATATCTGCAACTCAATCCAACTGTCCTTCAAAACTACATAAAGATAACGAGCTAACTGGGTGATTAGGAACTTAGCACTCACATAGCTGTGTAAGGAACACAAGCTTCCCATGTGCATTTGCCAAGTGGATCTCAGAAAGATTATCTTTCTCACCTGGAAAAAGAAGGTGGCTTTGTCCCATTCTGCTGACATTAGTGGAACCATCTTTTTGTGAAATGAAATGAAGTGAGAAAGGAAGGAGCTGGAGAGAAAGAAAGAGAAACAGAAAGAGAGAAAGAAAGAGAAACAGAAGATGGGAGGGAAAGGAGGAAAGGGAGGGAGGGAGGAAGGACGGAAGGAGAAAAAAGAAAAGGCATCCTAACCCAATATTGCCTAGATCTGCTCTGTATTACTCTTCTTAGAAAGGTGTCTCAGGTGTCCCTATGCAAGATGTTAGAGGACAACGGCTTCCTGGAGCTACATAGTTTTAAAAATGCAACTATGCAAACTAGCACGAGTATGAATTCACAATTTCCTACCTGAATTGAATTGACCTGGGCCCAAAATGAAAGCCAGCAACAGGCAACAAACAATTTTAATTAATAAAAATAAAAACACATAGCATGGGATGCTATAAATTAAGCTTTGGGTGTTCTGGAAATGGGAGAAGTTAGCACTTTTTTGAACTGTTGGGATCATTGAATTTATCTGTGGCTTCCACATGGAGCCTCTCCCAGTCAGCCCATCGCTCCCAGGCTGGCAAGAGCAAGGACCTGTGGACCCACTGAACTTCAAATCTCCTTACAGCCAAATCTCTGGTTCTAGGAGAAGAAAACTATTCCTTTTCGCTGACTGTTGAAGACAGTTTCTTCTTTCTGAAGTTTATTTACATCAAAGGAAGATAGAAGAGTTCCCTAACATTCTTTTCTCTCTGATTAAAAACAAAAATTATAAATAAGTGTTTTTATTACAAGGGGCTAAGCTTTTATATGCTCACTAAATCTTGGATTGTGGGTTGAGAATTTATTAAGAATTAGTGTTTCACTTCTGAGCAACTGAGTTTGAGTCCTTTGAGACAAATTAATATAGCATGAAAATTTATATGTGGCCAAAGGCATCAAGGCTAAAATGAATCAGATTTTAGAGATGTCAGAATTACATTCACAGTGAAAACTGTGGCGTGGGCTGACTCTGAGCTTTTGTGTTTCAACCCTGTTGCCCTCAGCTGTAATGGTGGCAAGAGTGGAAAGCGTTCTCAGTAGACTGCGTGCAGCCTGTTGTATTTCTGCATAGCTGGGCATTTGCTGGGGCCAGTGGGGGCCTACCGCTGCCTGAGGCTGGGGAGTCCCAGCCGTTCAGTTTACAATTCAATGTTGAGATTTCCTTTCCAGTGAGGGTCACACAAAGACATTTAAAGACCATTCACATTCTATAAACACCGTAGCCTTAGATGGTTCCTCTGGTGTTTTAATCCCTTCCGATTCAGATGGGGGCTGGATCCAGAGCATCGTGGGCATTGGTTCCAGGCCCATGGATCCTGAGAGTGGCAGAAGAGAGAGAAGAAAACAGCCATTATTCCAGGAGCAAGATCAAGGTCTCAGGTCCTCACTTTAAAAACCCCATGGTTATTCTGTGCAAGTAGTTGTTTCTGTTTTGGGTGCACATGAAGGAGTATCTATAGCCAGAGAAGGGGGAGGTAGAGCAGAGTGTCGATATCAGAATTACTTGGAGGAGACTTTCAAACAAAATAGGACACTGTCCGCCCAGCTGGAAGTAAATGTACAGGTGCTAAAAGCTCCCACCTGTGCAGCACCTGCCGAGGAGGTAGCCAGAGAACCAAAAGTAACGAAAGGATGGTGAGAGAAACTACCTGGGGGGGAGGTCATTGGAGCTCGGTGGCATTCCACCCTTTGCATTTTCCCTGCTGAAGCTGCTTTGAGAGGATCCTTTAGAGAGTTAGGTGGAAAAGGGCTGGCCTGTGACCCATACCTGAGAAGACAGAAGATAGCAGGTCTTGGCTAGAGCCTGCTGCCTGGTGTGTGGGCCTTGCTCCCACCCGTGGCCAGGCAGGTGTTTCTCAAGGCCAGATGAGGCCATGTGGGAAGGCCAGTCTGGGCCTGGGGAGGGGAGAGGTATTTTTCAAGGCACCCTATCCAAAGCACTTCCTGCCAGGATAAGGCCACCACATGGAAAGAGCCTGAAGGGGTGTCCCCCAGTGGGGACGCTGAAGGGAGGGGTGTAAGCAGCCAGCTGCATTGAGGGGCTTGCAGAACAACGTTCTCCCTGAGAACATTGAATTTGCCTGACAGGGAGGGCATCTGCCGCCCCCAGCAAGTGGCCATGCCAGATCGCTGCTGTGCCAGCCGACAGTGCTTTCCTCCCTCTCCTGGCTCCTCCTCTTCCTGCCACCACCGCCTGCCACCACCCCACCCCAAAGACTGGGGAGAGAGCAACTAGAATGCAGGATCTGTAAGAGCCGGCTTCACTTTGAGTTTTATTTCTTGGCTAGGTGATAGCCACTGGGATTCCTGGGGCCAAATCTGCCTATTTCTCTCTGCTTTTGTTATTGAACTATTTAATGAACATGTGTTATGTGCCAGGCCTATTGTTAAACTCTTCGGGTATGTTGCTACTTTCAATCTTTGTGCCCACCCTTTGAGATCAATATTATTCCTATATTTTACAGATGAGGAGATTCATGTAAAGGTTAAGCAAATTCATCTAAGTCACACAACTAGGAAGTGAGGGTGCCGGGATTTGGTCCCAAGAGAGCTGGCCCCAGAGCCTACATCTGTCCTTGTGATAGCCCTGTCATAGGTCTTCTTCATGTGGATATGGGAAGGAAGGGCATTTTTCTAGAGGCAGCAGAATCTAGTATAACCATAATCATGGGGACCCTCTGTGGCCTGGCCTCTCGGATACTGAAGAGAGTGATTATGGGGCTCAGGACAGAGGCCACTCACTCCCCAGCTGTGAGCACACAGGAACCTTGAAGAGACTTCCATTCACTCTGACCTGGAAGTATTTCCAGCAAGGGCTCTGTCGTCTTCATTTGTGCACACAAGCCCCTTGCACATTTACAAGCTACTTATTTAATGAGAGTCAACAGGATGAATGAATCAAAGGGACATCGAACATTGTTGGATGCCATGTTTTCTCTCTTCGAGGCAGTAACCCATGTATTGACTTAATCCAGCTTCTGAGGAAATGATTCCACTCTCAGAAACCTTCCCTTCAGGAGAGAAGAAAGACAGGCAGAGAGGAAAGAATTGGAGAGGAGGGAAAGACACTCTACTTCATACCTCCATCCTTATCTCAGAAGGGAAATAAAGCAAGAACAGTATTGACTGTTTCTGAAGCACTGATGGCAAGGAGACCATGAATAGCTTAAGGTTTTAAACCACCTTGATATTAAATTTCCTAAATGCTTAATTCCATGACAGTTCCCCCCACGTCTCCCAGCTTATCACTAGCACCACAGAGTGTTCTGAGTAAAATAGAAGGCAGTTAAGTTTCTTGCAAGAACTGATTGCCCACAGACCCCGAGACAGCTAGGAGCCAGCCTTTTGCGGAGTGGGTACAGAAGAGACGTGGAGCTGGGTGTTATCCTGGTCCTGAAGAAAGAATGCTGTGATTTCTAACGATGTCTCCTAGTGGCACCAAATACAAATTGGACAGGATGGCACACAGCATCGCGCTATGAAGGGCACTGCAGTTGAGGACCTCCAGGGCAGAGGAACCTCTGGGGAGCAAGCCTTTCCTTGCTCCTAGGAAAAAAAATATACCTGAACACACAAGGTTATTCCCTCACATGCCTTTACACGACACACCCACCCATCGCTGCAAACACACACCACGTAGGGTGCAGATGCGGTTCTGACTTGGAGCAACGAGCAATTTTCTGCTTTTCTTTTTATCCTTATAAAAGTGCGTCGAATTAATTGCGGCCAATTACGCACAAATCTCTTTCTCTCTGCCAATCAGAGCTGCCTGAACAGGCAAGAGGCGCTCTCACCTGCCCCGCTATGCAAATTCATATTCGAATGCTGTGGAACAATGCAGCCTTCAGCACAGCAGCGATTCCAGGTTGCTAATGAGGAGAAGCTGCTGCCAGAGGAGCTGCTTTAACCCTCTGATGCTGAGGCGGGAAGGCAGAGAAAGGCTTCAAGCGGAGATGGAGGCAGAGTCAAAATCAATGCCCCCTGCACTCAGAGCCCAGTACCCTGGTGTGCCTTGGGCCCCAACGTGGAAGCTCACCGCTAGGTCTGCCATAATTTGGGACCTTCTGGAATCCAAACAATGCAGACGGAATAGCTTGATTTCTTAAACATGCCTGTGGTGTGACAACCATAAATACATTTCGCAGGGTATAGTGGGTGTCAGTAAGCATGGGGCCAGTGTGGTCACAAACATACCAATCCTCAGAATACCTGCAGTCAAGGACAAGCGTGATCCACTTTGCAAAGTGCACAAAAACGATCAACACGTGCAGGAAGAAACCAATGAGCACTCAGGCCCCACATCATGATATTATGTGAAAACGGCCTGTACCATTCAGTCATCCGTTTATTCGGGACCTGCTCTATGGGGAGAAAGAGTTATTTTATCTGTCAGTAATCACAGTTGTCAGGACCCGTTTCTCTCTTGACTGCCTCATCTTGTTAACTCGCCCTAGCATTTCAGAATCTCCTCTTGAATTGGAATTACGATCTTGCCTCTCAACCCCAAGTCATGGAAAAGAGGCTTTTAGCACAATTATGTAATTGTTGCCCTGGTCCCCGTGCTGGGGGTGGTGCGAGCCAGACAGCCTGCTCGCTAGGCTTGGGCATTTCTGCTAGGCAGCTGTGGCTCGGGGACTTGGAATGGGGCGAGGAGGAATTTGGTGCCGGGAAACTGGGCAGTTTCCCAGCTCCTCCTGAAGAGAGTCTTTATAATGCTACTCCAGCTTTTGTTTGGAAGTGTGAAATCACACTGTCTACTACACCCCTGTCCCAGGAAAAGCCCCTCCAGGTTACAGATGACCCAGACAAATGGCCACTCCACTTCCACTTCTCTTGGTGGCGCCAGCATTTCTATTCGTATGTAGGCTTCTGTGTAAACATAGAATGAACAATATCCTCACAGCACTTGGAGGATCTGTGGGTCAGGAAAGAAATAGGAGTCACTTAAACCCAAGGCAAATCTGTAAGCTGGGCCTATTGGTCTGTGCGGCCACTACTTTTCTGGAATGCTTTCCTGTATTTTTATTTCCAGTTAAAAACATTGATATATTAAAAAAAATTTTTTTTAATTGTCTGCTTCTTAAAATGCATTTTAAAAGATATTTATCTTGGGGAAGTTGAATGTGTTTAATCATACATCAGGTCTTCCTCTTAACACCTAGATGGGAGCCTTTAGACTGAAAGAACAGGGCTTTTGATGTTGTGGACATGGATCACATAGGAAAACAGGTGCTGTCAGCCTTGGATGCCCCAGAGGGGAGCTTAGGAATGCACCAGAGCCCGGGAATTGGGGTGTGGATGCGGAAAAGTAAGTGGGAGCGTGAGACGTGAGCCCTAGCCAAGGCAATTCATTTCCTTCCCTCCTGTGCGTCACTACCCATCTCTGGCCTCCCCCGACCCCCAGATACCAACCCTGTCCTCCGACAGCCTGAACCCACCTCTGTCACACTCCACTTGAGTCATTGATCAAATGTTTATTTCCTTCACTGAATTATAAGTTCCTTGAGGCAACAGACATGCTTTCAATAACACTGTCTGTTCAGCTCCTGGGACAGCGCCTGGTATATTATAGAAGTTAATTAAATGAATGAATGTTCCCAGAACATAAGCTAATAATATTAACACTAAAGTTCTGCTCTTGTATGCATTAAATTGCCTTTCATGAGCTAACAGCTGATTTATAAATGAACTGTTGAAGACAACGTGTTCGTAGGCTGGCACTACCCAAAATAAACGAACCTTTGTATTATGTGTTCTTTTGCAATATTAGCAACCGTGGCCCTTGTGCATGGTTATCACCATGTAAAACCACATGAGTTACAGTATCAGAAAGCACACCCCTCATTAGCGACCACTAGGTGGCATTCCCTGGGCTAGGTGCTTTACATTCTTTGTCTCATTTAGGTCTTACCCACACCTTTTAGGCAGATGCCACCTCTACTGTACAGAAGAAAACATTAAGACAAGAGCTGTGTAATCTGGTTATGTTCCTAAACCTCTCTGGTGCCTCAGTTTCTTAATTTATAAAATGGGAATAAAAATGTTACCTACTTTTATACCTGTTGTGCTGATTCAGGACTTACTATTTGTTAAGTGCACAGAACAGTGCCTCATGCATACTAAGTCCTCAATTAATGTCATGCATGTCATGCTTGCATCCTACATCGGACCCCTGGTTCGCTCCTAAATCCATCTCACAAAGCCCATGCTGTTTCTGATAGGTGATTAACGTGTGCCCTGAAAGCCACAGACTGTTATGAATCCACCCCAGAGCCCATCGCTTGGTCCTCCTTCCACCGTCCCTGCCCCCAACACTTGCCTGTTTCAGTGAGATTCTGGGGTGGAAGGTTCTGGAAAAAGTATGGAAGGGAGAATGGGGGAGTCACTCTGCAGTGCTTAGACACCCCTGAAAATAGCTCTGGCTCCAAGGATGCCTGGAGGAAGGGCATCTTCATGGCCTTGTTGGGCAAGAGGTGCTTGGTACCTCATTGTAACCAACCTTGTAGGCCTTTTTAGAGGAAGCTCCCAGCATCCTCCTAGGCGTGTGGCAAGAGCTCAGTGGATGTTTCTAAATCTGTACCTGTTGCCCATCACTGTGACAGAAAACAATGACTTCAATGTGAGCTTCAAATATGATTCCGTTTGACTACTGAGCCCTACCCCAAGCAAACTCCCTCTCTCAGGAGTGGACAGAGTCCAAATCTGGCTCTTTCTTCAAGCCTTCCCTGATGGCACAATCTATATTGCCAAAGAATTATCTGTTCTTTCAGACTCTTGGAAAAAGTAAACCTAATTTTTTTCTACTTCAAGCTGACTGGGAGAGTTAGAGAATAGCCTTAGCTTCACTGCAAATTATTGATGGAGCCAGAGAACTTATAACGTCCCTACGTTTTTAATTAATACCATTTTGACTAGTGTATTTAGCAATAAAAGTTATGCTCTTGTTGTCATAAATATTTGCTACTCTGTGATAATCTGTCCACCAATGAAGGAAATGCTGACCCTCCCAAATGTCCCCTTGCCATTTGTAAAATTCACAGAATGTCACGTTAGATGTTGGTATGAGGAGCCTGAGTCCTGATGGTTTCGGTCCCTGACACTTCTCTTCTCAGTTCTCAGCCCGGGGAGCTCTCCTCATACCCTCCTGTGCTATTTAGGGTCCCTTCTGGCCAATTCACACTTAATACATGTGACCTATTAATGTGCTTTATCCCGTCTATCTGTAAGATGCAACTATAATGTAATGATGTTCTCTAAATGAAGGATGGAAATCAGTTTCATTGTTTTTAGTCTCACTCTTCATTTATTCATTCATCAGATAGATCCTAAATACCTACTGTATACCACTTACTGGAACAGGGATAGGGAAAATCAGAACAGTTTTGCATAAACACATTATCTCTGATCTTTTTGCGGCACTGAGCTTAGCATCCAACCACACAGTCTGTCTCAGGAGCCCTTAGTAGCAGCCACGTGCCCACAGCTGAGTCCTAGAGGCCCTGGAATAAGAAGACCAAAAGCTGAGTTGATCTTTGTCATCTCCAAGAGTCTCTCCAGAAAAACCCCCTACTCTTTGTAAGCCCCTTGTTCAATTCAGATTCTACCTCCTGCAAAAATCCTGCCCTCCCCTCGGTTCTTTGGGTTAACTAAGGTCTTTGTTGTATCATCTACCTGGCTTTTTCACTTTTTATGTTCTCTGCATTTAGCGTAATACCTAGTATATAATAATAATCAGTTCAACAAAGAGTTATTGTAGGATGGTTGCTAGTTAGTCTGTGAGTAGGGCTGCCACATTTAGCAAATAATAATAGAATTTACTCAGTTAAATTTGAATTTCAGATAAATAGCGAGTACAATTTAAATATAAGTATGTCCCAAAATATTATGGAAACCTTATCTGTGAGGTACTGGAGACATACAAAAACAGTCCCAGTCTCGTAGTCTACTGAGAGAGGCAGACATTTACATCTTATAAAGGATGGCAAGTTCAACAACAGAAGAATTTCCTTGGGTGCACAGGTTAAAAAACCCAGTCTTTTAAACTTTCACCATACGATTTGCTCCCCTTATCTTTAATAGTTTTCGGAACCTTCTCCAATCTTAGTTGTGAATTACAGAAGAGAGGCACACTGTGGTCCTCAAGCCCCCCCACTGACGTATAACACAGCCTGGCCACATCTTGCCCACATGCCATATTGCTCTTTAGCTTCCCGTTATAGGCTCCTTATTTAAAAAGAAGTACTGCTTTGCCAATGCATGCGGCTTGTGGTCCACCAGGGCTCCATGATCCTTCTTGACTGTGCTTTTGACAAAGCCAGTTCCTGTCCGTCCTTGCTCTAGTACAAAGTAACTGTGAGAGTTACCTTATAGGCTTCTTCATTGAACTTAATCCTTTTAATATCCTCTTTCATCAGGCCAGACTTGCTGTTTTGATGTTTAATTCTATTCCCCAAGTAGCCAGCCATTCAGTCTAATTTGATATCATCAGCAGATGTAAAGAGCAAGTTTTCCATCTCATCTAAGTTGTTAAAGAAAACGAGACCCTTCCCTGTGTGTGTGTAAGTTACCTCACACTCCCAACTGATTGGTCATGTCTATCCTTTCACCGGTGTTTCACCCACCTAGTGATGGGGCCTTTTATTTTATAAAGAGAAACATCTGACTTTATGGTTTCCATTGGTGTGGGCTAGAGGCTTTTTACCATTCCATTAATTGGCTTCTGATTTGGAATTTCATGAATAATTTTAAAGCAGGCTAGCTTCTTTGTAATCCATTGACGAAGGGAACATGATATACACATTTGGAACCATTAAAAGGATCCAGTGGCCTGGTGTCTTAATAGAATTATCACAGAGCTCGGTAAGAAAACTTTTGAGTAACTTCCTACTAGATAGGTGAGAAAATATCCCCGTCAGTGAGTGCATTTCCTTCTAATTAGGATTTTAAAAATATAAGTGTAAAATTGACTCATCGAGAATTATTTTCCCAAACATGTGTTACAATTCAAAGGCAATCTATTCTGCCGGTATCCTATCCCTTCTGCTCATTTGCTTACTCTAGAAAAAAGTCTCTTCTCTTCTCCAAGCCTGGAATGAAACAGACCTTGGGTTTGAAGTGGAAAAATAAATTTTAATATGTTTATCTGATGTAAACTTGAACTTGTTCTTCTGATTCACATCAGTCCAGGCAGGTGGGGCTAGATTCAGAGAGGAAGGCACTTACAAGTGGTATATTGTTAGAGACAAGAGTTTCCAGGGAATAGCCAGTCTAAGCTCAGGCCACCAGATGAGCATCTGATCTAAAATTGGGAAAAGGATCTAAAATTGGGAAAAGGATCACAAATAAGTTTATTCTTCCTTGTCCTTCCATCTTTTTTCATGTTAATAGAAATGAAATGTTTTATGGTGTGATATACTAATATTCAACATATTTACATTTGCCTCTCTATACTAGACTGTAACCTCAACGGGGGCAAGAATTTTTGTCTAGTTCGTTCACTGATGCATCTGCAGTAACTATAATAGAGTCCGGCATATACAGGTGCTCAAATGTTTATTGAAGAATTAGTCAAGGAATGAGAAGACAGTTATAATTCCTATAGTGTTCATAGTATAAGGCAATACTTTTCACTCTTTATTAGCCATTTGAATTTGAGAAAGAGTAGAAGATAGAATCATAAGCAATGGTTGGGGGAGAAAGAGGAAAGCGTGATGTAGATAAGAAGTATTTGACATTTATGGTCCCAGATAGAATTTTCCCACCTTGTGGTTTCTACTCCCGTCAAACCATCTAAATTAGGCAGGTATTTAAGAAGAAAACTGAATAAATGAGGTCTCCAACTGTGCTACTATTGTGGCTTGTCAAATCTCAAATTATAAATTTCTTTCGGAACCTATTTGGCAAGATATTTGACTTCTTTGAAGTCCCCGATTAGTCCTCGTCTCATGTGTGAGAAAAGTACAGAGACCCCTCCACGCATTCACCTGTGAGCCCTGCACCGTCCTGAATGGTGACATCTCAGCTTCTCCATCAGCCAAGTGTTTGCTGAGCACTTTTTATTTTCATAGGAAGAAATGCTCATTTAACAAAAAGTAGCTAACCCTAAAATGACGGTACAATTTTCCATCTTTAGAGGGGAAACGAGATAAATGATAATAAAACAAGCTTGTATGGAGGCTATATAGTGACTTTGTTATTAAAACTAACAATAGTTTCTAAAATTTAAACATTATCTCTGAAACCAACTATGGTCTTTTGCATCTGAATTTTTGTGTATCATCCACATCCCTGTATCATATCACATAGCAGGTGCTCACTTGTTATATTTGAATGAATAGTAACGTTAAAGTGGAATGTGAATTAATATAGTTTAGAATGATTTTCAACAAAAGAGTTGAAAGTAAAAGAGTTTTATTGGCTTAACTCTTAGTCAACCAGAAAAATTAAATTCTGTTCCTCTACCAGCATGGTTACTGATTTTTTTACTTTTGTGGCAGTCACCTTATAATAATTTGTTAGCATTATAACTGGAGGTCCTTTAAGGACAACTTAGGCACGTTGACTCCCCTGAGTCCTGAAGGACCGAGGGATGGAAGAGTCTGCCCTACCTTGCCGTTGACTCTCTAGTGCAGTTCCTGGCGCAGAGAAGGCACCCAGTAGGTGTGTGGGGACCGAATGAAAAGGAGAGGGGGACAGGAATAGGCAATGGCTGTTTGGTCTTGGACGGGTAATGAACTGCCCGGGCCTCTCTTTCCTGCTCTGTATAGAGAGGAAGTTGCTCCATTGGCATTTCTCAAACCCTGTTGCACATCTATGAGTCTACAAGAATAATGGGTATTCTTTAAAAAGAAAACCCATGGCAAAATAGGTTTAGGGAAATGCTGTGTGAGGGTTAAATAAGTTTCTTTACCGAAAGATTGTCAGGGTCCTCTCCTGTGACGATCCATTGTGAACGCCCAGAGGATGCAGTATGCACGGTGGGATCCCTAGGCTACCTCCCAGCACTGACATTCTATAATCTGGAGTGTCCCACGCATACAGCTGACTTTATTGACCAAAGCAAGAAGTTCTGCTGTGCTGTAAATGGGTCACAATGTGACAGTGTGTGCACATGCTGGCATTTCCATTCCTCAGTTTGGAACTGACGGATCTGATCGATTGCCAGGAAAGCAGAGGCTTGCCAGTCCCCCTGCCTTGCGCTCCCTGGATCCGCACTCACCCTAGGCCCTGCCCAGCCCAGACCTGTGGCTGTCCTCCCCCCACCCCAGGTTCATGACTCTGGAGATGTTGAAATTGCATTAGAATCTCAGGTTATCATGCTAATAACTGGAGCACTCCTAAATTCATTGGGGCATCTTGCACATGGAAATCTTGGTAGTAACCTTCAGTATTCCCTCCCCAAATTATATGAGCTGCTAGAGTTTCTGGTGCAGCTTCAGAATCCCAGTTTCAATGGTGAATCCATTTGTATCCTTTACTTGAAATCTTCTTTAAAGGCCATTTCCCCTTCTAGCACCTGCAGCTTTTATAAAACATCTGGAACAATCCCTTGAGCTCTCCTAGGCCGGTCTGTGAGGTACAGTGGAGTGCATGGTATTAACACCTCTCTGTGATAGTCTTGCCTAAAAAGAGGTTGAAGGAGCACAACCAAGGCCACCTGTCACGCACAGGATGACTTAAGGATAAAACTCAAATGCCTCTGTCCTTGCGACTTTGTTTCATTTCATCTCCATGTTATCATAATCATCTCTAACTCTGTCACATTTTTGGCGCCAAAGAAAAATTCATAGGCATTGTCAAGTCCTAGATCTGACAAGCTCATGTGGGATTTCAGATCTGATATATTTTGTTGAAGGAAAAATGGAGAAGGTGCCAGGAAAGATGTCCTCCACTGGCATTAGGGCAAATTAACCCCTTATTCACCAGGGATGCCAGGCTAGCCCTAGATAGGAGGAATGTTAGTGCTCAACTATATGTTGCCTGATAATACATTAGCCAGTAAACAGTGCACTTTGAATGGGGTTTCCAATCAAATAAATGTATCCACGTTTGTGCTGTTCAACGCTTCATCTATTAGGTCATTCATTCATTCATATTGAGAGCTTACTAAGTGTCAGGCACTAGAGATACAGCAATGATCAAAACAAACAAAAATCTTGTCCATTATATCACATTCTAAGGGGGAAAGGGTTAGAAAATAAAAAGGCAATTATGTCTGCGAGCAATACTTGTGGATATCTGGGGCTTTCTGGGTGGAAAGAAGAGCATGCTAAGGCAGGAGCTTGCCTGGGAGTTCTAAGACCTGCAAGGAGGCCAGTGTGGCCACTGAGGAGGGGGCGAGGGAGAGGGGGCAGTGGGCTGAGGACAACTCTGCCGCCTGCTCTCTTTTATTCTTCTCAACATACAGGCAGACTTGGATTCTGTCAGGGCTTCTGCTCTGATATCCTTTGCATTTATTCCTCCCGTCATTTCCCCCCTAAAAATAGTCCGGGCTCTTAGTTTTCCAGTACACATCCCTTCTCCAACCTCCCTGTTCTTCAAGTCGTGCTGCTTTGGCTGCATCACGGTCACACCTGGGCAGCGTGGTGGGGTCTGCGTCGCATGCTTCCTCAGCCCCGCCATTCCCCGTGCTCCACGGTGTGGCTATCCAGGCGTCAACTTAGTGCTCCACGTTTACAGGTATGAATATTCCTTCCAACTTCATCGCAGACGCTGTGCTTGTGTCCCTCTGCATCCTTGCTCGTGCCAGCCCGCTTGCCTTGACCGTCCTCCCCAAACCTCTCTGCCTGTCCCAATCTCGGCCAGTCTGCAGGCGTCCGCTCCATCTCTGTCTCCTCTGTGGAGGGGAGGCCCCCGGCCCCGTCCTGTCCTGGTGATCTCTGCTCCCTCTGAACTTCCACAGCCCTCGCCTTCCTCGCTTCCCATTGGGATCGGCACGCTCACCAGTCACGGCAGTCTCTATTCCACACAAGTTTCACGAGCATCTGTTCTGTGTGCACAGAACCGTGTGATGTGTTTTACAGTTAAATGTGAGGACCCTGGCTTTGAACCTTTGCTCTGCTAGTTTCTAGCTGTATGGCCTTGTTCAAATTACCCACTATCTGTGGTTACCTTCCTTGTCCATTAAATGGGGATAATAATGCCTCCCTCATAGGGCTGATGAGAAGATGAACGAGTTACTATATGTAAATTGTGCGGCACACAGCAAGCGCTGCAGAAGTGGCTGCTGCCAGCATTGTATTATTATCATCATTATTATTTCCAGCTGAACTATAATAGTAGGGATCGGATCTGTTGCCTCATTTCATTTCGGAGCTCAGTGACTTACACTTGGTTTATGCCCATTAAATGTGTGTTGATGACGGTATTTTATGGCTGGACACAAGGCTTTGCCAAACACTTAAAACTTCAGGGTGCGGGTTATGACGTGGTACAGTTAATATAGTTAATATAGGAATAAACCCAGGTGCTTGGCTCCACTAGCTCAGGGACCAAACCTGAGCTAATTAACATGCAATATAATGCTATTAACTAATTTTACAAAATATTTCAGGAAATATTTATTAAGGCTTATAGATCCAAATTTTATAAAATACAAAAGAAGTGAATGCTATGTATTAAAATCATCATTGGGAGGAAAGCTGATAATTAACTAAATTCCAGGAATCTGAAGAACTGGCACGTTGTGTTCTGCAAGCTATTGTTTCAGCCACAGCAGGAGGGGGGTGACGGGAGAAGGAGCTCCAGTGCCTCCATCCCTCCTCCCCTCGAGAGCCTACGTGGGAACCCGGCTCCACATGGAGCTCAGAGAGGCAAGGGGCTCCTACCCCAGCAGCACAGCATGCTGAGCTTTGAAGACACATTCTAGAAGGATGGCGTGGTCAGAGGCAGGAGAAGGCCAAACTTGCTAGCCTGCTCACATCCCAGTACAGGTTTCTTCATATGCAAACTTTAGTGTGTTTGCCGCTGTGGACAATTATAATCATACGACAATTATACTAATGGTAATACTGAGAGAAAAAGGAGCAGAAACCACTAAGGTATTAAATGCTTATTATATTCTAACTCGCTTTCGGAGGTAGCAAAATGTCATCAGGTTCATCAGAGGCCCAGGAAGAGAACTGAGTTAATTTTGGCACTTTTGTTATTAATATGTACCTGTATCTTCTAACTACATTCTGTAATGTTATTGTTATCATAATTCAGTCACCTCCTTTGAGTGAATTTGAACAATATTCTCTCCAATGAATAATTTATAATGAAATGTAAAAATAATTATTTATGCCTCCCACTTCCATTCCAGATTATAACTTTCATGCAGGTGAAGGGTCTGACTTTCCAACCTGCCACGAGATCCACGGCAGGTTGTTCCGGGGGCAGGTCTTGGATGGCTCCTCTGGGCCCATGTTTTGAAACGGAGGATTTGTGATGGGATGCTCTACCTTACTTCTCTTCTTGCATCATTGTTAAATTTCAGTTCCACAGCTAAGTGGCTTGTTCATTGAGTTACACGATTAATAAGTGGTAGAGCTCAGATTTGAACTTAGATCTCTAAGTCCATAACCCATGTATACACTTAGTGCTTTACCATGAAATTGTCCTTTCGACATAAGCACAGACTGCCTCCTTTTCACATCCGTCCCGAGCATTTACGGGCCATGGGATAGTGAAGGAGGTCGTGCTCTTAGAGAGGCTACTCTGTGTTTTCACCTGACCCTCCTTCCACTTTGAGCCCAGCAAGGGATCACGGTGGAGGGGAGGAAGGCCATTCTCTCCAGCCACTTCCTCTGCTCCTCAGACGCTGCTCGGAGGCTGAAGTCACACACATTCACTTCACCCTAGTTGGGCTGTAGGAAATTATTATGGAAAGATTTAGTAGCAGGTGGCACAGTTTGATGCAACGCCCCTGGGCTAATGAAGATAATAATAGTGGCTATACTTGCTTTATGCTTCCTGGAAAAAATTGAGAAGATCAAAAGAAAGAAGAGATGTGAAAAGACTTTGAGGGCAAGAAGCATAGGAACCCATCACTTTCACTCCTGGGAACTTAACCTTAGAGGAATGAAAGCTGGCATTCACACAAAACCCTGTATATGAATTCTTATAGCTGCTCTAGTCATAATTTCTCAAAACTGAAAGTAACCTGAATGTCTTTCGGTGGATAAATGGATAAACAAAATGGTACATTCACACAATAGAAGACTACTCAGCAACAGGGAATGCTCTACAGATACATGCAAAAGCATGGATGAATCTCAAAGGTGCTATAATAAGTAAAAAAGGGTTACACACTATAGGATTCCATTTAGATGACATTCTGGAACAGGCAAAACTGTAGGTCCAGAGCGCAGACCATGGATGCTGCAGGTTAAGAGCAAAGGGAGGTGTGAGTGAAAGGAGTAGCACAGGGAGCTTTGTGGGTGATGAACTGTTCTGTATCTTGACTGTGGTGGTGACTACAAGATTCTATCACAGTTAAAATCCATAGACTTGTACATCGATAATAATGATGATGATGACAATGAAAGTCAATAAAAAGTACGATTAAAATGTAAAATAGGGTGCTGGCAATGATAATAATGATAACAGAAGGGTGCTGGGTGGGTAAGAAGGTGGTCTCCTCCGAATTCTGTTCTGCCACCTCCTCCTCCTGAGTAGCCCAGGCCAAAAGCCACACTTGTCTCCTAAGCCTTCCCGCCTTTTCTCCTGGGTGCCTGGAAGAGCTGAGTGACATTTGGCCAATGATTCTTTGTGATGCAAATGTAAAATCAGAAGTAATGGAATGAATATTTATGTGTAAGATTCTCAAGCTTTTGGAGACAAAAGCCCCCAGATTCCGTATCTCATGCGGATGGATCCCTGCAAAGAGCATGTCCAATATCCGTCTCCGCAAGGTCACGGCACTGGTTTCTCCTAATCTGCATGTGCTGATCGGATGCACACTGAATAGCAAGAGCCTTTTCACGGTAGCCAGCTACCGAGAAGCCAACTCCTTGCCTCCCTCTTCATTTTAGCAGAGCTGCCTTCATTTGCGTGCTGTCGCTCACTGGACCTAACTCTGCTTAACCTCCTTAGGACCAAGTGACGGCTGAGCAGGAGGTGGCCTTGTCTGGTGGTCAGAATGACAACCTAGATGCCACCAGCATTTAGAGACGTTTTGGTTTTGTTTTCAGAACCTGCTCTTCTCCTGGTGTCATGGCCTCAGCGACTTCTCTACAAATATGTTTCCTCCCTCTCAGCCTGAAAACTAACCAGGTTCGAGGAGGAGTCTTAAAGCAGAGGGTTCCCCTAGTGTGAACTGATATTAACTCCCATCTCCACCCTTCCAAATCCACCCTCCTTGGTGGCTTCAATTGGCCTCCTTCAAGAAGTCTTCTGGGAAACCCAGGCTGGCTGCAGCCTGGCTCCTTTGGGATTTCTATGGCCATGGTATGCACCTCTGTGGTCTTGGTACTCCTGGAAAATAGAAACATATCTGATGATGCTTCTGTGAGTTGATCGAGGCCGCATAGCTATCAAGTGGCAGAGCTGGGATTTTAACTCAAGCAGCTTGGCTCCAGGTCTCCGCCGTTTCTCACCCCTTAGATTATGAACTCAAAACTTCTTTGCACAGAATTCAACTTTCTTTGTGATCCAGGCCTTGCCTCCCTCTTCAGCTGTGTCAGCCTCCTGTCACCATGGCCATACCTGCTAGGCTGTGACAATGACAAGCTGCTCATTGTCTCTGATCATGCCCAGGTTCTCTCACCATCCTGTGTCTTTGAACAGACTGTTGTCTCTGTCTAGAAGCACTTCGCTCCTCCTGTCCAAACGGTTAAGTCCTAGCGCCAGTGCACGGCCTGCTTGGCTGTGTGCCCCCACTGCCACGTGGGCACGGCTGCTCACGGCACCCACCATGTTGTTCATTGCCCCCTAGTCACACCCAGCTTGTCCCTGTGTCAGGGTCTTTGCCTTTGCTGTTTCCTGAGCCTGGTACAATTTTCCCCTGGTCGTCATATGCCTGGTTCCTTCTTATCATTGGGGTTTCAGTTCAGATGCCACCTTCTCAGAGAGGCCTTTTTAGGACAGCCAGTCTAAACTTATTCTCCCACAAATCGCTCTTTATCCCATTATACTGTTTCAGTTTCTTCATAGCACTTCATTTTCACTACTTGAAATCGTCTGTGTTGCATTTACCTATTGCTGCACAGCAAACTGCCCCAACACTTAGTAGCTTAAAGCAAGAACCATTTCATTGAATTTCACTATCTCGTGGGTCAGATATTTGGGTAGGTGATGGCCAGGTGATTCTTCTATTAGTACATCATGTGGCATCGATGGAGGTGACTTGATATTCAGCTAGTGGCTGGGCTGGGCTGGAGGTTCCCTGACGGCTTCACCCTAATGCCTGGTGCCCTGGCTGGAATGGCTGGAAGTCAGGGCTCAGCAGGGACTGTAGACAGAAGCTCCTACAGGTAGTATCTCCAGCATGGTGGCTTCAGGATGGTTGGACTTCTTACATTCCTACGTGGTAGACTGATTCCCTCAGAGCAAGGTTCTGAGAGGCCAAGGTGGAAACTGCAAAGCTTCTTATGCCCTAGCCTCGGAAGTTCTAGAATGTTACTTCTGCCACATTCTACTGGTTGAGCAAGTCACCTAGGCCAGCCCAGAATCTGGGGGTGGAGGAGGAATAGACCTCTTTGCCATAGAGTGGCAAAGAATTTGTGGCTGATTTTAATATACAACAATTAAAAAAAAACAGGCTTATCTGCCTCCCTTCTTTACTGTGTGACCTCCTTGAAGGCAAGATCATATTCTGCATATTGCATCCCTAGCTCCCAGAATCTTGTCTATACGCATAGATACCGACAAATACTTGCTGAAAGTTTATATAAATGAAAGAATAAATGAATAAACAAATGAATGAAAAACTGAATGAGGGCCAGGTGTGGTGGCTCACACCTGTAATCCTAGCAGTGTAGGAGACTGAAGTGGGAGGATCCTTTGAGGCCAAGAGTTTGAGACCAGCCTGAGCAACATAGCAAGACACTGTCTCTACAAAATATTTAAAAAAAAAACCAACCCTGAGGGAATGTTTACGTTTCTGACTCTCTGGTATATAAACTTGAAAACAGTATCTGATCTTTTTCATCTTTGTATCTTCAGTTCCTAATACAGTCCTCTATGCTAATAGATGCTCAGTAAATATTTGCCAAATGAATTGATGCATTTTAATTATTATAGTTAAAAGAGACAATGTAACTTATTCCTAGCACATGCAAAGGTGTTGAATAAGAGTGGCTGTTGTTAATGAATTACTAGTGCCCTATACATAGGAAAATCAACCTATATGTTTATTTAATAACAATTTTTAAAATGGAGCAGATCCCCACTTCCCTGACTTGTTCCCTCTCCCGTTCTCTCTGTGGCAGGCTGTGTGAGAGGCTCTCTAGCGGGGAGGAGGCAGCCCAAGGCCCTAGGGGCTGCACATCTCTGGTAGGGGCAGGGACCTTGACTCCTGGCCTTCGGGCACTTTTCTCCTTGCACTGCAGAGACTAATTCACATTGAGGTCATTAAGATGGAGGCTGAGATGAGGATTTGAGCAGCTCAGAGGGCTGAATTCTTTTTCCCTACTGGTCTCCAGCAGGATCAAGTGAGATTACAGTTCTCTTAACATTCTGGCATTGTTTTGCCCTGTGTGAGTATACGCTTACAAGAACTGCTGGAAGCCATATGTTGAATCCAGTGGGAAGGGTGGGAGTTGGCATTTGAATGTTCAGAAAAAGAAGGATGCCCTTGCGTGGCCCCACTTATAGTGTGTGGCTTCACTCAGACGACTCTGCTGGCATTTGAGCTGGCAATGGGGAGACTCAGGACCAGAGGGTGAGTCTCAGCTTGTCCTCCTGCTACACCATGTGGCCTTGAACAACTTACTTGACCTCTTCAGGGCTTTGATTTCCTCATCTATGGAATGGGACTGATCTCTCAGGTTCCTTCCCTTGGGTGGTATTTCCACATCTGAGTCTATACCTTGGTAATAACAGTCTGGGTGATGCCTAGAAAAAGACTCCAGCTTCGAGGAAGTTCTATGATGGCCAAAGGTGATTAATAAGGAGTACCATATAAATTTCCCTACTTTGAAATCAGACTGAGTTTTCTAATCCAATTGCTGGTCTCCCTGATATATTGGGTTTTCAATTTTTTTTTTTAAATTGTTTTTCAGGGTCCTCTTCATTCTATGGATTTTAAGACATTCTGTTTCTTGACAGTGCTAAATTTTATTCCTTCCCAAAACCCCTAGAGAGCATTGATTGCCACTAAGTTTAAACAAGTGCCATATGATGCTTTACAGCTGGAAGTAAGTTGTATTACAAGAACGTTTATTGGAAGCATCAAGGTATTTGGAAGATTATTTTTTTCTTCTTCCCCATAGGCCTTTCCAAACATACAGTTTTCCATGGATGTGAATTTTAGTAAGATTCAAGTTTCAATGAAAGTTTTTAAAAACCCATGTTTTATTTAAACCTCACAGATCTTACCAAGCTGAGACAAGAATTTTCAAAGCGAAAGGCAAGCTCACTGCTTTGGCTAATTCTGGGGCAATGTGCTCTCCCTGTTGGTCCTCAGACTGGCCTAGTTTAAGGAACAAATTAGAGAACAAGAGTTCTCAATTTTAGGGACCGTTGCCTTACATAGGACAATTTTAGATATTAGAAAATCATCCCCACAGAAGCAACTAAGAATTTTGAGAATCCACCATGTGCCAGATATTATGTTAAGTACTTTTTAAAAAATATTATCTTATTCATTAAAATAATACTTCCAGAAAAATAAGGTTCCACAATTTTAAGTAACTTGCCCATGTTCATGCAGCTGGCTTGAGAGAGAGCTGGAATTCAAATCCAAATTTTCTGCCTCCAAGACCAGCACTTTCTGTAGGACTGTGCCTTCTCATTCTTCCCATTACTGACTGGTTGGTTTCTCTGATTATTTTCTTATGGAAAATGCTTTAACTATATAAGTCTTGCTATGTTATTATCTAATTCCATTAGCTTTTTAATAGTTTTATTTTTGAATATTTTCCCCTCATTGGTGGCTTGTCTTTTATGATCTTAACTGTGTCTTTCAAAGAGACGTTCTTAATTTTGATGAAGTCCAATTTATCTTTTTCTGAAATATTATGTGGGTACAATGTTTTTGGTTACATGTCTTGGTTTCATTATGCTTGAATCAGGGTTATAAGTGTGCCCATCATCCAGATAGTGTTCATTGTAACTGCTAGGTAGGTTTTCACCCATCCCCTCCCACCTCCACACCCCTGCTTGATTTCCACTGAGTTTTACTTTCCTCTCTGCACATGTGTGCTCATCCATTAACTTCCAATTTAATATCAAACACATGTGGTGTTTGTTTTTCCATTCTTGAGATACTTCCCTTAGGATAATGGTCTTCAGTTGCATCCAAATTGTTGCAAAAGGCCTTAATTCATCCTTCTTGATGGCCAAGTAGTACTCCATGGTACATATATACTACATTTTGTTAATCCACTCATGAATTGATGGGCACTGGGGTTGATTCCACATGTTTGCAATTTTGAGTTGTGCTGTAATAAATATTCACATGCAGGTGTCTTTTTGATAAAATGACTTATTTTCCTTTGATAAATACCCAGTAGTGGGATTGCTGGATCAAATGGTAGGCCTACTTTCAGTTGTTTGAGGAATCTCCATACTGTTTTCCATAAAGGTTGTACTAATTTGCAATTGCACCAACAGTGTATAAGCATTCCTTTCTCTCTACATCCATACCAGCATCTATTTTTGGACTTCTTAATAAAAATCCTAATTGAGGTAAGAGGATATATCTCATTGTGGTTTTAATTTGTATTTCTCTGATAATCAGTGATGTTGAGCATTTTTTCATATGTTTATTGGCCATTTGTCTATCTTCTTTTGAAAAGCTTCTGTTCATGTCTTTTGCCTAATTTTAATGTTTGTTTGTTTTTTCCTTGCTGATTTGCCTGATTTCCTTATAGATTCTGGTTATTAGCCCTTTCTCAGTTGTATAGCTTGCAAATATTTTCTCCCATTCTGTAGGTTGTCTGTTTGCTCCGTTGATTATTTCCTTAGCTGTGCAGAAACTTTTTAATGTAATCAAGTCCCATTTATTTATGTTTGTTGTTGCTGTGATTGCCATTAGGGTCTTCTTCATAAATTCTTTTTCCTAGGCCAACACCTAGAAGAGTTTTTCCAACATTTTCTTCTAGAATTCTCATGGTTTCATACCTTACATTTAAATCTTTTATCCATTTTGAATTAATTTTTGTGAGTGATGAGAGATATGGATCCTGTTTCAATGCTCTGCATGTGGCTATCCAATTTCCCAGCACCATTTATTGAATGGGGCATCTTTTCCCCAGTGTATATTGTTGTCTACTTTGACAAAGATTAGTGGGCTGTATGTGGTCTGTTTTATATCTGGGTTCTCTGTTCTCTTCCATTGCTCTATGTCTCTATTTTTGTGCCAATATCATGCTGTTTTGGTTACTATAGCCTTGGAGCATAGTTTGAAGTCTGCTAATGTGATTTCTCCAGCTTTGTTCTTTTTGCTTAAGATTGTTTTGGCTATTCAGGCTCTTTTATTGTTCCCAACAAAGTATAGAATTATTTTTTCTAGATCCGTGAAATATAATGTTGGTATTTTGATGGGGATTGCACTGAATCTGTAAATCACTTTGGGTATTATGGACATTTTAATAATGTTGATTCTACCAATCCATGAGCATGATATGTTTTTCCAGTTATATGTGTCATCTGCAATTTCTTTCCTCAGTATTTCATGGTCTCTTTGTAGAGATCTTTCACCTCCTTGGTTAAGTATATTATAGGCATTTCGTTTTATTTGTAGCTATTGTGAATGATACTGAGTCTTTGATTCGACTCTGAGCTTGACAGTTATTGGTGTGTAGGAAAGCTACTGATTTGTGTACATTGATTTTATAACCTGAGACTTTGCTGAATTTATTTATTAAGTCCAGCAGTCTCTTGGTGGAATCTTTGGGTCTTTTTAGATATACAGTCATATCATCAGCAATAAGCAATAGTTTGACCTCCTCTTTCCTGATTTGGATACCCTTTATTTCTTTCTCTTGCCTGATTGCCCTGGCTAGGACTTCCAGCACTATGTTGAATAGAAGTGGTGACAATGGATACCATTGTCTTGTTCTAGTTCTTAGTGGGAATACTTTCAACTCTTCCCTGTTCAATATGATGCTGGCTGTGTCATATATGACTTTTATAATCTTGAGATATATTCTTTCTATGCCTAGTTTGTTGAGAGTTTTTATCATGAAAGGGTGCTGAATTTTGATGCTTTTTCTGCATCTATTGAGATGATCATATGGTCTTTGTTTTTAATTCTGTTTATATGGTGAATCACATTTATTGATTTACATATGTTGATCCATCCTTGCATCCCTGGGATGAAGCCTACTTGGTCATAGTGGATTATTTTTTTCATGTCCTATTGAATTCAGTTTGTTTTATTTTATGGTGGATTTTTGCATCTATATTCATAAGGTATATTGGTCTATAGTTTTTTTTTATTGTTATGCCCTCTCCTGACTTTGGTATCAAGGTGATACTGGCTTTATAGCATGAGTTGCAGAGGAGTCCCTCCTCCTCAATGCTATGGATTAATTTCTGTAGTATGAGTACCTACTCCTTTATAAGTCTGATAAAATTCAGCTGTGAATTCATCTGGTCAGGGGCTTTTTTTGTTGGAAGATTTTTCATTACTGCTTCAATCTCATTTTGCTTATTATTGGTCTATTCAGGAGTTCTGTTTCTTCCTGACTGAGTCTTGGGAGGTTGTGCATTTCCAGGAATCTGTCCATTTCTCTATGTTTTTGAGTTTATGTGTATAGAGATTTTCATAGTATTTAGAGATGATATTTTATATTTGGAGTATCAGTTGTAATATCTCCTTTTTCATTTCTCATTGAGCTCATGTGGGTCCTTTCTATTCTATTTCTGGGTTAATCTAGCAAGAGTTCTATCAATTTTGTTTATCTATTCAAAGAACCAACTTTTTGTTTCATTGATCCTTTGTATTGTTTTATTTTCCATTTTGTTTAGTTTCACTCTGATCTTTTATTTATTTTCTTCTGCTGGTTTGGTTTTGGTTTGCTCTTTCTTTTCTAGTTCCTTGAGATGTGTCATTGATTGTTAATTAGTAATATTTCTGTTTTTTGATGTAGGCATTTAAAGCTATGAATTTTCCCCTTAGGACTGCTTTTGCTGAATCCTATAGATTGGTAGCTTGTGTCCCCTTTGTCATTGATGTCAAGGAATCTTTTGATTTCTTAATTTAATCTTAATTTCATTATAGACCCAATAATCATTCAGCAGCAGGTTGTTAAATTTCCATGATTTTGTGTACAATTGAATGTTTCACTTGGAGTTGATTTCTAGTTTTATTCTACTATGGTATGAGAAGATATCAGGGCTATCCAGAAAGTATTGAGTCATTATTGATATAATGAGAATGGTTACAAGGCTGGATACTTTCCAGACAGCCCCTTTACATGGTATGATTTCTATTTTTTTAAATTTGTTGACATGTTTTGTGGCCCCATATATGATCAATCTTGGAGAATGTTCCATGTGTTGATGAGAAGAATATATATTCAGTGGTTTTGGGGTAAAATGTTCTGTAAATATCTGTTAGGCCCATTTGTTCTAGAGTCCTGTTTAAGTCCAGTGTTTATTTATTTTCTGCTTGGACAATTTGTACAGTTCTTCAGTGGGGTGTTAAGGTCCCTGGCAATTACAGTGATGCTGTTTATCTCTTGGCTTAGATCTAGTAGGGTTTGTTTTATGAATCTGGACACTCCTGTGTCAAGTGCATAAATATTTAAAGATTGTTATGTCTTCTTGTTGAATTGCTCCTTTTAATATTATATAATGACCATTTTTGTCTTTCATTACTATTATTGATTTAAAGTCAATTTTTTCTGGTATGAGAATAACTACACCATCTTTCTTTTGGTCTCCATTTATATGGAATATTTTTTTCCATCCCTTCACCTTGAGTCTGTATGAGTCCTTGTGGGTTAGATGTGTTTACTGGAGCCACAGATACTGGGTCTATTTTTTTCATCCAATCAGCCAGCCTTTGTCTCTTGAGAAGGCATTCAGACCATCCACGTTGATTGATAGAATTCATATGTGGGATGCTGTTCTGTTCATCCTGTTGAGTAGTACCTTATTGCTTTCTTTTACCTCTTATGCTGTTATTTTATATGAGGTCTGGGCTTTAGCTTTGGGTGGTTTTACACTAGTGGGTATCTATTGTGCTTATCCATGTACAATGTGGTTCTGAGTATTTCCTTCATTGCAGGTCTGGTCTTGACAAATTCCCTCAGTGTTTGCTTATCTGGAAAAGTCTTTATTCCTCCTTCATATATGAAACTTAGTTTTTGCAGGATATCAAATTCTAAGCTGGCAGTTCTGTTAAGACTGAAGATAAGGCCCCGATCTCTTCTGGCTTGTAAGGTTTCCATTGAGAAGTCTGAGTTAGACTGATGGGTTTTCCTTTATAAGTTACTTGATGTTTTCACCTCCTGGCTCACAGGAGCTCCTCCTTCATATTGACTTTAGCCAGTCTGATGAGTATGTGTCTTGGTGATTGCCTCCTTGCGATGAGCCTCCAAGGTGTTCATTGAGCTTCTTGTACCTGGATGCCAGAGAAGTTTGCCTTAATTATTCCTTCAAATAGGTTTTCCAGCCCTTGTGTGTTTTATTCTTCACCCTCAGAGATTCCTATGATTCTTATATTTGGCTGTTTTATATAATCCCATATTTCTTGTAGGCTTTGTTCATTCCTCTTAATTCTCTGTTCTTTATTTTTGACTGACTGAGTTAATTCAAATGAGTTGTATTCAAGCTCTAAGATTCTTTCTTCTGCCTGGTCTAGTATATTCCTAAAACTTTCTACTGTGTTTTATATTTCCTTAAATGAATTTTTCATTTCCTCCCTTTTTTTCTTAATATGTCAATCTCTTTAGTGAACTTTTCATTCATTTCCTGAATTGTTTTTCTGGTTTCTTTGAGTTGGTTTTCCAGTTTCTGTTGGATTTCACTGAGCTTCCTTACTATCCATATTTGTAATTCTTTACTTGCCATTTCAATATCTTCATTTTGTTTGGTATCCATTGCTAGAGAGCTGGTGTTCCCTTTTGGGGGTGTCCTTTTGCTCTAATTTTTCATACTTTCAGAGTTCTTTTCCTAATTCTTTCTCATCTGTGGCAGCTGTCATTTCTATTTTTGGACTTTCTTTTGTCTATATGGGGCTTTTTTTTCCCTCTCCCCTCACTTGTGAGTGTCTGTAGCATATGTTGGGTAAGAACCTTGGGCTTTGTTTGTGGGTACTTTGATGGCAATGTAGGTTCTGGATGATTGCCTTGGTTATAGATATCCTTAGTGGGGTGGTTTTCTCAGTTGCTAATTGTTTGTAGGCTGTAGCAGTGGTGAGCTATGCGTTGGGCAGATTTCCTGTCTCTCTTTGATGAGCGAGGATGGAAGTCTTTGAGATCCTTTCTCTTTTTCCAGCCCTGTGGTCTTCTTAACAGTGTGAATTATATTGGCACACCCACTTTAATCTCTGAGACAGTAGGTGGTGCTTGTGACTAAGAATCAACCACACCCTGTATGACTGAGTCTGTAACTGCTGTAAAGGGCTGTGCATATTGACCTCCCTGTCAGTAGGTGGCACTTGCCAGAAGGGACAAGCTGTAGTATTATTTATGGAATCTGTGCCTGGTTCTAACCCTTCAGGAGAAGCACTTTAATGCCCCAGGTGGTAGGTAGGGTCCTGGAACTTCCTGGTGAATCTTTATTCTCCATCACAGAAGAGGCGGAAGGGGGAGTGAGGGTGGGTGGGGCTGGGTTGGCTGAGCCTGCCCTCAAGTTCTACAAAAGCTAGTAATATAGCTGTTTCAGTGGGGGATCTTTGATCCGCCCCCAGTCTTCTGGGGAAAGCTTCCAGGGAGGGGCTGAGGTAGCCCCACCCAGCAAGAAAGTCTGCTTGTGGAGATGGAGCTGTTTGAGTTCTATAATCTGGCTGTCAGGAGCAGGTTTCACTCTTCTCTCCCTCCCCTGCTCTGCAGTCTCCCTCCGGTGTCTGCCAGTAGGCAGGAGCTCAAACTAGCCTATCTCCCTCATGATGGCACTGTGGGCTGGAAGATTCCCAGTCCAGGACCCCACCCTGGGCTGAGAGCACAGCTTTCCTGTGGGGTGAGGGGTGCTCCATGAGTGTGCTGTGGCTGGGACCCACACTGCACTCCCTTTTCAGTTATGCCCACACAGGCTCCCTCACCTCCCAAGATTAGTTCACAAATCTTCCCTCTGTGCCTCTGAGCAACATGATCCAGTCCTGGGGGTATGGCATCTGCCCTGCAGGCATGTCCCCAGATCCCCAAAGATCAATCCCTTCATATACCAGAGAGAAGTGTGCTGGTCCCGAGTTGCCTATGGGGTGCTCAGGCAGGTTTGATGTCTGTGTGCCCTGCTATGATGGAGAAGCCAGGCAGGCAGCACCAGGGAGGACCAGTGAGCAGGAAGCTCAGAGTCCAAGCACCCTTAGTCCTTTGCAGGTCTTTAAGAGGAAAGGTTTGATCCCCACTCTCTGTGGAAGCCCCAACAGAGGGGAGGCAGCAGCTCCTGAGAGCCCTGGCTCAAGTGTGTCTCTCAGCAGCTGTGGGTGGATGAGGAGAAGGGAAGGAAAAGAGCCTGAATTGAAGATAGCTAGCACTCTGGTCATCTCTGACCCTCTCTCCAGAAGGCAGCTCACCTGGAATGTCCAGGCTCTGGAGTCACACAGATTCCCCAGGATCCACTGGCTCCCTGTGGCTCCTGACATCTAGGCCAGCATTGGGAAATCTTTGTGTGGGAACAAGCAAGACAAAAAATGAAGGGCTGAAGCCCCATGGGGAGGACAAAGGTGCATGGCGGGTGGAGAAACAATAAGACACCTGCCATCCCAGCTCAGGTCTGTGGTGACGTGGCCCGATTACAGGATGGGGGAAGAACACAGAACATAAAAGAATGACACAGACACACATAAAGACTTTACATGACTCGAGTGCCCAATGCACCGGTCGCTTTATGTTTATACCCCCTAGACCTAAGGTTAGTTCCTTGTACGTGAGCATCTGAGCATAGCAGCGATAACCGTCAATT
>VBSM01002616.1:45463419-45509649 GCA_008086735.1 Cheirogaleus medius
CATTAAACAATGCAGCCATCAGAAGAACTTCTTGTGCTCTCTCCCAGTCAGCGGTAGGCCCCCACGATTGTGCCTGTCTTAGGTCGCCCCTCCCTTGAGGGATCTTACCCGTCATTGACTACCAACCATCTTACGGGCCAGACCTTGGGAATGTTCTTCTTAACTTTATGGCCTCCAGACTCCCACCATGGGGGCCCACCGTGTGGGAGCTGGGCAACATTTGTTTATGTGCAGAAACTCAGGCCTCTTGTTACGTCCCAAGGCAGTAACCGTGTCTGAAGAAAATACTGGCTACCGCTGCGTCATGCAGCACACGTACATTACAGGCTATAGTGAATGATTATTATAAGGCATAATGCCAGAATCAGCCCCCAACACTGTGGTGACAGCGAGCGACCCCAAGGGGGCTGGCAGCCTGCTGTTTGTCCTCAAGAAGCTCCCAGTTCACTGGTGGCAGCAGCTTTGGGGCTCATGAGGGTAGAAAGGCTCTCCCGCAGCTCAGGAGCCTGCTGACTGCCAGAGATGTGGGGGAGGGAGAAACCACTCCACCCACCCTTTTCTCTGAACTCTAAGCCGCTCAGGGGTTGACCTCTGCCAATATTTTGCTCCTTCTTGTTCTGCTCCTCAACTTCTTCCTGTGGAATCTCTTATTGGTTCTGGCACTTTTCCCTTGCAATTACACCCGATCTGTGATTGTTTATTTTCTCTTTCATCCTAAAACTTTTCCTTCTTTCTGAGATGAACTGGCAGTTGGTATCTCTGGTCAGCCATCTTGTCTCTAAGTCCCAATTTATCTTTTATCTTTTTTATTTACTTATTTATTTATTTATTTTGATAGATTGTGCTTTTGATGTTGTATCTAAGAAATCTTTGTCTCTCTCAAGGTTACAAGTATTTTCTCCTAGAAGTTTGATAATTTTAAGATTTACATTTTAGATATATGAGCCACCTTGAGTTAATTTGTGTGTATCTTGTGAAGTGTGAAATGAAGTTCTTTTTTTGCATATGGATATCTAATTGTTCTGACACCATTTGTTGAAGACCATCCTATCTCCATGGAATTGCCTTTGCACTGTTTATGTATGAATCTATTAGTGGGCACTCTCTTTTGTTCCAATGATATCTTTATCTCTATGCTAATAACACCCTGTCATGGTTACTGTAGCTTTATAATGAATCTTGAAGTCAGGTAGTATAAGTCCTTTAATTTTGGTGTTTTTTTTTTCAAAGTTGTCTTAACTATCCTAGATCCTTTATCATTTCTTTAGTTTTTAGTTATTCAGCAATACAGTTATAAAACAGCATCTAGAAATCTAAAAATAATTTAAAGTTAAAAATTTCTATAGAGCTATATGGAAACATCCTGTAATGTAGCTTCATCAGGAAGGGAGGCACTCTCGGCATTGGATTCTATGTGGTTAATCAAAAATGGCTGCATATACCTTGCTAATTTAAAAAAAAAATTAGAATATAATAATTAGAGTATAACAATTCTAGTATAATACTAGAATTGGACATGACTACAATTTTCATTGATGTTTCAGAAAATATTTTGCACCCTAGAGTATCTTAGTTATTCTGAGTACTAGTTGTCACTGTGCTAGCAAAATGGGAGAGTTACTGATTAAAGAGAATTAATTATTGTCTACCATAGTATCTACTCCACTTTTGATTTGTTGAATACCTTTCTTCAAACATCTGAAGGGTTCTATTTCACAGTGATATGCAAAGCATTCTGGTGTCTGTCTCTCAGTAAAGCATACCCATGTTGACTTCACTTGTTGTCTGCTGGGGGCAGTGAGGGATCCCTAGGCCACTGGGGCCCTGAGTGCGGTAGCCACCACTGTCACTGTGTGACGTTGAGCAAATTACTTACCCTCTTTGGGCTTCAGCTTCATCATTTGTAAAATGAGAGGGTTGGACTAGTT
Source organism: Cheirogaleus medius (assembly GCA_008086735.1). NCBI lineage: Eukaryota > Metazoa > Chordata > Mammalia > Primates > Cheirogaleidae > Cheirogaleus > Cheirogaleus medius. The sequence goes on from VBSM01002616.1 coordinate 45,465,348, forward strand.
AACCTTGAGTGGCTCATTCAGTTATAAATTTTTTTTGTCTCTTTTTTAGTGTCCTTAAAAATCATAACTCCTTTAAAAATAACAAAAACTATTAATGGCAAAAAGCACTGTGGTGAGTGAAAGCAGAAGCCCTTTCAGGCAGGAAGTAGGAGTCTTTTAATGCACCACACATTGCCTGACAACTCCGCATGACTTTACTTTTAACCATGGCCAACACTGAGCGATTAAGATGGCGTTGATGGTTCCTGGTGCTGTGGTATTTTGTGGGCCGTGAAACCCCCATATTTTGAGAAGGAAAAGAATTGCTTCTAAGCCCAGGCAATTTCAAAGGTTCAGCGATCTCCTGAGTTGGCAGGTTAGATTTCCAAACACATCTCCAAAGCAAATGGAACGGTATGGAAAACAAGAGGACTTTAAATATCTTCATCACTTTTCCTATGCCAGGGCACAGCAGAGCTGCTCTGGTCATATTCCACATGATCACTGCTGTAGTAATAGAATGGGAAGCTGAGAGAGCCAGAAATTTACTAGGAAATGCAGAATAGAGACACGAATGAAAAATAATGTAGGGAAACATTAATTGAGCACTTACTGTGTACCAGGTGCTGTACCAAGCACTTCTCATACATTATATCATTTGATCCTCACAACAATCTTGAAAGCTAGGCATTAATTGTCTCCTTCTTACAAATGAGGAAATGATGTCCACAGAGTTTATGTTACTTGCCCAAGGTCACACCGTAGTAAGTGGCAGGGCTGGTCTTCAAAAATCCCTATCTGTCTCCATCTAGAGCTTAAACTCCCTAACTACATCAGAGACTAGCTCTCATAACCTAGCCAACACGTTTCGAGAGTAATTGAATTTGTAGTGTGAATTACAAGATCTAAACCAAGAACAACAAGTACCGATGGGTACTTTTAGGGAGACTGGGTGGAAAAAAGAATTCATGGAAGGCATCCTGAAGAAATTGTTTTAAATTATATTTTGAAGTGAAGGACACGAATCGGCCTAGAGAGAAAGATGAGTTTATGCTGAGGAGATGGACCGTATGCGGCTGTGAAGATACAAATGAACAAATTATGTGTTCAGGAAGCAACATAAAGACTTACTCATTGCAGGGTAATAGCCAGAAATAAAGCTGATGTAATAAGGGTGAACATCCAAGAGGTTTCACTTTATTACGCTTGGACTGGAGATCCACTCTCTGTTCTTAAGCAAGGGGAGGAAATAATTAAAATTGTCTTTGATTTTACAATTTATCCTATAACTCAGGTGGGGTAAATATGAGCTCTGAGTGCATCAGGGAAGGTCAAGAGAAAATTTCTTAGCAAAACCTGTTTGATACTCAACAAATTATCTTCAGGAGCGCAACATAGCCCACCTCACTAAGGTCCTGCAACCTTACAAATGCAATGACAATGTATTTGGGCCCTTAAATTAAGAAGCCGGAATGCAGATGTTACATAATTTGCAGGAATAAAAGTGACTAGTCTGCTGCAGTTAAGCTAACAGTACGTTCTTTTTTGGCCCATCATTACTAGTATTGTGCAGTATTCATAAAAGGAACACAGAAGAGTTATAGATTAAAGTCAGGGCTGGGCAAATAGAAATCTCTCAACAATATGTATTAAAATTTAGTTGAATTGAAATCCACTTTCAGATAGCAATTGCTGCTCCTGAGTGAGGGCTAATGTATTTGGTGAATTATAGTTGGGTCTCTTCCATTATAAATCCACAAATGCCAACTTAATGTCTCTTCACATTTTCTAAACTGTTTTCTCTCTCTCTCTCTCCAGTTCCAGAGACCTAATGACTTCTCACCCCCTTTTCGCTTTGGAACCGTGCCCAATGGCAGCACAGAGAGGAACATTCGCAATAACTACGCAGAAATGCATGCCTACATGGGAAAGTTCAACCAGAGGGGTGTAGATGACGCATTGCTCTCCTTGAAAACAGGGTAAGAACTGCTTCCAAGCTGAGTCCTTCATATGTTTCTCACATTTATTATACATATATTGAATCAGAGGTACTAGTATACCATGCTTGGTGCCAGAAAAGGTTAAATCAAAGAAGACTTCATTTGCTCTTTATGGATTTCCAAGTTAAATTTGATGGTGTGATTCAGGCCAGCGTACAAAGATTCCTATGCTATTATTTATTTCTATGTATTTTTTTTTACAAATTATTTTCTATTTGTGTTACTGTAACCATAAAACAGAAATGATACAGATGTAAAAGTAGGAGGGAAGAGTATAAGATGAGGTTCATGTGTTACATATGAAATAAAGACCTTTTGTCATAAGAGGTGAAAATGATGGTTCTAGTGTCTTGGGAACAAGGGAGAAATAAAAGGAAAAATATGTAAAAGTGTTTAGAAGAATGTGTCGATGGATTTCCAATTTCAGGTTTTCTTGGCATTCTTTGTGATCAGCTCTGTGCTCTGGGGAGTATTTGTTTATTTAAAGGAGTTGTGAACTGCAAACCTGTTGGCTTGTGCAGTCCCAACCACACTTGTCCCTTTGTTCATCTAGGCTCCAGAAGCCATGGAATATGATCGATAATTGCACATTACAGGTGCTGGCATTTGGGGGCCAAGAGGGTCTCGTAGCATTTCCTTTGTTGTATGATAACCAGCAACATTTGGACCTCCTCTCAACACACGTATAGCCCCAGGCCTAGAAGAGCCACCTAGACGCATGATTAATTAAAATGCTCTTAGATTCCATCTTATCACCATAAATAAAGTCACCGGAGATTTCAGAAGATGGGATTTGAGCTTGGGGGTAGGACCATTTTTGATAGTCTGACCCCTTGTGCACCCACAGTTCTCAATCGTATCAGAGCTTTCTATAAGGTTCTTTTCATAAAATGTTCTTATCATGCCAGAAGGACTTGTTTGTTATTCTGAAGGAGGAACAAAACTTAACCTATAAAAGTGAAGGGGGTGAGGCATGCTTTTCTTTCCTACAGACCTCGCTATTACTCGTATGGCTATATCTGAATTTCTTCCTCTGCCTTTGATAGGTTTCACTGTTGGTTTTAAACATTGATTCATGCCTTCCTGTCCCTACTCCTGGCCTTCCTCCCTTCCTATGTATTCCTTCCTTGCAAAGTGCAATACATGAAATGAGGTTCTCATATGTTCAGGAATTAGAGATATCTGAGTTCTTCTCCAGATGTTGCTTTCTCTTGTAGTGTCACACTCTTGCTCTCACGCAAGCCTGTGCCACCACCGTCCCAACCCCTCACCTCTATCCTTGTGCCACATAACAGAATATTGGAACATTTCTGACCACAAAAATAGCATTGCACATCTATTGGAACACATACACCTACACTTATCCCCACTCTGGACTGTAATGAACTGAGAAATGAAAAATGTTATATAAATCTAACCCATGCTATTTGTTGCTATCGTTGTGGTGGTTACTTTTCATTATTTCTGTTATTATTTTTATTGATTCCATTTTACTCCTTCTCCTTTTCAGACACAGTTTATGAGTTGGCTTCAGGCCCAACTTACATTTTCATCATTCCCAGTGGGAGGAAAAGAACTTCTCTTTTCAACCTGAAATCTCATAAAGAACAGCCTAGGATTTAGGCTTTAGATTCTGGCAGAGTTCCAACTTAAACCTTACTTTGAACCAGTTCTCCCAGTAGTTTGCTGGAACCCTACTGCTTCATGTTAATGGCCCCATAGGTAGTTTTGTTCTGAAATTCCTCCGTTGGATTTTGTTTGTTTGCTTCCTTCTTGCACAGGAAACTGGATGCCTTCATCTATGATGCAGCAGTGCTGAACTACATGGCAGGCAGAGATGAAGGCTGCAAGCTGGTGACCATTGGCAGCGGGAAGGTCTTTGCCTCCACTGGTTATGGCATCGCCATCCAGAAAGACTCTGGGTGGAAGCGCCAGGTGGACCTTGCCATCCTGCAGCTCTTTGGAGATGGTAAGTTAAAGAAAGGGGAAAGTGCCCATTTGTCCTCTACCAACGCCCAGTACAAAACACCAACCCTTTCTCCTTCTCCATATCTTTAACATGTGCATTTCCAGAAGAGCATTTCACAGTATATTGTGAAGTCTAGGGGGTATATATTAGTTTCCTTGTTGCTGCCATAACAAAGGACCACAAACCAAGAGCCTTAAACAACAGAATGTCTTGTCTCACAGTTCTGGGGGCTAGAGGTCTGAAATCAAAGTTTCTGCAGGGTTGGTTCCTTCTGGGGGCTTTGAGAGAGAATCTTTTCATGCCTCTCCCCTAGCGTCTGGTGGTTTGCTTGTAATCTTTGCCATTACTTATCTTGTAGAAGCACCACCCCAATCTCTGCCTTCATGTTCACTTGGTGTGCTACCTGTGTGCATGTTTTCCCTCTGTACCTGTCTGTGTCTGAATTTCCCTTTATCTTAATAATACCCGTCATATTGGATTAGAGGCCCACGCTACTCCACGATGCCTTCATTTTAACTAATTGCATCTGCAATGATCCTAGTGCCAAATAGTGTCACATCTTGAGATACTGGGGATTAGGACTTCAACATATGGGTTTTAGGGGGATATTATAACATCTTTCAACCCATAACAGAGTGAAAGATGAGGGGAGAGGATTAATGTAGTTTGTCAAGGAGGTAAGTTTCTGGGTTGCAGGCTATAATCAAACCTTCAGGGATAAATGGGGAAAGGCTGGTATTAAGTGTTCCAACCAATCATCTCACGTGTGGCCAACACAGTAGTTGGAACTGGGGGAGGTCTCTACTCTTTATGTGCTCAGAGAAAGGGCAAAGAAATAAGCTTGTGACCCTCTACTCATTCTTCCCTCTCCTCTGTCATGCTCTCCAGCTGCAAGAAGCAGGACTAGACAGCCTCAGAGGCACACACCCTCAGCCACTCCCCAGTGTCACCCTGGTGCTGACTGAGCAGCCAACTTGATTTGGGAAAATCTCATCTCCTATTTCATTATACTCATATCTTCTGCATCCCTCTTCACTTTGCTGTCCAAAGTACTGACTCTTTCTGTTAGCCTCACACGGTCTAATCCAGTTACGGACGAGCAGCCTGACTCCACTGGGCTCCTCCAGCCATCAGCCAAGTGGCTTTCTAAATTGTGTCTGCAGAGGCACGGCTGGTAGGGATGAGATCAGAAGCAGACAACCACAGGTGGATTTTCAGACTCCAGGTGAAGTGGGCCGCTCCACTAGTTAGGAGAATCATAGTTTGATAAAAGAAATGAGTAAAAAGTGATTTGATTAACATTGGAAAGGTGAGAGCATCCTAGCTGGCGTGTTAACAAGCCATGTTGGTATAAGAGATCCTGTAGCTGTAACTTAAAGGCAATAACAGAGCCTGTGTCTATCAGGAAGGGCAGCAGCAGAGATGATGTGCAAAAGTTACCAAAGCTTTAGTCAGATGATGTAAACAAAGTTCAGATGTTTAACCAAACTGAAACTATTGGAATGGGCAGTTTTCTTCATGAGGTTTTCAGGATTTTGCTTGTCTATGATGGGATGCATTCTGGCACACGTGGTTTCTTTTATTTTCCTTTTGCCTGGGATTTGTATCTTTCTACTTCCTAGTATCTAGCGAAGGGAATAAAGGTTATTGAAGTCTTACATGAATTGAAGTAATCACAACATCCTTAAGTAATATTAAAAAGAGACAGGTCTGAATTTGGTGGTCTAATTTTATCCAACTTACTTCTCTTTGCTCTTTATATTTATGTTTTCCTCTGCACTGGAGATCAGCAAATCTGAGGGGCCCTAGGGAATTAATCAATCTCTCTCTGTCTCCCCTCTCCCTACCCAATCTGCTTTGCGCAATTTTAAGAGCAATTTTCGGAATCATTTGTTTGATTATGTTATTCCCCACTGTCTATAAAATAAAGTGCAGAGCACTGAGTCTGATACCCAGGTCCTCAGCATTCTTGCATCAATCTTTTTTATTCAGCTCTTTTGCCTACTGTTAAGCTGTTTGAACTGTTCTGCATGCCTTTCCCTAAACAAGCTTTGTGTTTCCCCATTGGTCATGCTATTCCTGATGCCTGGATTACCTTTTAGCACAACATAAATTAAAATTCACCCATCCACCATGGCCACCTCTAAGTCCACAATTCATGAAAACCCACTAGCCATGCCATCTGCAGAATTATTCTCGCTACTTTCAACTCTTGTTATCTGCACATAGCTTGTCATGTTGGTTATTTACATACCAACTTATGCCGGATAGCAGAAGCAACATCTCATGTCTTTGTATCACCTACAGTACTCACATTAAGTCTTCATCAAATACTTATCAAGTACATTGATGAATTGATATATAATGGTATTAACAAAATTACTGTTATCTTTCTCTGTTCATTTTCTTTCTTTTTGTCTCTCTCTCTACATGTTTTTCTCCTTCTTCCCCAACACCCCCTTTTCCCCCTTTTCTCTACTCCTTGTCTCCGTTTTCCTTCTCTGTTCTGTTTCCAGGAGAGATGGAAGAGCTGGAAGCTCTCTGGCTCACTGGCATTTGCCACAATGAGAAGAATGAGGTCATGAGCAGCCAGCTGGACATTGACAACATGGCGGGAGTCTTCTATATGTTGGGGGCGGCCATGGCGCTCAGCCTTATCACCTTCATCTGCGAACACCTTTTCTACTGGCAGTTCCGGCATTGCTTTATGGGTGTCTGTTCTGGCAAGCCCGGCATGGTCTTCTCCATCAGCAGAGTAAGTGCTTTGATGTAAATGCCTACAGCTTGTTAAAGACAGCTTAGCCTAGCACTGTGTAAGGCAGAGAGACCCAAGAGGGCACTAACTCCAGTCTTACCTTGCGAAAGCAAGAAACCAAAGCACGTACATTTCCCCAGGAGTTTTGTATGATATAATTTCAAGTGGCTCAAAAAACGTGTGATACTGTATTTCCTTCAGAAACAGCTTTCTGTGTGAGATATGGGCATTCAGTTCTCTATAAGAACTGGCAGATCTATCAAAATGGAAAATTTGGCTTTTTACCAATTGCCTTTCATCACCATTAGTTAATTCTATGTAGGCTTCATTAATCATTTAATCCTTTTAAAAATCACATTTCTATTTAAATGATGAAATGTTACACTATTTCTCTTATTCTAACATACACAAAGGTATGTTATTATTGGTGACTTCAATGTTTCACTTTGTGTTTTAGCCATGTTGTGGGTTATGAGGAGTTAAAGAACTTAACAGAACCTTCAGAAATAAGTGACCTGACTCATAAGAAATTTACATTCCAGAAACTTCTTTAATTGGAGCAAGAGCATAATGCTTAGGTCATTCATTATTTAGGTCTGTCTTCTTCATTTCTAGCCCAAAGTTAGACAGTAGGAACACAGTTTTGTATATGAACAGAAGGTCACAGGGAGGAGTTTCTTTAAAAAAAAAACTGGGCTTCTTTTGATTTTGTTAATGAAGTTGTGAGACTCATTTGTGAGAGATGAACTCAAATATTCTTTAAGAATTGAGATCCCGATCAACTTCAACTCAAATGGAGTTATGTAAGAAAATGGATTCCTCATTAAATTATTTCATCATTTGATCGTTTTCCTAGAGCATTTCACTGCTAGAGAACAATTTCTCCATTTCCACTCTGGCTGTGAGTTAATTCAGGCCATTGAGTAGCATCAGGGCAGGAAGGTGTAATTGTGATAGTTCTCTGAGCCAGGTTGTCCCACTGTGTAGCCCTTTCCTAAGGTCTCAGGTAGATACCAGAAGCAATGGGAGCTGTTGACCTGTAATGGAAATCCCACTTGTGACCCTTTGACACAATTAATGCCTCTATAGAGGAAAGACGCTTGGCATTTTCTCCTAGCCTTGATCAAGAAGCGTTAGAAGGAAGGACTAGGAAAGCAACTAGAGTAATCGTACCTAAAAGATCGACCTTGCTGATGCTCTGTGGAACAGTGAAGCTCACCTCCTCTAAACCTTTCTTCTTTCCCATACAGCTGCCATTCCCTTTCTAAACCTCTCGTCTCATCCCCATCTACCAGGACAACTTCCCTTTCCAAACTAATCCCCTTTGTTGTAAAGACACAATACGAACAACCTCCTCTTCAAATACCTTCCCTTGCCGGGGAGAAAATTCCAAGTTTGCCCAAGGCAGGGAGCAAGATGCAAGCGGTAGGATGTCTTGACTTTAGAATTGAACATTCTAAGCCCTCCAGGAACCCAACCCATTTCCTCTCCTGGACAGTGTTCTTCAAAGCCCAAGGAGCTATATGCAGGGAGTGCTGGATCAATACTAATTTGTTAAGACATTAATTATTTATGATAATATTAAGTGAGTGAGAAAGTACAAGAAGGAAAATGGGAGCCAAAGAAAGAACAAATGAGAGAATTCAACAAGGGAGTTATTTATTCCTATTTAGTACTGGGTATTTGTCCCAATTCTTCCCTCCCACAGTGTGGAACACAGCAGGAGAAAAATCCTTCTTTGACCCCAGGGCTTCCTAATTCTCTCTCTCTGTGAATTTTTGTTCACGCTTGGCTCAAGAAGAGAATTGCTCAGCTGCTATTTGGTGACCAAAATTCTAAAAGCTGCTCAAAATTTGTCAAAGCTGGGAAAGAGTGGCAATTGGAAGCTACTGAGCTCCCATGTGTTTTGCTGCCGGCCAAGAGTGGCCAGCCAGGGCAGAACAGCCTCAGCATCTATAGAGCATTGCCATTTATTTCCGGGAGGCTGACAGTATTTTTTGCTATGGATTGATCTCCTGGCCTCATTTTTAAGATGTAAAAATCTGGGCATAAAAAGGAAAATGAAGGTAGATTAGTGGTGGAGTTGAGGCAGGAAGGCTGCATCTTGCAATTGCAGTCTATTAGCTCCAGTTGCTTGGTAAGGCCCCACACACACACTTTCATGGCCAGATCACCGACTTTAGCTCCTACCATGAAACTCGCTACATTTAGGTCCATAAAGCAGGCAAGCTTCTAGCCACATCTTTCTGAGTATATTAGGCTGTCTGCTTCATGTTTTCCCTGACTTTTTCTTATGCAGTTGGGCAATGAGTGGTGCGGGTATTCTTTATGGTCACTCTTAGCCTCTCTGGAGACTTAATCCGTCCCATCCTGTTCTTGCTGCAGGGCATCTACAGCTGCATCCACGGCGTGGCTATCGAGGAGCGCCAGTCCGTGATGAACTCCCCCACCGCGACCATGAACAACACGCACTCCAACATCCTGCGCCTGCTGCGCACGGCCAAGAACATGGCTAACCTGTCCGGGGTGAACGGCTCCCCGCAGAGCGCCCTGGACTTCATCCGCCGCGAGTCGTCGGTCTACGACATCTCGGAGCACCGCCGCAGCTTCACGCACTCCGACTGCAAATCCTACAACAACCCGCCCTGCGAGGAGAACCTCTTCAGCGACTACATCAGCGAGGTGGAGAGAACGTTCGGCAACCTGCAGCTGAAGGACAGCAACGTGTACCAAGACCACTACCACCACCACCACCGGCCCCACAGCATCGGCAGCGCCAGCTCCATCGACGGGCTCTACGACTGCGACAACCCGCCCTTCACCACCCAGCCGCGGTCCATCAGCAAGAAGCCCCTGGACATTGGCCTGCCCTCCTCCAAGCACAGCCAGCTGAGCGACCTGTACGGCAAATTCTCCTTCAAGAGCGACCGCTACAGCGGCCACGACGACTTGATCCGCTCCGACGTGTCGGACATCTCCACCCACACCGTCACCTACGGGAACATCGAGGGCAACGCCGCCAAGAGGCGCAAGCAGCAGTACAAGGACAGCCTGAAGAAGCGGCCGGCCTCGGCCAAGTCCCGCCGGGAGTTCGACGAGATCGAGCTGGCCTACCGCCGCCGGCCGCCGCGCTCCCCCGACCACAAGCGCTACTTTAGGGACAAGGAAGGGCTGCGGGACTTCTACCTGGACCAGTTCCGAACCAAGGAGAACTCGCCGCACTGGGAGCACGTGGACCTGACCGACATCTACAAGGAGCGCAGCGATGACTTTAAGCGCGACTCGGTCAGCGGGGGAGGGCCCTGTACCAACAGGTCCCACCTCAAGCACGCGGCGGGCGACAAGCACGGCGTGGTCGGCGGGGTCCCGGCGCCCTGGGAGAAGAACCTGACCAACGTGGAGTGGGAGGAGCGCGCCGGGGGCAACTTCTGCCGCAGCTGCCCGTCCAAGCTGCACAACTACTCGGCGGCCGCGGCGCCAGGGCAGAACTCGGGCCGGCAGGCGTGCATCCGCTGCGAGGCGTGCAAGAAGGCGGGCAACCTGTACGACATCAGCGAGGACAACTCCCTGCAGGAGCTGGACCAGCCCGCGGCCCCGGTGGCGGCGACGTCCAACGCCTCCACCGCCAAGTACCCTCAGAGCCCGACTAATTCCAAGGCCCAGAAGAAGAACCGGAACAAGCTGCGGCGGCAGCACTCGTACGACACCTTCGTGGACCTGCAGAAGGAAGAGGCCGCCCTGGCCCCGCGCAGCGTGAGCCTGAAAGACAAGGGCCGCTTCATGGATGGGAGCCCCTACGCGCACATGTTTGAGATGCCAGCCGGTGAGAGCGCCTTTGCCAACAACAAGCCCTCAGTGCCCACTGCCGGACACCACCACCACAACAACCCCGGCGGCGGCGGCGGCGGCTACATGCTCAGCAAGTCGCTCTACCCTGACCGGGTCACGCAAAACCCTTTCATCCCCACTTTTGGGGACGACCAGTGCTTGCTCCATGGCAGCAAATCCTACTTCTTCAGGCAGCCCACGGTGGCGGGGGCATCGAAAGCCAGGCCGGACTTCCGGGCCCTTGTCACCAACAAGCCGGTGGTCTCGGCCCTGCACGGGGCCGTTCCAGGCCGTTTCCAGAAGGACATCTGTATAGGGAACCAGTCCAACCCCTGTGTGCCTAACAACAAAAACCCCAGGGCTTTCAATGGCTCCAGCAATGGGCATGTTTATGAGAAACTTTCTAGTATTGAGTCTGATGTCTGAGTGAGGGAAGAGAGAGGTTAAGGTGGGTATGGGAGGGTAAGGCTGGGTCGTGTGGCGCGCATGACGCGGAGGGTGACGGGGGTGAACTTGGTTCCCATTTGATCCTTTCTTGTTGTTTTAATTTATTTATGGGATCCTGGAGTTCTGGTTCCTACGGAGGGCAACCCTGGTGACCAGCACCATCTCTCCTCCTCCTCCCAGTTCTCTCCTCCTTCCCCCATCTGTCAGCCATTCCTGTTCCCATGATGCCACGCAATTGGCCCTCCCAGCAGGGGAGGCCGGAGTGGAAAAAGGAGGTGCTGCATGCGGGCTCCCTCCTAGCAGGCAAGAGCTCCCTGCCACCCACTTTGAGTGAAGCTAGGAGAACCAAAGGAGGCCACATGAGCACAGAGGTAGCTTTTCCCCAACTGATCTTGTCGTTGAGGTGAGGAAGCAAAAGCATTCAAGTGAGACCACATAGCATACTGCTTGTGATTGAAAAGAGGCTTTGGCAACTCTCATTGCTTAGATGATATCAGTCTTGGGATCGTGTGCCAAGCAGAGGGTGCCAGGCCATGTTTATATATAAGCCAAAAGTTTGCTTCTACTCCATGAGACTCACTAGTGGTGAGCTGGAATGAATGGTCACTGGTAGATGGATAGATTCTTGAACAAACTGGAAAGTACGTATAATAGTGTCCCATGGTACATTGGAGGCAAGAGCAGGTGGATCGTGTGTGTGGCCATGTACACTTGCACACACGTGTAGTCAGGTGCCTCTAAATGTAGAGAAGGCAACCTTGACTCTTTCAACATCCCTAAGCAATGTGCTTGCTTTGGCTTATATACAAACAGAGATGATCACATATTACCTGAATTCGGGCTGTCTCCCCTTCACCCTTCCTGAATGAGGAGAATGGAAGTTCTTGACGAAGAAGATTCTGTGGTCTAGACAAAGAAGGTGGTAAGCAGTCCTGCAGGAGCAGGTACGACAATGATTCCTCAGTGATTGCCAATAGTTGCAACCAGTTTGGGCCAAGAACTTTCCAGGAAGGCTAAAGGGAAACAGAAACAGCCATAATTATTGTGCCCATACTTGGGAGTGAAAGATTCTGCAAAGTTCTCTTGAGCTTTTAGACCCTCAACCAGCCAAGGTTTGGGGAGAAGCTAGGTAAGGCTTTGAAGAAGAGGAGTCATTTATGGTAGGGTAAGTGAGAGAGGGGGATGTTTTCAATGCTTTGATCCCTTCTTACTTAACCTGAAGCTAGAAGAGCAGGCTTTCTCCCCCTAGAACTTATTACAACTGTTATGGAACAGACAGCTGTGAGAAATGAGCTCGGCTTTGTGAGTGCAGCTCAGGAGGCGCAGAGAGAAGGAAAGAGACTTGGAAGAGGGGGAAGGGAGGTAGGGAGGGATTCTCCACCACCTCTTTGGGCCTGGCTTCCCGGGAATGTGACTTGAGCCCAGAGCGAACACTCTTGGTAGAGGCTCTTCCACCTTCCTGCAACACCTCCTTTCCCTCTCAGATTGTACCATTCAAGCATAAAAAAAAAAAACCGTATATGTATAAAACTCCAGGGATGAGGGTACTGGCAGGCATGATGCCCCCTTCACTTAAAGTTGGAAAATGGAGAAGGGAAATGAGTATTGGTCACTGCTGGTCCTGAAACTTGGGGTAGGGCTGTTCTGTGGGTCAGTTCCACTGTCCTGCCATCCTCCCTGGCACAGGGTGGCGTCCAAAGAGCCCCGGGTCTGTCTGGAAGCTTGACTGCAGGACCGTCATGTTGCACACAGGACACACAAACCAGAAAGGTGCTCATCCTCCTCTGGAAGGAAGCTGCCATGTCTCTTCAAGTCACACCCTCCAGGGCTGCTCTTTGCCTTCCCGTTTGCCCTGACTCGCGACCCTTCCTCATCCCCGCCCTTGACTGCTGCCCCCACCCTCCTCCTTGATTTTTACCTCAATATCTTTCATTTTAAAGCCAACTGAAGGCCTTGTAAAGCTCTGTTTTCTTTCTGAAATGAACGCGGGGGCAAGGGGCTGAACCTCTCACAGATTTGCAGAGAGGGCACGAGTGCTTTACCTTAGATGCGAGGAGAGACTCTGGGAGAGGACAGAGGGCGTGAGGCTTCTCCAGGAGGAAGAAGGCGAAGGGCCATCTAAACACCGCTTCGCCCTGACTCTGTCCGGGGGTCAGGGGCTCATCCCCTCATCTTCCTCTTACCTCACCCCTTTAAAATAAAAAAACCAAACCAACTAACCTAGCGAACAGCAATCTAGAACCAAGGGGGTTTTTCAGTCTCCACTGGCGACAGAAATCAAGATGGTGTTTATTTCATATGTAAATATTTTGTTTTCTAATTCATTTTGTATAGATAAAGTGTTCTCTTGTGAGTATTCAGGGTGTTGGGCTGGAGGGAGTGGGGTGGGGATGGGCAGGAGGGGGAAAGTGTTTTGTTACGGGTTTTCATTTTCCATCGCGGGAAATTGTTTTGTATGGCTCGTGCTTCAGGATGTCTGGAAAAGTGAATGCGAATGGAGGCCACTTTGGTGAAAAAGCCAGGGGAAAGGGATTTGTGTCCACACCCCCTCCCCCGGCCCAGTCTTCTTACCGGTCTGTGAGAAACGTCAGTGCGCTTTTACCTGGGCTTCGCAGAGGATCCAATCTGGCTCTAAGCAAACCCCAGGTCTAACTGCTATCTTCTGGGTAGACCATAGGGACCCGTGCTCCTTGCGAAGACAGGCTGGTGGCACCATACTCCCAGTGTCAGTACTTAGGGCAGGAAAGATTCCCAAAAGGGCTTAAAACCGAATTGAGGTCACATTAACCTCCCATTCTTGGTGTGGCTGAGAGGTTTCAGGAAGTTCAATCCTGAGAAACCTCCCAGCAACCTCCTCTGATGCTTAACAACCAGCTCAGTCATCTGAGGCTCTTCCTCCCAGTACTGGGCACTGACCCTCTCCCTGGTCCACCCCTTAGAAGTCAGCACCGCAGGCACACCCAGAAAATGTCCACTAACTCTACTTTTTGAAGCATGTGATATCTGGTTACAGAGAGGTAGGGCTGGACACCTGTCTTACAAATTCGCATGCTTTTCTAGAAAAGATGACCAGATCCGCTCAAAACTCAGTGGCTCGATGATCCCCTTAGCAAAGTTGTTGCAGTTGGTTTTAGAGGTAGGAGGGTGGGTATGTGAGGCATGGTGCCAGTGGTGGTTCTGCGTTTGCCTTGTCCTCTATACTGCCATCAGGAAGGTGCTACTGGCCTCAAGCCAGGTGTTCAAAACCTGACCTTGGGTTAACCAGACAAATAGAATTTCTTTCACTGAACTGTTGGCTCTGTGGAGGGTGGCAGCCTTTCTCTCTTTACCACGGGATGAAATTTCCAAATCCATTTACCCAGCATATTACATCACATTGTTTCCTATCTTCCCATCATGAAAGCTGTCAGCTGGATAATTTCATCTTTCTAAACCCATAGTTGGCCCCAGTTGGTCATTTTTCTTCAACTGGATGTTTGCGTTGGGACCAAGTAAGATATTCGTGGTCTGCTCAAAGAAAGGAAAGGCTAAGCACTGTTAAGTTCTAGATGTTACTTAATTTCAGAATAAGAAGCCAGTGAAATGCACAAGGAAGAATTCAGAAGTCAGCCCAGTCTGCATCACAGATAGGTGGGAACCAATACCCAATCCACCCAAAAGTGTGCTATTCCACAGATATCCTCAGGAGCACCTAAGGTTCCCATTTTCTTCAGAATCCATGCTTTTTCTCTCGTGCGTGCCTCTGTCATTCCCTTCCATTGCAGAAGTGGGTTGCTGGGTGTGGTCCTGTATCACTCCTTTAAGGGGCAATGTTTAAAGCTCAGCATTTCCACTGTCCTCAGTAATCCGACCCTTGAATTTGCCTGAGTCAAGAATGTGCACACCCTTCAGACTGATACATGTACAGTGCAACTTGTTATTTCAAAATTCATCACTGTGTACCTTCAGCCAGAATGTGAGAAACACCTTAAAGTGCATTCCCCTGTACTGGCCACAGCCATGTTGTGATGGGGGGAAATCCCAAATGATTGCATTAAATGTTGCTGGTGTCAGTAGTGCCAAAACGCATGTGTAATGTGATAGGATAGGAGTCGTCCATATAGTTAAGTAAATATCATCCACCCAGTCTTCCATAGTCATCAGGCATTGCCCAAGGGAGAATTCTCTGCAGAGTGCTGGTCACCTGCACATCTCATTTAAGAACTAGGGTTTCTTTGTTTTTGTTTTGCTTTTAGTTCAAGATTTAGAGACAGAATAACCAGATTGTTTGGGCAACAGCCTTTGGAAAAGCTATTCCAGAACTCACTTTTAATCACGATCTCTCTAAAAAAAAAAAAAGCCCTGTCATTGCTTGACACCCAGTGCATGTCTGTTTCGGAGTGTTAGGAATGATTCAGATGTGCACATAAATATGTAACTGCAGTGTTATTGATGAATGCCTTTGGCGTTTCCAGGGATTGTGGCCATACCTTCTGCGCTCTCAAGCCCAAAGCCATACAAGAAACGTGTGCTCGGTAGGCTACTAAACACTACAGCAGAGCCTATGCCTTCTTCACTTGGGTGTCAGAGACCCTTCTTCCTGTCTGAGGACCTCTTTGTGGAGGGGAAGCATCTCATGGCGCACAGTCGCCCTGCAGTAGGTCTGGCCTTACACGTGGTGTTTGGTCCATGGTGTGATTTCCAGGTCCTTAAAAGGACTTTTCTTTTCATCCCCCACCCCTCTCCAGCCCCTGGGTTCCCACACAGATTTGTTGCTTTAGCACTGAGCTGCTCATCTGTCATTTAAATGAAAGTCATCCCAGGAAAGGTGACATATTAAGCCATATTAGGGATTTATACATTTAAACACCTAATTTACACTAGAATTCTCATTCCTTTTCCTGGGAATAAGTTATGATACAAGAGAAGAGGGAGAGAGCACTAAGTAACAGAGTAGGGAACAAGGATACAGGTTCTAGAAGGTAGAGACATTTAAACCGTATTTCATTTTCCACCTGCTTTTATTTAAGGCTCACGTGATACCCAAATAGGACTCCTAGCTAGGAATAATTTGCCATCCACAGTCATGTGAGTGTGTAATTATGGATTTCTAAGTTCAATACTTGTAGGACTAGGACTGTTGCTATAGAAGATAGAAGCTGATATCACAAGTTACTGAGGAGGCAGCTAGAAAGAAAAAATTGAATTAATGGTATCAGAAAAAGTTACTGTAATTTTCTGCTCTCTGTCCCAGTTCGCTTAATCTTCCAGTTCGCCAGGTTGGTCTGTATTCTATACTTCCCCACTTCCACAGGGGGCTGCCCAGTTATCTGAACACACACTCACTGTTGAGGAAGCCCTTGACTCCCAGGTATTGACCTGTGGGGCAGTTCTTTCTTAGGCCTATCAGATATTGACACTAAAATGCAGACTAGTTTGACAGCTTCTCATATGGACCTAGATATAGGATTCCACTGTTGTTGGGGGGTTCCAGTAATATACAAAATCACAGGATATCTGAATTCTCTCCATCCTCATCCCATTCCAGCCACATTGACACAATCACACAGGGGCCCTATGAGTTCTATGACTTAGAATAAATAGCCTGTCTATTCCCATGACAACAGCCCCCACTGAAAACCTTAAGTGAAAGTCAGTGCTGCCATTCCCCCATGCCCTGGAGAAGGAATTTTGCTCAGGGTCAGGACAGCAGTACCAGGAATAAGTGGGGAAAGTTAGAAACCTTCCACGTTTCTCCGTCTCAGCTCATCACAGTGAGTTTCTGGCTCTGTTTCATGCTTTAAAATATAACTGCTGGCGGGATTATGAGGGTGGGGGCCCCTGGAGAGAACTGCAGGTGGACAGCAGAGAAGACAAAGAGAATTCCTCAGAGCCTGGGTGCTCTGGGGTATAGAATCTGTGTTTTGGCAAAGGTTAAGGAAATGGAACTCAGTGCAAGGATTAAGGATACAATTAGGAAGCACAACACTAAGCCCCTTATCAAACTGTTATTTTAAAGATTTGGTTTCCGCACTTTAAACCTGAACTCTTTTTATCTGTAATTATTTTAGTGTTGTTATTTAGGGAGTGGAGCAGATTCTAGTTAACTATGCAGAAGAAAAAAATTAAAAGCTCTGGTTAAATATGTTAGTTCAATTAAACCAATGTCTACTGAGCACATACCATATCCCCGGGCTAGTTCTACAAAGAATATACAAGACTGTAAAATGAAATATATTATACTCACATAGAAGAAATGAATGCATAAGGGTAAAATATTTAAATGTATATATAAGTAGGTGTGCATAAATCTGTGTGATTATACATGCAGGTTTAATATTGGCTGGTTTCAGGGTATGTGTCAAAGATATCCATTATATTATTTGAAAAAACATTGTAGAGATTCAGCTCTCTGTATCATGGCCAAGCCTGATCCTCTTTTGGCATTATTACACTTCCCAGAGCTAAAACTCTGAAATTCTCCCTCTGACCACAACCTTGCATTTTCTATATCTTATCTGCCTTCTTTGAAGCCCCCTCTGTGGTTCTGGTCCATAAACCTATATGGTTTCACTGATTTCCCACTTTGGTCTAACCCTGGGTTTACCCGTATCAGCAACACTCTCACCAGCAATCTCTTCTTGCCTTCTCACTGTACCTACCTTGCTTATCTAACTCTGCATCCCATGCTCCCAGCCTGCTAGAAGAGAAGGTCTTAAACCTATGCCAAAGAGCACAAATTCAGTCCATTTAATCTCACCTGAACCCTACTCATCTTAGACATCTTTTCTATTTCTCTAATGTTGGCTCCATGCCACATTCTTTAAGTGTTTGTTACATTCGTTTTATTTTCCTTTCATTTTTGTTTTCTCTCTTTCAACAGGCACTCTTTCCTACTGTGTTGCCAAGAAAAGATATCTGATTATTGAAAAATCCTCACTTACCCTCCCCTCTCTACACTTACATGTCTCTGTTCTTCGCTCATCTCTTTCGTCTTCCTTCCCAACTCAGCGCTCCTCTTCCCTGTGCTCTGACACCCACCCTCTGACCTTTCCTGCGGTGCTCTCCAACCAATAATACTCCGTTGTATCCTTAATCCCATCTACGTGTCTACCTGTAACCATCCCAAAAAACAAATCATACCACCCTGCCATCTCTAAAGACAAATCTCTCAATCCAATTAGACTCTTGAAGTCCTGTCCTATCTCTGTTTATCTTTTTCACTTCCAAACTTCTCAAAAGGCTAGACTTTTGTCTTAACTTCCTCACCTAATACTCATGGCTTTATCACTGGGCTACACCCTATTGCTCTTCTGAAACTACTCTCTGGCAATATTACAACAAACCTCTTGATACAAAATCCAACAGCCTTTTTTCTTTTCTTTCTTTGATCTTCAGCCTCATTGATATTAACCTAAATTTACCATTGGGAAGGGGCATGTTTTGGGTTTACTCTTAGTTCTCTGGTCCTCTGTCACCTTGCTGGCTCCTGCTCTTGGTCCATCCCCTCGGCATTGCCTTGCTGTGGTGTTCTCAGCCTGACTCTTGTCCTCCTTATCTCCACAATTCTCTAACGATCTTTCTGTCTTCCAGGACTTCAATGAGTCTCTGAATGAATTCCAAATCTTCACCCCTTTCTCTTCAGCCTAATGCACATATTTCTATCTAATTTCTAATTCTATTCTATATTCTAACTTTATATTGACCCAAATATCCAAGACCATTCCTGAAAACCAACATAATCACCAAGTTCCGCCTTTTGCATAATGGTACCACCATTCCTGGTGTCACCAAACTCAAGCTTCTTAGGCACCTTTGTGTCCTCCAATCCCCTCATCCTGTACATGTAAGCATTTGGAAAGCCTGTTAATTCATACCCCTAAGATTTTCCAGTCTTCCTTTTCATTCTGGCCCATCCCTGGATTATTTTAGTGATTTTTAGCATTGTTCCAATATTATATATTTGAATCTACTCACTTCCTAAATATAAATCAGATCATATCATTCTTCAACTAAAAAAAAAAAAAAAAAAAACAACTTCAATGGGCTTCACTTGCCACAATCTGCAGGAAGAATAACTTCTCATTATTTGCCCTTGTGTGAGCCCCATAGCCCAGACAAGCTGAGTCTCATTCATCTCTTAGCTTTCCTATGCCAAAGTTTTCCCCCACTGTGGCCTTCCTTAAACTATTCCCTTTGTCCAAGATGTTCTCCTTCCCATCTCCCTCTCTTGTTGCATGATATCCATTCCCTCTATATAAGTCTTCAAAGACCAGAACAAATAGCCACCATGTCTACTTTCCTTCATCTTCCTCTAGAAAAAAATTTTAGGTATTTTGTGAATTCCCATAACACTTGCCTTATATCTCCCCAGTGGCAACTATCACAGGCCATCTTATTTCACGGTTATTTGGTTATATGACTCATCTTCCCTGCTAGGTCATAAACTCCCTGTGGTCAGGTATTTATTCATCTTTTTATCTCCTACAGCACCTAACAGAGTGCCTTGCATATGAAAGGCACTAGTAAATATTTGATATTATTATAAATTATAATTGGAAAGGAGTCACTTTAGTTTGCCCACAGGATACTTGAATCTGCAGTAAAACCTAAGGATGAACATCACCCCACCCCCACCATTTATCTCTCTATTTCTGCACACATGATCACAGCAATATGCTACGTGTATACATTTCCATGGTAATTAGTATTTCAAATGGAAGTTTATAGATTTTTCTAAGTTGTGCTTTGTACTTTGAAATTATTCTGTGGCTGTTTTATGGTTAGTAGAGTATACTTGCAATACTACAGACACAACAATTAAGTGACAGAGGGAGAGACCTTGGAAGGGTATTGATCAAATGTTAGGTACCAGGAGCTTTACAGATGCTTTGAGTGGAGCTTGTATCCAGACACTTCAGTACTCACACCAAGTGTCTAACAACCTGAACCTATGCTGGGATTGATCTGTCTTTGATCCAATATGTAGCCTTTCTAAATAGTTAACACTTGCAGTACCAGAAGGACCTGGTCACAATTTAGTCTCACTAGTCACACAGTTTTACGGACCCCGAATGGTGGCCCAGTGGGACAGTGGATTGCAGTGCATGCTGGCACTTTCCCACTTGTATCTGTGCTAGGACACACCTGGGGGGACTGTTTGTGCTGCTCACCACCTTGTCTTGATGATCTTTCTTTCCTGGGCTCTGTGGGCTCTTGCCCTTTCTGAGGCTTTGTCAACGGGGCCACTGCTCCCAAAGGGAAGATGAGAGCTAGGGTAACTGAGCACATTGCCTCTTATCTGAATATTTCAAATGAAAGTAAGTTAGGATTTGGATGAGCTGGCTCAGACAGAATTCCTGTCTCTAAACTCCTTTCTCTGTGTATGTAAGGGGATTCATTACCTCCGGGGGGGACGTCACTTCTGACCTCATGGCCCTCCTGTCCCTCTATTCCCTGAGCCCTGTCTGCCCACCCCCTCCCCACTTGCAATCTGCCATTCCCTGTAATTGGTGTCAGTCCCTGTCCCTCTGAAGAAACTCTTGGAGCTGGTATAATTTTTTCCTTAATCTGCTCTGGTAACCGATACTGTTCCCTCTTCTTCTCCTGGCCAGCCTTCTCTATAAATCTCATTATGTCATTGGCCATGAATTAATCTCCTAGGGGAGGCATCTTCTGCCACCGTGCGCTAATTTAAAGCATGCTATAGAGAACCAAACGCAAATAAGTTACAGGCAGTGACAAGTCTCTTTTTCAAAAAAGTGAATGAAGTCCATTTTTCATTGAGACAGGAGTTGGGTAGAGGGATTATTATGGGCAAGATGGGGCAGAACTTGTGATAACTTGGGAGATACCTAGTGAAAATTAAAATGTAGGTCTAGAGGGATGTTTTTTCTTCTCGAAAATCCTATTGGGTCTAGATAGTCCTGCTCCTAGGAATGGGGACAGTTACCATTTTAGAGCAACATCCATCTGATTATATTATAAGACTTTATTTTTAAGCAATGATGTGAATAACCTGGTAATAGCTGGTGAGAGGGTAGGAAGGCGGCCATCCTCATGAGGAAGGGTACTCATCAATCTCTGGTGGACCAATGAATGGACCAAAATTCTAGGCAGTTTACCCATGAAATTCATGTCAATTTTTTGCCTACAAATACCTGTAAAAAGTGAGGGAGGATATGAGGAAGGAAAAGACAAGGAGTCTGGCCACATGTCCCTAGGCCAATGTCCAGGCCCTTTGGACTGCAGCACACAAAGAACCCTTGATCATCCCCCCAGGCAGAAAGGGAGTGAGGGACCCATCATACCACCCCTGGCCATTGAATCCCAGTCACCAGGCTGTGAGCCATCTGTCCTTGCAGTAAGGGACTAGCAGTCTCTGAGATCTGACAGCAGCACAGCTTCAGGGATGTGGCCACAGGCATGCAAGTGTGCTTAGCTGCCTGCTTCTCTAAGATATTACCTGTTTTCAGAGGGAACTTTTTCAAAAAACAAAGCAAAACATGCCCACCTGAAACCTCAGTCCTATTGAGAACCATCTGTGTAGTTAACAGTCATTGTCACTGTCACATTTTAATTAAATAGATTATTTTCCTTTGATATCAAGAGCTATTTTAATGCTCCCTTCAGCTATAAGAACCATCTGCAAACCAGAGACAAGGCCACCATGTTACCTCTGGGTGACTTGTGCTCTCAGTAACTTGTAAATTGCTTCCACATATTCGCGCGAACAGCACAACTGCACCTAATTTGATCTCTTTGCTTTGGATAGTCTTATGCCTGTATACTTCCCCAACACACACACACAAACATACACACACGATCTTAACTAATCTGAATTGCCAATCACTTGATGGTAGATGGAAGTGTTCATTTAGAACTAGATAGACAGACATATCTTATGCAGTCAGTATTTTCTCTTTTGCCCTAGCTGGCTTGTGGATCACTGGCACCTCAAGGTTTGACAGAAATATCCAGACTTTTTTTGAAGGGAGCATTTTCTTTGTGATGGAACCACCTAGCTATCCTGCTGACTGTCCTATTTTCCCCTGCGGAATCCATGTGGTCTTCTGATGTCCTGTTAATGGATCAGTGATAAGAGGATGGAGAAGCAGAAGCCAGTCCCCCTGAGACAGATGGTCCTGTTACTTAGATACGGACATATTCACGTGTGCCCACATCTTGGAAACATCGTGAGCAGGGGTGGGGAGGTCTGTTCTCGATGGGGACAGGAACAGGCATAAGTACCTTAGAAGATTCAATAATTTCTCCTTTCTATGTCTCCCAGGGTCAGGAGCAGGAAAAACACCAAGATGTAGGCAGGAAACAAGGAGGCTACTGAAGCATCCAGGTAGAACTCTCAAGGAGAAAAACATAAATAGTAAAAATAACCTTTCTTTAATATGAACACAATTGGAAGTCAACCAGGGCACTTACTGCTATGTTTCCCTTCATTAACTTTTCATCTCTTGCATTCTCTTACTTCTCTTTCTCAGTGTTTGGATCTTGAGGTATTCTATGTCCTGCATCAGCTCCAAGCAGCCCGCCCTCAGAAGACACACTGTTAGGATAACAAGCTGAGAAAGCACAGAGCTGGAGCACGTGCATGGTATCTAAGGTTTCCAAACCAGAGCCCAACCAGTCTGGTATAATCAATCCCACTGTATTTTAGTGGCTAGCATGGAGCCTGCTGCATAGAACCGGACACCTCAGATCACAGAAAAGGAAACAACTGTGTTATGAGATTACTCCTGGCACTCTTGGGCACCTTCAATGATCAGGGCATTTGCTTTGATTATTTCTTGGTAGCAGGTACAAGAAAAGGATCACGCAGCAGTATGAGTAGTCAATTCCTTGAGCATTCTTAGCTTACTTCCCATGTGAAAAGGCTCTGAGACATGGCAGTTTCCAGCCTGCCTTTGCCTCCCCTCCTTGGAGAAAGATGCAGTTCCTAGATCTCCTGCAACCCATTCGGCCTCCACTACATTTAGCCCGTGCTACGTTCTGAGTCAATCAGAGTAGTTGCTATGTGGATATGGGCTAATTTACCATAACCATTTCTCCACATAACCTCCTTTGACACAGAAATATGATCAGCATTTAATTTTATAGATGAAAAGTTAAAGCACAGCAAAATTGGATAATTAGCCAAAACTAAGTTTATATAGAAATTTCTTGGCAGAACCAAACCTTGTCTGAATGCCTCTCAGTCCAGCCCAGTGAGTAATGCTGCCCAAATTATTCACCCTACCCTAGGTTTTCAGCATCTAGCAGTGGAGAAAAATCATGAAAACCAGGTGACTGATTTAGCCAAATCTTTTCCATGAAATTTGTCATCTTTGCAGACATACGCACACACACACACACACACACAATCCACATGAGTCTACATGTCAACAGGGACAAGGACAAAGCAAGAATTTGAAAACCAGAAAGGAGTAGGAAAGCTTTTGTAATGAAGAAGCATTAAAGGTCAAATAAAAATGTTTTAGAATTCTGTGGGGTAAGACATTGTGAATCCTTTTTTTATCATTAAAAAAATTTTATGTAGCATGCAATCCACACAAATAAAAGTCTCAAGAAAAAACTGGGACAGAGGATTTCTTCCAGAGTGCTACATGGGGAAAGGAGCCTCCAGGAATGAGTGCAAAGGGCTCGTGATGCTCTGCAGGTGTCAGTAGTTTTGATTGGCCCACAGTGAGGAGGGCAGCCCTCCAAGGACAGCCCCTTAGGTTCTTCCTCTAAGAACCTCTGTCTAATTTAGTCAAGTTCAAACATAGAAGTGTGATTCCAGTATTAAGGCATGAGTTAGTTCTGGAAGCCCAAGTATAAGACAGTTCTCATACATGACAAATTCCTGAGCATGGGACCTATATCCCCCAGACCCATAATAAATAATTAATGCCTGCCTAAATCCTGAAGGAAAGGAAGCACGGGTATTTCAGAGGCTAATAAAGAGTCTCCTGAGAATATTTGTGAGATCTCAATTCTGCCCCAGGATTGTAGCCAGTGTCCTAGCTTAAGGGGGTATTTTTTTTTCTTTCATCATTACATCCTGTCCCTAGAGGGAAGAAAGGAGAGGAAGTAGGAAGATGGAAAAGTCCTTACATGGGTGAGTGGGGAGTCTTCTATACCATCAACTTCACAATGTAGTCATCCCCAGAGCCTGGTTTGAGAGCCTGGTTTCAGGAGAGGATGTGAGCAGAGGGAGGAGGGAACTTTCATGACCGTTCCCCGTACATGGCGATGGGGTGAGGGGTAAACACTAGAAAACCTCCTTAAGCTGAAAATTTAGAATCAAGCCAGTTACAGATACCCTTTTGCCTCCCGATAAGTCACGGGAAAACATGATGGTATCATAGTAAGCTAAGAGAGAGGGGCAGGGCTATTCTACCTTGACTCCAAGGTGACTTCATCTTTCATGTGGGTGTCATCACAGACACCTGGATCATCATGCTCCTTAATGACAAGCGATAGGGCTGACAGCGGGTGAGTGCTTGGAGCATCTTATTCCCCCGAGATGACTGTTCCCTGTCTTGTGCTACAGCTATCTTCACTGGGGCCGGGGGTGGGAGGGGGGAAATTACAGGATTCATGGGGGCCCTGAGGACATTAACAGAGAATTATTTGATTGAAACCACAGAGCTCTTATGCTTGTTATTAAAGTGAAAATGAAAGAGGCAACCCTCAAGCATAGCTGCCAATGGTACAGCTCAGGGAAGCATTTTGGATGAAGTTTCACAAAGAAAATCTATCTGCATGAGAGGGAAGCCACTAAACCAAGAGTATATGCAAAATAAGGACACCTTCCTATTTCAGGTAGATTTTAGTTGGCCTGGGTGCTTAGGTATCCTATGAAAGGCAGAGAGGATAAACTCAATTTTAGAGGCCAGAACTCTCTCCTGGGCAGCAGCATCCACATGAGCGTTAACTCTTTCCCAGTGAGCCTAGGGGCAGGAGGTAATTCCTTCGATATCATGGTTTTGATTTCTTCCTAAACTAGGCTTGTCCATTTGATCTTCAACAACTGGGAAGCTCACACACCTCCCTGGCCTCTTTCCTTCTGAACTTTCATAAAAGAATAATCTACATAACACTGTTTTGGGAAAGCCTGTTAAACAGAAGCTAGAGATGGGCAAGGAATTCTGATTCCAGAGTTTCAACACTATGCCACTGAGGACAGAAGTCTCCAGGAAAATGTCCATGTCTGATAACTTCTAATCAGGAAAGTTGGAGCAATTTGGGGATTTACAGTATCTTTTACTTCAGTGAAAGCCAAAGCAACATTATTCTCTGCAGTATCTTCTGATCCCCCTTCCTTGGATGGACTAGAGCTGCTTCTTTTCCCAGGGAGATAAATTAGACCAAGAAAAAAACTCCAATTTTCTGGGACAGTTATAAAGTGTTTTCTCCTTTTCTTTGTTTCTTTCTTATTTTCTTGGCCACATAGTGGGGAAATCTACCTGGTCATTACCAAACATCCTACTGGCAAAATATGGTATGGAAATCCATATGGAATCAGTAGAATTGACATATTTAATTTCAATGGTCTTTGGAGTTCATTCTTTCTTTCTCTCCAGAGCCATCTCTTCTTTGAGGCACTTGATTTCCTCTATCCTCTCCTGAACAACCATGATTCCAAAATGAATTTTAGTGGTTGGCGCTTGCCAAAAAAAAAAAAAAAATTGATAGCTATATTTGGACATAAACCAAAACACATACATTTCCAGCCATTGAATGGTGATCTTTATAGTTGAGAACAACCTTTCAGCTTCCTTACAGGGAAACTCTTCCTCATCTGCCAGCCTCTTGGCAGCTCTCCTGTTTCCCCTTCATGGTTTTTGTTCCCTTCCCATCTTTCTTTTCTTATGAAAGATGAATGTATTCCTTAAAATGCCCTCTGATTGTTAAAAAGAAACCCTTGATAGTATTATAATATGTCAAGATTTTCTTATTATTTTTTTTAAGTTGGAAATATAGAGAAAGTAAAGAGAATGACAGGCCAGCAAACAAGGTCTTTTTCCCTGATGCTTTAACTCAAGGTCAAGTGCAGGGAAAGTGAGTGCCCTCCAGT
The DNA here is from genome assembly GCA_008086735.1 of Cheirogaleus medius. Lineage (NCBI taxonomy): Eukaryota > Metazoa > Chordata > Mammalia > Primates > Cheirogaleidae > Cheirogaleus > Cheirogaleus medius. The sequence continues at coordinate 45,491,381 of VBSM01002616.1, forward strand.
GAGAGCCTGCTGTTCTGTGAGCGAGAGGGATGTGCTCTGGAATGTTAAGCAACTTCTGAGAGTGCACGGGGGCTGTGATCGAGATGCCTGTTGTGTGTGTGGAGGCATTTTGTGGTTTTTCTTGTTCTCTGTTTTTTGTTGTTTTGGTTTGTTTATTGTTTCAAGGTACAAGCCCTATGTGATGGAGGATGCATGTTTAGTTTGCACATACTGATGATATGACCCTACCCTCAGCTCTCCTTGGCCCTGGGCTCATAGGAGGCAAGTGTTTCTAGAAATCATACCCATTGAGTTGCTGCTTGTTATTTTTTAAACCATTAAGATGGTGTATCTATTGGAATGAGAAAGAGAAAGTGGAATGGGAAACAGATCTAGTAACAAGCAGACCAAAGCTTTGTCCTGAAAAATGTTCTTCACCAAGCCGAGAAAAATCCAGAAGCAAAGAAGGTGAAGACTGGGGTAGAGTTGGGGGAGGGGAAGAGACAATGACCCCCACACCCTCATGCTCTGGTTTATTCCCTGTGAGCTCTGGCAGGAGAGGCTGCAGGTTGCTCAGAATTGGTGGCAGGCCGACTGCAGAGAGAGGTAGAGGCTTTTCTTCCAGAAAGACACTGATAAGCATTGCACCTCGATTCTCCCAAAACTCATCTACGAACCTTTAGGGCAGCTCCTCTCAAGCGATTTCCACTCTCCAGCCAAGAATATTCTGAGTAGAAGGGCCTCATACACATTGTGATTACATTTTCTTAAATTGAGAAGCCAAAGAGTACTGTGGAGAACAGAATATATCAGAGGAACGAAGTTAGCAGAACTTTTTTTCTTTTTTTCAATTTTGGAATGATTTCGGATCACAAAGTTAGGTCACCTCTGAGACAGAAAATCTTTTAAATAAAATTGTATCTTTCCATCCCCAGCGAAAACGCTAGGTTTCTAATCTGATTACTATTTACTTCAGGAAGAAAATTGGTAGATTAGATCACAAACAGGCATTTTTCCATATTGATTTAATCCTGAGTCTTACAAATATTAACATGGAATTTACTGACTCAGACATGATCTTTTAAGCTATAAAATATCACGGAAGTGTAGTAGATCATATGTTCTGAGCAAGCCAGGAAGGCTAAAATGTTAATCCTGCCACATGACCAGGCTCTGTGTATTCTACTGTAGCCATAAGGGATTTGGGAGTCAGACAGTGGAGGAGGACAGGGACAGAGAGACATTGATTAATAAAATTTGGGGCAATTTTTTTCTTAATTATTAAAAAATAATGAAGAATAATTCTCAAATCAGAAAGAATCATGGAAAGTGAGCTCTGTGCTTGCCATTTAGAAACTTTTTAAAATTTAGAATAAATATCCAGGTTTTTTGGTTTCGTTTGTTTTGTTTTGTTTTTTACTAGAACTCTTATTTTGGGACTATTTGGCCTGTGGTTTTGGAGCATGTTTTGGAGAGATGATTCATCCACGCATTGATATTTCTTGAGTGGAAACCTCATGCCAGGCTGTCCCAGGTGCTGGGATACAAGGATGAACCACGCGAAGTCCATACCCTCTTGAAGCTTGTATATTGATGAGAGGAAACAGACAAAAAAGCAAATAAATACATCTCATGTTGAGTAGTGCAAAGTGCAGGGGAGAAAAATTAGGCAGATTAAGGGGGATAGAAGATGATAGGATGGGTGGGGGTTACTACCTTTTATAGGGTGGACATGCAAAGCTTCTATGAAAAGGTGACATTTGAGTAAAGGCTTAAAGGAGATGAGGGAATGAGGCTTGGGGCTTTCTGTGTGAAGGGTGTTTCAGCAAAGAGAAAGCAATTGCAAAGGTCCTGCAGTCAAACCACATGCTTGGTATGCTGGAGGAAGAGCCAGGAGACCCATGAGGAAGGAGAGAGTGTGAGAGGCGAGGTCAGAGAGGTGGCAGTGACCCAAGTCAGGTAGGTCCTTATAGGCCATGGTCGGGATTTGGGTTTCTATCGAGAGAAAAATGAAAAGTCACTAGAAGGTTCTGCGCAGAGAGTGACGTGATCTGACTTGAGTTTAAAAAGAAGCTTTGTGACGGCTGTGTTGAGAGTATACTGTGGGAGGGTAGACAACGCAAGAACCAGAGGGACCGGTTAGGACACTCTTGTAATAGTTCAGGTAAGAGACGATAGTGGCTTGGGCCTCAGCGTTCGCAGGGGAGCTGGTGAGAAATGGTTGGATTCTGGAAATATTTTGAAGGATAGATCTGACAGTTTGCTGATGAGTTAGATATTGAGTCAGAGAAAGAAAAAAAAAAATCAAGAATGACTCCAGAATGTTTGATGTGAGCTATTGGCAGTTTGGAGTTGACATTAGTAAGACGGGAATCCTTCAGGGAAGCAGACTGGGGAGGAAAGCCTGGCAGCAAGTCTGAGATGTCTATCAGACGTCCAGGTGGAAATGGTGATTAGGCAATTGGTTATTCAGGGAAGTTCAGGGAAAAAGTCAAGCTTGAAGGTATATATTTGGGATTTGAAGCCATGAGACTGGAGCTAGGGAGTGAGTGGAGACAGAAGAAAAATTCCGTAGTAGGCTGAGCCCTGGGGGAATGTTCAGACCCCCAGGAGATGAGGAGGGGCCAGGGTCATTTCAAGTGCTACTGTTCAGTAGATAAGATCACCTGGAAATGTGGATGTCATTGCGCCGATGACCTGGAAAAGAGCTGCTTCAGTGGACGGACCAGTGAGGACAAAGGCATGATGCGTGTGCGTTCGAGAAAGGATGGGAGGGGAGGAGGTGCAGACGGCATGCCTCGGCAGCTCTTGGGAGTTCTGCTGTAAAGAGGCATAGAAACAGCAGCAGGTAGTAGAGGATGTCGGGGCCAGGAGGCAATTTTCTTTAAGATGGGAGAAATAACAGCCCATTTATTCTCACCAGAATGATCCAATAGAGAGGGAGAAGTTGATGGCCCCTAGGGAAAGGGAGCACTTGCTGGGGGTGAGAGGGGAGCGGATGCAATGCACGAATGGAGGGACTGGCTTTCGGAGCCCAGCCAGGGTGCTCACGGCAGCAGGAGGGAGGGAGTGTACGGGGCACTGATGCAGGCAGTTTGGTAAAGGTGATGGTGGGGTGCGCCTTTTCCTGCAGATGATTTTTCAGTGAAATACAGAGGGACATCAGCTAAGCGTGAGTATTGAGGGACAAATATTGGAGGTTTAGGAAGGAAGAAAACACAAATTAGGCACATCACCATCAAGCAGAAAGAGTGAAGAGAACGAAAATGTAGGAAACATGTTAGATGGCACAAAGGACTTGTCTGAGGTTCTGATGATCATGAGTTTAAAGAAATTAAACATTTTTCCTTCAGTCACATTCAGGTGCTTAAATAGAGTGGCGAGATGGGTTGAAGCCGGGTTAGCAGGGTTTAACCAGGTGAATGCAACAAAAGCAGCAAGTGCTATGGAGTTAAGGGCAACTGCAATGCAGTGGTTGTAGTGATTGGCCATGGAGTCTAAGCTGGGTGAGGAGAAAAGTGAGGATTTTTAGGAAATAAGAAAACTATAAAGGGTATTAGGAGCAGCGGATTAAGATGCAGGCTGGGATGTCCGAATTATTAAGTCAGGGTCCCAGAAGCAGTAGACTAGAAGGTAGGAGCTGGGTCAGAGAGCTGAATGCTTAAAGCTGAGATTAAGGAGGGCTTGCGGTTATTGGTAGTGAGATGGTCTGGAGTCTGGTGTGGAGGTGGCAGGCTGAGGTGAGGTGGAGGAGGAGGTTAGTGAGGGAGCAGAGGTCAGGATTTGGGAACGACTATGTAAATACTGAAGTCAACAAAAGATTGATACCCATAGAACAAGAATGTATATTATGACAGGAAAGATGAAGAGTGATTCAAGGATATTTCAACCATTGCAGCAAGGAAGGGGTGCGGCTAGTCTAGTCTGATGTGCTTTAAAGCTGGATTTTATTTTTGTTGTGTGGTTTCTTTAAGGAAGAAGGAGGGAGGATGGTGTGGAAATGGCAATGAAGAGCAAGGAAGGCACCTGCTCCACCTCCAGGCCCCGGGGCATGAGCAATGTGTGAGAGGAAAGGCCCACCGCCTGGGAGCGCTACAGGGTCCTCAAGGAAGAGCCAAGTTTCCGTAAGAGCAAGAAGGTGGAAGAAGTTGTCAGGGTTGTGGCTGACGAGGAACCACGGATTCACAGGAAGGATTTGTGGAGTTAGTAAGGGATGGGAGATGGGCTCAGGTGGGAGATGTACATGGTCAGCTCCTGGGCTTCTACATGGACTGTCCTAAGCAAGGCTGTGGGCATTGGGGTTGGCCCTTGAGGTGGCGAGGACGCAGGTGCTCCCCGGCAGGGCCCTGCCAGCAGCACGCGGACCTTGGTGCCTCTTCTTCAGTCTCCATATTTGGTTTTAAACTTCCACTAAAAACCCCACTGCTATTTGCGGTAGGCTACAGCATATTTTTATAGATGTCAACAAATGGGATCCTGGATTGAGGCCACATTTGGACTATTTACCCTGGAAAGAACACATTTTCACAGAAATCATGTTCTTTCTGTTTTAAAGGCTCCCAGCTAAGTTAGTCTCCTGGGAAGAATCATAATTCTTTGTTCTTACCTTACTCCTCTTTCATCTTTAAAAAAAAAAAATCAAAGTAAAAGAATTGGAAAGCAGTTTTGCTTCTGCCCAATTCCGCTAAATAAAAGTTTTCTCTGATGGGTCATTTTTATTTAGGATTTTCTTTTGTGACAGAGAGAAACAGTGAGAGACGAGCATCATGAAATGATTGAAAGTCCTTAAAAGCCTTGGGAGAGAGTTTTGGAAGATCAGGAGAGGGTTAGGAAGAAAAGGACTCTGAGTAGGGCTGCACGAAAAAGGGACAAGTGAGGACTTTTAGGGGAAGGCTGAAAAAAACAAGAAATTTGGCCAAGGGAGGCAGGAAGAAAAATCCACTGTGTAGGCATTTGGAGATTTAGCAAGAACCACTTAGAGCCTGCCCACAGGAATGTTCTACATACTTCTGACACAGATGATACACTGATTCTATTTCATTTCCCATGCCCTTACAAAAAAATCATAGTTTGAAAAGAGGCTGAGGCTGTTTAGCCATTGCTAGTGAACTAGCTCTCCAAACCCCCACAGAACCCTGAACAGGGAATGCACAAAATCGAAACCACTGTGCTGCTGGTTTGCTTCTCTGTTCACCAGGAAAGTCAAACCCTTCAGTGTGGTCACATCCTGCCTGGCCTTTTCCCCAGGAGAGTAAATTGTGTTCATCCTGACTCTAATGCCACGTTTTGAGTTCTTACAGTGGAGAGGTATTACAACCAACTCAAGGGGCCATTCTCTGCTTCATGCACTGAGGACTAATAGAACTCTATTTCAGAAGGAAGAGGGAAGCCAAGGAAGCCAGGGATGGTTTTGTCATGACCTCTCTTTGCTTTCTGACCTCCAGGAATCCAATCTTTCCAAGGTGAGCAGAAAACAATATGGCTTCCATTTACTCCGCCTCAGTTTCCCCTACGTCAGGCTGTCTCCCATACCTGAATAATTGGGTAAATGGGGTACACCTGTTTGTTAAAGGCATTTGCAGGAAGATAGAGGCAAAAGTATGGGGGGAGGGACTCTCCATAGGAGCTTTGCTACCCAATGACCATCCCAGCATTGATATGTCAGAGTAGCCCTGACGCTGGTGGAAACATTTCAAGGGAGCTGGATAGCACGTTAGAGTGGAGATCAGAGAAGGGGTGGGGCCATGAGCTCTTGTCCCTGGGACAAATCTCTTTTCCTCCACTTGACAGAAGCCAAGGCTCCAACAGCGTCATAATTACTTAGCCACAATGACTAATGCATGTGTGTGTGTGCCTGTGTGCACGTGCACATATGTGCGTATGTGCGTGTGGGTGTGTGTGTGTGTGTGTGTGTGAGGGGGTGATGATGGAAACACAATACACATCCACTGTGGGGTTGGGTTGCAAACTCAGAGCCACATCCCTCCCGAAGCAACATGGCGGAGGGGAAATAGTCATGGCTGTCCCTGAGCAATGTCCTCCTGGGGAAAACACAGACGACTCAGGCTCGCCTCCCGACCCCACCCTCCTCCCTGGGGCCGGCTCTCCTTCCTCTCGACTCTCAGATCCCCAGCCCATCCACCTCCAAGTTCTTTTTTGTTTGTTTGTTTTGTTTCTGTTTTCTGTAAATATAGATTTCTCATTTTGGACATGCAGGGATCAACTGAGATTCTGGAGTGGGGGGAGGGGTGGATGACTGGGTCTTTTTATTTTTTCCTTTCTCTCTTGGATTTTGGTGTTTGAACTTGAAAAAAAAATAATTACAAGTATATATATAAGCAAATGACTTACCTTTAAAAAAAAAGAAATAAGTTGATTTCATTCTTTTGATTTATCTTGTTTCTCATTGGGGCGGGTGGGGGTGGGGGGTCTTTTGGGTGGAGGGCTTTTTTGTGAGCTGTATAGATTTCCAGTTTGGACTTGTTCAAATGATGCAGGAACAAAAATTAAAATGAATTAAAAAAAAGATAACATAAAAACAAGAAAAACTTTGTGATGTATAAAAGCTGTAAATAGTCAAAGATTCTTTCTCTTTTCTAATGGCAAATTATTTCTGTCACTTTATATTCAAAAAATAAAGAAACCTACCACAAATTATCAGGGTAAAAAAAAATCTAGAATCAGAGTTTTTTTCTTAGTCTTTGTGTTTTCTTTACTGTGGTTCCAAAAAACTTCTTAAAGGTGCTGTCTGAGAAAAATCCCTCTCCCAGTTGGTTTCTAGTGGTCAGAGGCAGTCCAGACTGGTGAATCTAGTTGGGTTAGGATCTGTTTCTGCTTGCTGGTGCTGTAGTTTCTTGGTTTTACTCATACCCCCTCCTATATTATCTTAAAACAAATTCCATAATTGTATCATTTCATCTGTAAATATTTCAGCATGTATCTCTATAAACTAAGGACTCTCAGTGTAACTGTAACACCATTGCAACATCAAATTTTAGCAATAATTCCTTGATAACAAATATCTAATTAGTGTTCAAATTTCTAATTATCTCAAATGCAATACTGTTTTAAGGTTTTTTAAATCATAAGTCAAATAAGGTTCACACAATTGGTTGCTATTTCTCAAATTTATTTTACATCTGTAGATTCACCCCTCTACTCTTTTTCCTTTAATTTTACTTGTTAAAGAAACAGAGCAATTTATCCTATAGCGGTCCCATAGTTGCATTTGGCTGGTTGCACCCCCATGTTAATGATTAACGTGTGCCTCTGTCCTATTGCCTGTAAATTGGCAATTGTTTTACTCTTTAATGCAGACCTCTATTGCTTGGAGGTATCAGGAAAGCAAACTGGCCCTCATTTCAACCAACGTGAAGTGCATGTACAAGAATTAGCTAGTCATACACATCTTCCAGGTGAACAATGATAATGCAAGTCTAGTCACAAAGTGACCAAGCTCCTGCCAGAGCCAAGACAAGAAGCAATGTCTTGATCTGGCTCTCCAACCTGTCCTTCAAGCTGCGGCATTAACCAGAATGGGTTTTTCCCCTTCTAGTCCCAGTTCTGTCACTGGCTTTACGTATGGATGCTGGGTGATTTCTCTTTCTATGCCTGGATTTCTAAATTATCCAAGTTAAATTATAGTATCTCCTTCTTAGCTATTTCTGGTAATAAAAGAAAATAGCACAGATACACTGAGCTCATGGCAATCATAAAGCACATTCCAACATCTCTCTAATAAGAGCCTCCTGCTCTAATCCTAACATTGAAAAGGATACACTAGAGCCCAGTTAGCAGAACCCTCATTAATGACCAAGGAGCCTCACCGAGCTAATGTGTGTAGTCCTGGCCAAGAGCCAGCAATGCTAATCCCTGGTACGGGGTGTCTTGCAGGACAACGTATTGTCTCTTTGGAGCTACTGTCTCTGAGAGAGTCTCTGTGAGGGTTCCTCTCTTACTTTCCTCTGTACAGAAACAAAAACATTTCCTTTTCCCCTGAATATTCCCCAAAGTGGCAAGCTCCAACATAAAACCAGAGTTCTCCCCAGATTTAGTGACTCTCTTCATTTCTGGAGATACTTCTTTAAACCCCAAATTGTCCTTGGGACATAGAATTGCTTTAACAAGAATCTGAAAGTTACACAGTAGGTTTGATTTGAAAATCTGAGATTTATTTTTTTAAAAAAGTGGAAGAAGGGGTTGGGGAGACAAGACTTCCACTCAAATCTTGGCTCTGGTTTTAAATAAGGGAGCTTGAGAGCAGACATCAGAATTTGATCACAATCACAGCGCTTTCAATAAAACAAAGACTCAGTGACCAGGTTGAGTGCAGGAAGTCCTGACACTGGGGCAGGTGTCTGGTCTTTGTACAACCTGCCTCACCCACACCTGGGACCTCTTAAATTGATTAGCTCAGAGCACCTGTGTTCTGCACACCTCTGTGCCCTGTCAGGGATTCTCAGCAAGACCAGCGTAACAAAAGGCTGAGGGAGCACCCAGTCGTGTTTCCATCCCCAGCTGTCCCAGGAAGATGGGCCTCCCCACCTGCTCCAGGACTGACGTCTCATATGTCACTTGAACAGGAGAACCTACCCTGGTCACGTGGTTTGAATATTTCTATTCTCCTAGCCTTTTACAAACTCAAAATAATCCTTTCAAAAATATAAATTTTCCTCTGGAAGAAATCCCTTGTAGAATTCCAGAATGACTAAGAGGATAGAAAAAAAAAACCACCAGAAAGGTGGTTCTGAGAGTCTGGGGAGCCTGCCAAAGCCATCACTTGTGGTCTTCAACAAATCTTCTAACATCAATGGACTTCCGTTTTCTTACCTCTGAACCCAGATGTCAACCTATCTGCCCTGTCCCCACAAAAGTTACCTCCAGCAGTGGTTCTCACCTTTGCATACTAGAGTCATCGGGGTATTTTCAAAATGCTCATGCCTGGGTCTCATCCCCCACAGAGTCTAATTCAATTGTTTTGGGGTGCGGCTTGGACATAGGATGGTTGAAAATCTGCCCAGGTGATTTTAATGTGCAGTCAGAATGAGAGCCACTACCACTGTGTCAGTGCACTTGGGGAAAGGGGTCTCATATTTACTTCTAATTCACCCTATGCTGCAGCTGTTGTCCATTGTCATTCTCAACATCACCGTGGGCCACCAGTTGCCGCATGGGTGGTCACCCTCTGGAACTCCTGGACCTCTTTCCCCCTCCACTGGGAGCTGCAGAACGAACATAGAGAAGGCTCAATTGACCGTGACAGCCCAGTTCTGTAACTCTGCGTATTACCGCAATACACGGCTGGATACAGACACGCTGCAAAGCTAGTCTGTCTAAAGGAAATCCCACACATAAATTTTAAACTTGAAATGGACATTACATATGACTATTCCCATGATCATGGGAGGAAAACCAGAAAGATAAACTTATTATGAGAGGTTGGTTCACTGGGTATACTATAATTCCTGGACATATTCCCCAATTTAGAGTCTATGATCTTCCAAGGACGTGCCTCCTTTTTCAGCCCTCTACAACTTAGGTCTTGATTCTCCATCTCTCTCAGGTAGGGAAACCTATCTACAGTCAAGTTCTTTGCCCAGAAATTAGTCCCTTCCTCTCTGCCAGGCAAATCCTAGGACGCTGTAATTCCCCCAAGTACATGCCCCATAAACTGAGTCAGTGTCTGACATCACAGGGGTCTTCATGGGGACAACCAAGGGTGGGCTTTGGCCCTCCACATCCAATCTTCCTTAAGATGCCCTCACTAGAGTGGGGGGGGGTCATACTTTTTCTGGTTGCCCAGTAGGCACCTCTGGTATCATCCCACAGATAAGGGAGTATAAACAGCCAAAAACTGTGTCCTGAGCGCCAATTCTAGCCAGGACACTGGCTTTGTTTGACTGGCACAGTTTTTTGAGTGTTGAGATTCGAGTGCCTCCAGCAGCGTCAGCCCTCCAGTTTAGCGCAGTGCCTACCGTTTCTCACCACCTGTTCCATCTCGGGAGGTCCGTGAGTCTGCAGTAAGTACCCCTTCTCCACCGCCTGCCCCGCACACGCGCACACAATCCCCTCTCCTAACGGCAGCCGCACACTCTTCAGAGCCGTATTCACACCACAGAAATCCTATTTCTTCTCTCAGAGCAACGTAGTGCCAAATTTTTGTCTTTCCTCCCGCTCTCAGTCTAGGTGCTGAGGTCCCACCAGTGATTAATAAAATGGCCACCTACCTGGTGTCTACACCACTTAACTAGACACACCCACAGAAGCGTTGACTGTCAAGATTTTTCTCTTTTCTTTTGCCTTTTTTAAAAATTAGATGAACATTTGTATAGATTTTTCTCTAATCCCAGTGCACACAGCAGTGTGATTATTTATCCTATCCAAGAAATCTTTCAGAAATCAGAGGAAAGGATATTTTTTTCTTTTCAGTTACATTTAAAAGAAACTGCCATTTAATGGGCACCTACTGTTTTCCAGTCCCTTTCATTCATTATCTCATGCAATCCTCTTAATAACCCCATTTCATAAATATTATTACAGTATTGAGGTTTTGAGAAATTTGTCAACTTGCCCGAAGTCACACAGCTACTAAGTGAAAGATCACCGGTTCAAGACGAGCAAGAATGAGCGCAGCACCAAGCTCTTATCGTTAAGTCGAATAGCCTCACAGATGTATTGTAAGCAGTAAACTAGACAACAAACACGAAGCTATTCTGCAAACTGTAAAGTACTCAGGATAAATATGTGATATCAGTATGTCTGGCAATGTTTTAATATTAACTTGCCCCTTCTGATGCTCAATCATTAGTTACTAATATTTACTTAGGCCCCAACCTTGGTAGATCTTGTCCCTGTAGACCCTGTACCACTGCTTTGTTCAAAGTGTCACATTGGGTATCCATTCTGAGAAAGTCATGAAGAAATGGTCTTTGCAAGTGAAAATAACCACCACCTGTTTTGCCACAAAAGTTATCTATTGAATACTCAATACTTACCAGCACCGTTCTGAGCATTTCACATATATTATCACATTTGCTCTTCACAATAATGCTGGGACAAAGCACATTTCCATCCCATTTCTTGTTTTACAGAGAAGGAAACTGAGGCACAGTGAGGTTACTTAACAGCCCTGGAGTTGCATGGGTGGAACAGATCTGTCTGCCCCAGAACTTTTCTGTTGCAAGGCTTCGAAGGCCTACGGCGCCCCCTAAAATATCATTTTTTTGGCAGCCTTATTTCTTGCTGCCGTCTTGTCCAGAGGTTTTCAACATATTAGAGTTACCTGAGGAGATTTTGCAATTTCAGATGCTAAATCGGGAGTCTGTAAAAACTCACTGGGCGATGCCAGCACGGAGCCAGGGTTGGGAACAAGCAGCGTCACTGAAAGCCTGGGACAGCGTGGGGACAGGAGAGGGGAAGGAGGCCGGTGCAAGTGTCCACAGCCTGGGGAATGCAGAGAGGGTTCGTGACATTGGGGAATACTGTGATGCCGTATGCACTCGGGGGAGTGTCCGTTATTAATTTTTGATTTCCAAGTTCTAACGTGTCCTTTTTCTGTGATGCTGGAGCTGGTCTCTGCCAGCTACCTCTCTCCTTTGCCAGCAACTCCGTCAGGCTCTGCCAACAGAGGGCGCTGGAGGGCGAGCAGGAGCAGGTGGCGGAAGGAGGGATTTTGTCCTGTGTCATTCAGTCGACGAGCAGCGTCTCCTAGGGCGGTGGGCCCCTGATGTCTTCCCCCTCTGGTGGGCAGTTCCCGCGCCCTGGGAGGGACCCAGCCGGTTCCTTCTTTGCCCGCAGCCGCCACGCCCTCGCCTCGGTCTTGAACCTAAGTCCTGCAGGGCTGTCCTCTAAGTGCAAAGTCCCTTCCTCGTCACTTTCCCTCTACCCCAGGGTGGAAGTCATTCTCTACATTTGCTACTCTGTATATAACTCAGAATCCTCTTTCACCCTTTCATGAAACAGTTAAGCAATAAACAATTCTTTTAGTTCAATTTTCCCTGATCAAATCCTTGCGGTGGTCTCTTGCCTCCCTGGACCTGGACATTGGGTTGCTGGAGAAACCTGCTTTCAGCATCGAACACTCTCTTTATAACAGTGCTGCCAGCAGATCACAAAGCGAGGATGGAGGAGACGTTTGCACACCGTCTCCTTGTGCAGCCGGAGTGAGCACGTCCCTTTTACACAGATAACCCACGTGTTTCTGGAAAATCGACCTCATGGGTGTGGTAGGGATCCATTCCAACTGGTGATCTTGGGCTACGGGCTTATTTATTCCGTCCTAGTTAATGCTAGACTTCTGCTTCGCTTCCACTGCTCTGTCACAATGGTAGAGGAATTCAACTTAATTAATGTGCAGCCTGCATATAATTGAGGAGACTATTTCCTGACAACACTATAGAGATGATTATATTTACATAACATTAGTTGTATAATATATAACTTATAATTTATTTTCTATATAACTTATTGAATAATAATGTCATTTATACAAGTAGATGGTTATGTGTCTATATGCTTTATATTTATTCTGGTGATTGTGGTGGCAGTGGAGGAGAGATAAAGAAGTCTTTATTTTGTCTGTGTCACTTTTTTCTTAGGATAAACGTATTCACCCATTTTAGTAAGGCTGTTCTGCTCCAAGTTAGCAATGATCACAGAGGTTGTGTGGGGGCTGGGGAGAGGATGCTGGTGTACGGCCTACGTGAGGATGCTAGGGGTAGAGCGGCTCTTCCACCGCTTCTACTTATTTTCATTCATTCATTCGCTCACCCGAATGTTTACTGAGTGTCTACTAAGTGCCAGACATTGTTCTAGTAATTAGAGACACAGCAGCTTGCAAAACAGTCAAAAAGTCCTGCACTCAGGAATATACATGCTAACGCCTCCTTGGGCAGAGTCTTGGAAAGTCACATATGGCCCCAACAAGCCTGGGGATTGATTCGAAGGGGGGAGGCTACTTGTGGCTACTGCATTTGGTCTCACACACCCTCAAAGATCCTTGTCCCAGAAAGTGCTACCTGTGCACGAGGTGGTGCCACCTCTAATGGAGAAGCCTTTGCATCTGGGATGGAAGAATTCCTCTTCAGAGAAGGGGGTACTATTCCAGCCAGACTCATTTTGAAGACAATAGGTTATGAAAGCCATATTTGAATTGAAATGAAAAATAGACACACCCAAATGTAAGAGTATAGAAAAACTCTGGAACTGGGGTGTAAGGGGAGAGAGAGGAAAGAAATTTGTTTCCGTACACTTGTCGTTTTGAGTCTCACGACATCCCTGACAGGTAGGTGCACAGATAGCATTGCCATCAAGTTGCAGATGAAAAAGCTAAGGGGAAATGGCTTTTCCAAGGTCACACAGTGAGTGAGAAGTGCATCCTGGTTTTCCAAGCCCAGTGCAGTCTCCATTGCACCCGGCTGCTTTCGAGATGATTGGCATGGATAATGGCAGGAATTCATGAAAATAAAAACATAACGTAAGGTGATGAGGATGATGTGGTGGAAGTGAAGGCAACATGGAACCAGTATAAAGGACAGGCAGACACACTCTTCCTAGACTTTGATTTAGTCACTGTCACAAAACCCTCCCATGAAGAAAACAACATGGCAGATCATTTCTAAACATTTACCAGCAAGAAATGAATTGCATGAACCCACAAAACTTGCTCTGGTTCTCCTTACTTCACCCTAATGGTGTCATGGTGCTGATATCTTGTTGCATAGACCGGGCCTGAGGAAATGCCAGAGTGAGAGCTGTATTTTAGTTATGTTTCTGCTGATCTGCAAGCTGATCTCCCCTGATTGCACTGCGTTCCTCCCCCGCCTTCCTGCTAAGTCAACAAGTACAGATGTTTTTCTAGGGGCAGCAAAATGTACCAGATTCTTGGCTGAGGAACTGCCTGGCTATGACTTCCTGGTATTTCAGGCTCTACCTCTGCCTCATCCTGTAGGGTGGTGATCCCCTCTGTCCCACATCATTCCACAGCTCACCACCATTCTATTTAAGCAGGTAAGCAAAATGACTGAGGGAGCCTCTGGTCTGCCACATGGCCACTAGAGGAATTTGTGTCACCATCCCCACACTCAGGTTTGACCACTGGGAACCTCTTATGCTGCACTGACTGCCAAGCACTTGGATCCTTATTATCAGAAGATGAAACACCCGGGTTCACCCTGCACCATCGATCTTGCACCCTGCAGTCCCTTCTGTGGGCTCTGAGCCATGGTGGCTTTTACCTTCAAGCATGACCATCAGAGAAGCGGTATTCAACAGAAAGATCGCAAAAGCAAGTGAGGGGAAAGGCAAAGCAAAGATGACAACTCATCTGGAGAGAGAGACCTCCTCAAGAGAGTTTAGAAAAAGGATCGAATGCTTCACTACACAATTTTATGGGGATGGGTAGAAGGGAGGGTAGAATGAAACCAAATATAGACCCAAACATAACCCCCTCCCTATGAGTAAGTCGCTATTCCCAGTAACAAAACCATAACAGAAAGGTAAATCTTTCTCTCCTTTTCCACATGAAGGTGAATGTTAGACATGGTCAGGTCTCTACTTTTAATTCAAACCTTTGTCTTCCTGCTCAGTTTTCTTTTATAACCTACTTCAGGCTTGACTTCCTCCATCCCAGCGGGAGAATCGCCGGGAAGGAAGACAACAGGAGTTCCCCATAGCGGCAGGATCAGACAGACGCCACGACCTCAAGGGAATGCACTCCATGTTAGCGCCTGCCTTTGAGGAGGCCAAACCAACTCTCCTCTCCACCTTCTTGGCCTCGGAGTGTCACTCAAAAAGCAGAGGGAGCCGTACCACGCGCCTGGAGACTGTGTCAAACACGGTGATGTTTCAGGAAAGACTGTAGGCGCCTCTCACACCAGCTTCTCCCCCTGAGAATCCTGGACCCATGATCTCCTTTGATCTACATTAACGTCGTCAGCTAATCTGCCAGTTACATTAGAGGACTAGGTTTCAGGGTAACGTGCATAAAATGTTTCCAGTGTTTTGCCATCTCCATAGCAAGGGGCAAAAAGCTTGACTCCCTGGCACCGTGTGGGAAAAGAATAGGCACTGTACTGGGAGCTTCCATTTCCCGGCAGAGACTGCCTTCAGGTGGGGCCCAGGCCCTGCAGGCGGCATTCAACCCATAATAATTTCCTGTTCTTTTCCCAATTACCCCAAGTCA
The DNA here is from genome assembly GCA_008086735.1 of Cheirogaleus medius. NCBI lineage: Eukaryota > Metazoa > Chordata > Mammalia > Primates > Cheirogaleidae > Cheirogaleus > Cheirogaleus medius. Next base: position 45,506,541 of record VBSM01002616.1, read on the forward strand.
ATAGGTCCAGTGCAGACTCAAAGCATAGCCTTTGCAATTTAGATGCCACAGGTAGCTTCGTGTTTGGAGGGTAGAGAAAGGAAAAATAACAACCTTGCCTTGTTCAGGTCCCTTCAGTGTCCCAGTGCCCTGGAGCGTCACAGTTGTGTCTCTCGGACCCATTTATTGCCCTTTGTCTCCTCTCACAAATGCAGCTCTTTCCCTGGTGGAGCCTGGCGGGGGTGAACCATGCACACAGGGACAGCGCAGGGCTGCTGAGACCCACAGCACAAGGGAGGAGTGCATAAAGAAAACAGAAGGGCTGCAGGGGGAGAGTGTTCACAGGGAGAGATTCCATTAGCTGGAATCTGGCCTGATCCAAGTAACCCCACACCCACCCACCTCGCCTTATGAATAGCTGACAGGACCTTAATAACACTCCCAACACAATAAGCACAGTGTGTGGACTGACCGACCGCGTTCCCACCACGGTCCCTTTTAGGCCTGGGGTTCAATGCACGTAACAAACTTTGTCATTAGACTTTCCTGCTGCAGAGAGGGTTGGTGAAAATCCACATTCCCCAATTCCAACAGAAAGGAGGGAGGACGTACCCTTTGGTTCAGGGACTCGCTAAAGCAGTGACAAGGTCTTTTTGCTTCTAAAGCAACGCTCTGTGGCCCAGCGTGTCACTGAGAAGCCTGTTTTGTGTAGCTCTGTGTCTCAGGTGTTCTACAAGATTGCAGAGAGGATGGACAAAATGGGAACAGTTGTTTACTTTAATACCTTAGCCCCGGGGCTTTCTGCCTCAAAATGAGGGTGAACCAACCGGTGCATCCTCTGTCTCGGAGAATTCTCCCTCCCTCTGTGCCATCCCCCTTCTCCTGTGCATTCAGCCTCAAAGCCTGGGCCAGCCTCGACTCTCCCCTCGCCCCACCCCAGTGTGAGCTGGCTGCCAAGTCCTGTCACACCTGCTTCTGAAATGTGTCTAAATGCTCTCCCTCCATCTGAGTTGGGCCCCTGATCTCTCTCGGGGACAAAGGCAATGTGGTCCTGAAGGATCCTTTCCCCTCCGAGCTCCTCGTGCCCAACCATCCTTCGAACCTGCTAGGACAGGCTTCTTATGACACCACACATCCCTGACACTCGTCTCCCTAAGCCGTCTGTGGCTCCCTACTGCCGGTGAGTATGATCACCTCCCCTGACATCGTGGGCGTCGCCCCTTCTAACCGCCTAGTCTGAGGTTCCTCACACAGCCTGAGAGGAAGCACGTTCGGTTGATTTGCTGGGCTTCACTTGCACCCCGTAATTCCCTGCTTTCATGCAGACACCCCTAGATTCTGGCCTTCCACACAGGGCCACACCTTGGTCTTCCAGTTCACCGCAGCAACTAGTGCCAGGACTTCCACCTCACCAGGGCGTCAGTCCTGACGAAAAAGCAGACCCGGAGCATTGTCATGTCAGCCTTCGCAATAGCGATAGTCCAAATGGCCACAGAGATGCGACACTGCATGCTTCCGCCAAACGATCCTCACCGCGCTGGGGGCCAGGGGTAGCTATTGTTACTTCATTTTATAGAGGAGATATTGTTAAGTAAATGACCACGTAATATTCTGAGTCTTTGCATTTGTCATTTTCAGGTAAGTGTGAAATGACTGTATGCTTACAGACTAATGGAGATGAGAAAACCAAATAGTTATTGAGCATGAACGTGCCGGGCAGTGGAGTAAGTACTTTCCACTTTGGGTTTTAATCTCACAGGAACACAACAAAGTGAGTATTATTCTCATTTCACCATGAAGGAAACGAAGTCTCAGAGAGGTTAAGGAACTTTACCAAAGCGACACAGCTGGTCGGCGACAGAACTGGCACCCAGGCCTGTGTGAACCCCACAGCTAGTGTACCCTCATCCCACCCGCTGCCCCAGAACCTGGCGGAGGAAGAGGCCTCGCAGCATGGGAAGCGTTGAAGTTCCAGGTTGAAGTGACAAAGGGAGTGTTTGAACTTTTTGGTAAATGGTCGCCCTAGTGATGGGCTGCTTCCTTCGAAGTGTGCTTACATTCCCTGGGTGGGCAAGGCAGCCTCGATTCAGAAACTGACTGTAAGAAAATAGTGAAAAATAGGGGAGCGTGGCCATTTTGGTTCACCTAACAGCCTCTGGGCGCTGGGCAGACCCACCTGCCCGCTCCGGGCAACCTGCCGGCCTCGCCTCTTGCCCAGGATCTCGGGCTGTTTGTGGATTAGGTTTCCCCTCAACTGGACTCAATTTTGCCACGATACAAACGAGCCAGACCTTGCCCACCCTGCGGAATGCCCTCCCTTAGTCCTGGCTCCACTTTAGCTATAGTCAGATCTCTTTTAATGGCTGTCACAGGAGGGCTCTGGGGAAAGGAGCCCACAGCTCATTTGTACAGTTGACATCTGTTGACAGAAGTAATCAGGTGCCGAGCACTGGGCCGGACGGTGTACATTACTTCTCTCTTTCTCCAGCTACCTAAGGGCATGGCTACTGTTATCACACCACTTTATGGACCAGTAAATAAGACTAACTTAGAGTAAAGACCTGACCATAGCCACACAAGAAGTGGCAGAACCAGTACTTAGTCCCAGGTCATCTGAGACTGTAAGTTTTATAAGGGGAGGGATTTCCGTCTTTTCTTCTTCACTGATATAGCCCTGGGACTTAGACAAATGCCCAGAACAGAGTAGGTTTTCAGTCAATATCACCTGAATAAATGAACCTGTGACCAGATTCCTCTTAATCATGATACCACGCTGCCCACGGCTGCTTTCCGGACTGCTGATTGCCATTTCTCTCGGCTGCAGTCTTATTACCCACTGCTGCCTTGCCCTCTGCTCACTCCCCAGCCCCACAGTTGCATTCCCGCTCTCTGCTGCTGCGATATGATTTCACTCTGTGGCATCCCATTCCCTCTGCTGCATCCCATTCCCTCTGCTACATCCCATTCCCTCTGCTACATCCCCATTCCCTCTGCTGCCTCCCCATTCCCTCTGCTGCATCCCATTCCCTCTGCTACATCCCGCTCCCTCTGCTACATCCCGCTCCCTCTGCTACATCCCCATTCCCTCTGCTACACCCCATTCCCTCTGCTGCATCCCATTCCCTCTGCT
>VBSM01002616.1:45509749-45568236 GCA_008086735.1 Cheirogaleus medius
CCCTCTGCTGCATCCCCATTCCCTCTGCTGCATCCCCATTCCCTCTGCTGCATCCCATTCCCTCTGCTGCATCCCATTCTCTCTGCTGCATTCCCAATCCCCACTGCTCACTCCCATTTCTCTCTCCTCTGCTCATTCCTGTTTCCCACTGCTGCATTGCTGTCTCTGTCTGCTGCAACCCCATTCCTGCTTGCTTATCCCTATTTTGCACTGCTGCATTCCCATCCCCAAGGCTCACTCTCATTCCCTCCTGCTGCATTCCCATCCCCTTGCTCATTCCTACCTCCCAGTGCTGAGTCCTAGAGTCCCATCTTCTCATTCCCTTTCCCTTCTGGTCATTCCCATTTCTCTCTGCTGTATTCCCACTTCCCATTCCTCACCTCTGCATTCCCATTTGTCTGCTGCATTCTCATTTTTCTCTTTCACGTCCCCATTCCTGTCCTTTGCATTCCTATTTTCCTCTGGCACATTCCCATTTCTCTGTGCTCATTGCCATTCCCCTCTGCTGCGTTTCCCACTGACGAATGTTAAGCTGCAGGTTCTTGCAGTTGTGCTTCCTCCTCACCTCCCTATGCTTTGTTGCAGCCCTGAACTTGCTCTGAGCAATCCAGTGAACATTTCCCCTGTTTTCTCTGCTATTTGACACTGTTGAAAATTCCTTGTTGAAATTCTCTTTCCGTCGTGGTATACATGATGGCTGTCATTCCCAATTCTCTTCCCACCTCTCGGGCTGATACTTTCAGGGATATCTTTCCTTTTGTAATAATGTTCCTCCTCTTCAGCCCACCTCTTACATATTGCTAGGTTCTGCCTAATTTAGCTCTCTTATTTTTTACTGAACGCACAGTCTCATTTTCATCTAATGCTTCAACTACCAACTGGATCGTGTATCTTCCTAGTCTTTAGCTGTAACCAGACCTGTGTTTCAGCTCCAGAGTAATATTTCTGCCTGCCTGTGCTGTGTCACACCTAGAGGTCTCTTGCTGGCCTCTGATGCTGCCTCTCTAACACAGAACTTCCTAGCTTGTTCCCCATACCTGCTCATCCTCCTGCATTCCTGCTTTGCCAAATTGCACCACCATCTGCCTGGTCCCCTGCAAAGAGACTCTGGGTGCCTTCGCCCACACTGACTGACACTTACTCCTGTCCACTCTACTGCCTACATCTTGTTCAAACCTGCCACTCATCCTCACTCCACTTCCAGGATTTCTCACCCTGTGTCACCAGCTGTCCTACACCACGCGGGTGCTCTCTTTCTGAAACACTGCACTGTTTGTGTCACTCAGCTGCCAAACATTCTTTAATAGCTCCCTGTCACCTACAGAATAAAGTCCAAACTACTTGTATGTCATAAATATCTTCATAATCACCCTCTGTCCACTTCTCCTGCCTTTCGTCCCATCAAATTCCCACAGCTCCGCCCACTCCTCCATGGCTGCATTTTATTGGACATGACATGATCGTCCCTTTGCATACATTTTCTCTTACTTGGGACATTCTCTGCCTGCCTCCCCACCCAACCCTGTATCTCCAGTTTCTCCCTCCACATATCACCCTTATTACGCATCAGGATGCAGTTCGAGTACCGTCCCCTCTGTTACGTCTTCCCAGACCCCTTTGTCATCAGGCACAACAAAGAGCCTCCTCCCTTTGTCTGCCCGTGGTGCTGGGTCATTTTTCCCTTTTGGCACTATGACAATGAATTGTAAACTGAAGGCAGGGCCCATCATGACAACTAAACACAGTGCCTTGCTTTCACTTTTAATGAATCTTTTCCAAATAAATGGGCTGGGAAGTTTGTAACTAAGTGAAAGTATGAATGAGAAAAACTCAATGCAGGGTTCTGTGTACCAGAGTTGCCCAATCAGTGTGATATAAATGAGAGAAGATCCTTTGCTAGGAGAGTAATTTGCTTCAGAGACAGTTGACTTCTCTGAACTTAATTATATTTCTTTTTCAATTAAAATTGTCTTAACTAATCCTCCAGCAATTCTGTAGCTGGGTTACTTGTAACTCAGAAGGGAATATGTCATTTAACTTATGCTCAACTCTGTATAATTAAACAGCAGCTTCTGTGCATGTTATTTCCCATGAACACCAGTTAGAATACTTCTTTTTTTAAAGAAATAAAACTTGAACCAGTGGTTTGGGAGAATTAGGGGATTGTGAATTGCTCATCTATTCCAGCAAAGGCAAGCATTAAAACACATTGGTTAGAGCAGCATTTTCAGCCTGTGAATCTCAATCCATCAGTAAGTTATGAAATCAATTTAGGGAGGTCTATCTAGTATTTTTAATGAAGTAAAATATAATAAAAATCAAACTGAAAATACCAAAGTATAATGCATATAGTAAAGGTAAATATTAATTTGTGAAACTTTCATTTCAGATGTGTGTGTATGTGTGTGATTTGTCATGAACTGTAGTATAATATTTCTTACTATGTGTCATAGTTAAAAAGTTGGAAAACAGTGGTGAAGAGCATTTATTGAATCTTATTGATTGTGAGCTCTGCCACCAACTCCTTGTGTGACTTTGGGCAATTGTTTAACGTCTCTAAAGCTTACTTTTCTATGAAATAGAAACAATAACAACACTCACTTCTTAGCATTATTATGAGAATTAAATGTATTAAATCATGTAAAGTACTTAGAATAGTGCTTGTCACAGAGTGTTATATGGGTTTTAATATTATATTTTAATTATATTTATATAATAACCATATTACTAGTTATATATATATCACTATTAGGGTCTATAATAAAAAAACTGGACTGGACTTGAACTATTAACCTCATAAAGAAAAGAGAACAGATTTGCTGGAATGCTGGTTGTTAGATATATGAGTAGGAGTCCAATGTGATAAATATAAAATGATGCTCCTATTGTGTTGAGTTTACTGATTCAATTCAATAGACATTTATTGAGCATCTACTATGCAGTTTATGTACTGAGGAAATTAGAAGCTATATTTATTCTGCTCCTACTGGTAGGAAGACAATAGACCAAGCCTAGACCAGAATACCAAGTTGTGGGGTTATAATCCTTACCCTTGAGCACTTAAAACCAGTGGAATAGCTAGGACACAAAAACAAATATCTCATTAAAAGGCAACATATAACAAATACTATACAAAGGGTATAAATAGTCCCACAAGAGAGCAAAGAAAATAACTTCTGGCCAAAGACATCAGAGTGTGGGAAGATGGCTAACAGAGGCGGTTCCGTTAAAGAAAGGACTTGAAGAATGAGTGCTGTTTAAACGAGAGGAGACAGTAAAAAGTACCCCGGGCAAGGAAAAGACACAATATACAGGATAGGCCTGGGAGACTATAATGCTTACGTAAAGAAGGAGCACACAGTCTATCGTGAGTGCTCTAGGAGGTAAGAATGGAAACAGAGAGTGAGCTGGGGTTGATGTCTTTGACTTTGTTGTCATGGATAATAACTGTATCTTCTCCAGAATTTTGTGTTCCTGCATCTGAGCACCATCTCCCATCCTTTCAGCTCACTTTCCCTTCTTCTACTACCACTGCACCATGCTTTGGCTTGCAGCCGTCTTCCATTCCACTGAACCTGCCTCTTCTCACCCCTTCCAACACCCCACATCCTCACCAGTCAATTGCAGCTTTCAGCAAAGCAGCAGGTACTCATCCTCCACCCTAGCTCTATGGCAGGCAACTGTGCATGTTCCTAGAGCAGCCTGAACAGTTTGCAGCAGCCAATGTGGGTAAAAAAGGATCCTGCCCTTTAAATACCAAGGATCTATGCGCTGACCATTGATTACTGCTTCTGATCACAAAGGTACACAAAAAGGCAGGTGGTCATTTTTGTTGCACCTTTCCCTGTTGTTGCAAGTCCTTTTCCATCTGGCTGAAGTGACTTTATGGGATTTAAAGAGCCAGCACTCTTTTCCTTCCTTAATTTTTCTCTTTTTCTCCTTTTGGGAGCCAGACATTAAAATGTAGGACATTCAAAAACAACTGCAACTACAGAGAAAATTAGAAAGTGACCACACACGTCCAGTAAAGGTGCAGGCTCAGAAAAGACCAGAGAAGATCTTAGGTTTATACCTCAGGCTGATCCTCTGCAGACAACCTACAACAATAAAATAAAAATAACAATAACAAAAACCAGAAAACCCTGGGGAAGAGCGAGAATCTAATTTGCAAAGTTACCATATCATTAGGTCCAAATGTCCAGTTTTAAATAAAAATATCACAAGGCGTACAAAGAAATAGAAAAATATAACCCAAAGTAAAAAATAAATAATTCAACAGAAACTGTCCTTGAAAAAGATCTAATGGCAAATCTACTTGACAAAGAATTTAAAACAACTATCTTAAAGATACTTGAAGAACTAAAAGATGACATGGAGAAAATCAAGAAAATAATGTATGAACAAAATGAAAATGTCAATAAAGAAATATATAACCTAAAAAGAAACTACAAAAAAATCCTGGAACCAAAAAGGGAAATAACTTGAATTAAAAATTTACTAGAAGGATACAAAGACAGATTTGAGCAGGCAGAATAAAGAATCAGCATACTTGAAGATAGGATAATGGAAATTATCAAGTCTGAGAGGCAGAGAGAAAAAAGATTGAAGAGAAGTGAACAGAGCCTAGGGGACCTATGGGACATCATCAAGTGGACCAACATACATATTGTAGAAGACCCAGAAGAAGAAGAGAGGAAAAAAGGGAAAGAGAGAATATTTGAAGAACTAATGACTGAAAAGTGCCCAGATTTGATGAAAGGCATGAATATAAATATCAAAGAAGCTCAATGAACTCCAAGTAAGATGAATTTAAAGAGATTCACACTGAGACATGTTATAATCAAACTGTCAAAATCCAAAAACAAATATTGAAACCAACAAGAGAAGAGTAACTTGTCACATACAAGGGATCCTTACTAAGATGATTTGGAGATTTCTCATCAGAAATTTTGGAAGCTAAAAGGCAGTGAGCCAATATATTCAGAGTGCTAAAATAAAAAAAAAAACAAAAAACTGTTACCAAGAATTTCATACCTGGCAAAACTGTCCTTTGAAAATGAGAGAAAAATTAAGACATTCCCAGATAAACAAAAGCTGAGAGAGTTTGTTACCATTCACCCTGTCTTGTAAGAAATGCTTAAGACAGTCCTACAGGGTGAAATGGAAGGACATTAGACAGTAACTTGAAATAAAGTAACCAGAAGCCATATTAAGAAATAAAGATCTCAATAAAGGTAAATACATGGGAAATTATAATAGCAAGTATTATTGTAACAACAGTTTATACTCCACTTTTTGTTTTCTAGAGTATTAGAGATGAATACTTTCTATAAAAAACACAATTACTAGTCTAAATGCTAATATTATTGTTACTTTGGTTTGTAATTGCACATGGTTTTCTACATAATTTAAGGAACCAATGAATTCAAAATAATTATTTGACATAATATAATTATCGTTTGGAGCACACAGTGTATAAAGATGTAATTTTTTCACATTGACAGCTGATAAAAGTGGGGATGGAGCTGTAAAGAAACATTTTTTGTATGTTATTGAAGTTACACTAGTATAAATTCTAATTAGAATGTTACAACTTTAGGTTGTTAGTCACAAAGTTAGCTATAGAATATACATGAAAGGAAATGAGAAAATAATTTAAACACTTCACTACAAAAAAAAATCAACTAAACACAAAAGAAGACAGTAATGCAGAAAATTATAGCCAAAAAAACTATAAGGCACATTGAAAAACAAAGATAAAAATGACGGAAATAAATCTCTGCTTATTAGTAATTATTTTGAGTAGATTAAACTCTATCAAAATGCAGAGACTGGCAGAATGAATAAAAACATATGATCTAACTATATGCTGTCTATAAGAGACTAACTTTAGATTCAAAGATACAAACAGAGTGAAAGTGAAAGAATGGAAAAAGATATCCCATGCATTAAATAATAACCAAAAGAGGTGACTATTCTATTAATAATATGCAGAGGTGACTATTCTATTAATACTATTAGAAAAATAGACTTTAAATCCAAAAAGTTATGAGACAAAGATTATATATTAATAAAAGTCTCAATACAGTAAGAAGATAAAAAATTATAAACATTTATGTACTAATAACCACAAAAAAATAAGAAGCAAAAACTGACAGAATTAAAGAAAGAAACAGATAGTTTTACTATAATAGTTGGAGACTTTAATATCCCCTTTCTGAATAATGAATAGAACAACTAAACAGAAGATAAGTAAAGAAATAGATGACTTAACACATTAAACCAACTAGATCTAACAGACAGATATGGAATACTCTACACAATAGCAACAGCATACATATTCTTCTTGAGTACTCATGGGACATTTTCCAGAATAGACCATATGTTAGGCCACATATTAGTTAAGGATCAATAAATTTAAAAAGACAGATACCATACATAGTACCTTCTCTGACTACAATGAGATGAAGTTAAGGAAGTAAAACTGGAAAATTCACAAAATTGTGGAAATTAAACAACATGCTCTTAAACAATGAGTCAAATAAAAAAATCACAAAGGAAACTGGAAAATACTAAGGAACAAATGAAAATGAAAACACAACAAATCAAAACTTATGGGACATAGCCAAAGCAGTACTAATGGGGAAATTTATAGCTCTGAATACTTACCTTAGAAAACAAGAAAGTTTTCAAATCAACAACCTAAATTTACAATTTAAAGAACTAGAAAAAGAACAACAAACTAAACACAAAACTCACAGAGGGAATGAATAATAAATATTAGAGATAAATGAAAAAGAATAGAAAAACAATAGAGAAAATCAATGAAACCAAAAGTTGGTGTTTTTAAAAGGTCAACAAAATTGACAAATGGACTAAAAAAAAAGAGAGAGAGGACTCAAATTACTAAAATCAGAAATGAAAGTGGAGACATTACTACCAATTCTACAGAAATAAAAAATATTATAAGTACATACACAAACAAATTGGATAACCTAGATGAAATGTACAAATTTCTAGAAACACAAAACCTACCAATACTAAATAATGAAGATATAAAAAATTTAAATAGACTTATAACTAGTAAGGAGATTGAATTAGTAATCAAAAATCTCCCCCACCCCACCCAAAAAAAACCCCAGTACCCGATGGTTTCACTGATGAATTCTACCAAACATTTTTTTTAAATAGTACTAATCCTCAAACTTTTCCAGAAGTTGAGGAGGAGAAAAGACTTTCTAACTTATTCTATGAGGCCAGAATTACCCTGATACCAAAGCCAGACAAAGATTCTACAAGAAATGAAAACTACAGACCCATATATCTTATAAACATTGACACAAAAATCTTCAACAAAGTACTAGCAAAGCAAATTTAGCAATATATTAAAAGGATAGGATTATACACTGTGACCAAGTGGGATTTATTTCTGAAATGCAAGTATGGTTCAACATATGAAAATCAATGTAATACACCACACTAACACAGTGAAGGGGGAAAAAAACACATGATCATCTTAGTTGGTGCAGAAAAAAGCATATGACAAAATTTAACACCCCTTCATGATTAAAATAGTCAACAAACTAGGAATAAAAAACCTACCTCAACATAATAAAAGCCATATATTTTAAAAACCCACAGCAAACAACATACTCAACAGTAAAAGACTGAAAGATTTTCTTTTAAGATCAGGAACAAGGCAAGAATGCTCACTTTCAACACTTCTATTTAACACAATACTGGAAGTTCTAGCCAGAACAATTAGGCAAAAAAAGGAGTAAAAGATATAAAAATTATCAAGAAAGTATTAAAATTATCCTTGTTTCCAGATGATGTGATCTTATATATAAAACTCTAAGGATTCCCCCACAAAACTCTTATAACTAATGAATTAATTCAGCAAACTAGTAAGATATAAAGTTAAAACATAAAAATCAACTGCATTTCTGTACACTGACAATGAACAAACTGAAAAGATAATTATGAAAACAATTCCATTTATAATAGCATCAAAAAGAATAAAATACTTAGGAATTAACTTAACCAAGAAACTAAAAGACTTATACAATATAAACTACAGAACATTGCTGAAAGAAATTAAAGAAGACATAAATAAATAGGAACACATCCCATGTTCATGGATTGGAAGGTGTAATATTGTTAAAATATCAATACTACCCAAAGCAATCTACAGATTCAATTCCTATCAAAATTCCAATGATAATTTTTATAGAAATAGAAAAACTCATGCTAAAATTCATATGGAATTTCAAGGGACTCCAAATAGCCAAAACAATTTTGGAAAAAAACAAAAAGAACAAAGGTGGAAGACTCAAACTCCTGATTTTAAAACTTACTACAAAGCTATAGTAATTAAAACAGGATGGTATTGGCATAAAGATAGGCAAATAAACCAACAGAATAGAGAGCCCAGAAATAAACTCTCATATATGGTTAAATTATTTTTGATAAGTATGCCAAGACTACTCAGTGGGGAAAAGATAGTCTTTTCAACAAATGGCATTGGACTTGGGTGGAGCAAAGGCAATATATGTAACCTAGACATTTGTACCCCCATAATGCTGAAATAGAAAAAAAAATTAAATGGCATTGGAAAAACTGGATATCTACAGTCAAAGGAATGAAGTTGGACCCTTGCCTAACACCATATATAAAGATTAACTCAAACTAGATCAAAAACCTAAATGTAAGAACTAAAACAATAAAACTCTTAGTAGAAAATATAAGGCAAAAGCTTCACCACATTGGATTTGCCAATGATTTCTTGGATATTAAAAAGGCAAAGGCAACAAAAGGAAAAATAGACAAACTGAACTTCATGAAAATTTTTTAAATTTGTGCATCAAGATGCTATCAATTGGGGGATGGTCATGCTTGAAGCTCTGCTTCGAGGGGGGAGGGGAGCATGGGCAATATACGTAACCGTAATATTTGTACCTCCATAATATGCTGAAATTTAAAAAAAAAAAGACGCTATCAAAATGGGGGAGATTTTGCATGTGTGGGGACAGTGAACATGTAAGAATTCTCTACACCTTCCTATTGACTTTTCTGTGAACCTAAATCTGATCTGGAAAGTATGTAAAAAACCATCAAAGTAAACAAAAAAGAAAAGACTGTCAACAGAGTAAAAAGGCAACCTACAGAATGGGAGAAAATATTTCCAAGTCATAGCTAGGATAAGAGATTAATGTCCAGAATATACCAAGAACTCCTAAAACTCAACAACAACAACAAAATCAACCAAATTACAAAATTTAAAAATAGGCAATGAACTTGAATAGACACTTAAAGAAGATATATAAATAGCCAATAAGAACATAAAAAGATGCTCAATGTCACTAATCATTAGGGAAATGCAAAGCTAAACTATAATAAGATACCAGCTCGCACCCATTGGATAGCAACTATATAAATAAAAAAAAAAAACAGACATCAGCAGGTGTTGATGAAGATGGAGAAATTGAACCCTTGTGCACCGTTGGTGGGAATGTAAAATGGTACAGCAACTGCAGAAAATAGTATGGCAGTTCCTCAAAATACTAAAAATAGAATTACCGTGTGATCCAGCAATTCCACTTCTGAGTATAGCCTCAAAATAATTGAAATCAGGGTCTTGAAGAGATATTTGCACACCCCTGTTCATAGTAGCATTATTCACAATAGACAAATGTAGAAGCAACCCAAGTGTCTATCAGTTAATGAGTAGATAAACAAGATGTGGTATATGCATACAATGGAATATTATTCAGCCTTAAAAAAGGAAATTCTGCAATATGCTACAACATAGATGGTCCTTGAAGACATTTATGCTAAAGGAAATAAGCCAGTCACAAAAAGACAAATACCCTATGATTACACTTACATGAGGTACTTAGAGTAGTCACAATCATAGAATGGCAGTAGTACTACCAGCAGAATGGCAGGGGCTGGAGGAAGCGGAACGGGGAGCTGTTGTTTAATGGGCATAGAATTTCAGTTTTACAAGATAAAAAGAGTTATGGAGATGGATTGTGGTGACAATTGCACAACATTATAGATGTATTTAATACCACTGAGACGTACACTTAAAACCTGGTAAGATGGTAAACTTTATGTGTATTTTACTATAATTTTAGAAAAATTTTAAAAGCCAATTGGACAGAAACTTCATTTTTCTTCTACCAAGTCTACCATCCCCCTAACATTGATATGCATGTCCTGCACCCTCCATCTCTGATCCAATTCTTCTCTTGTACTCTAGACTGTTCTGCTCTCACCTTCAAGGACTTCAGTCCTGCAACTCTCCCCCCCATCTCCAGCGTTAATGACTCCTCTTCTGTCTACAGAATCATTCTGTTCAGTACACAAACAGCCTCAATTAAAACTTTCTCTTGACCCCCAAAGCCTCTTTGACTAGTTCCCCATTTTTATTCTCACTTTTAGAGCAAAACTTCTCGAGTTTCCTAAGGTCACTTTCTCCGTTTCCTGTCCTTGCATTCTTTCTTCAACCCACCCCTGTCGGGCTTCTAGTCCTACCACCCCATTGGCACTACACTGGCCTGATGACTTCCAGGCTGCTGAATCCAATAGTCTGTTCCCATATTACTGCCTCTCTCAGCATTCCACACAGTGGATCACTTTCTCCATCTGAAAATACTTATTTTCCTGGCTTCCGTGGTATCGCACTCTCCTGATCTTCCTCCTTCCTCACTGGTCACGCTTCACAGAAAACTATGACAACCCTCTTGTGTTCAATTCAAAATACTGATAAACCAAAGACCTTGCCCCAGGCTCCCTTCTCTGCTCCACCTACACACTCTTCCCAGGTGACTTTACCCGGACTCATGGCATTGACCACCTTCCATATCTACTTTATTCTAAGTCTTTATTGCTATCTGAACTTTTTCCAAATCTAGAGGCTTATGTTAAAATATTTACATTTATTTATTTCACCTCTCTATCTGGAAGTATAATAATTATCTAAAGCCTAACACTGTAGGAAGATAACTGCAGATAACCCACCCGTTATCCTGCTACTTTTGAAATGTCCCTCCTTGATAAGTAGCATCTAGTTTCTCGTGCCAAAAATTTATAGAGTAGCCTCGATTTCTGTCTATCCTTTACCACGATATATAAAACATCATCAAATCCCGCAAGTTTCACCATGAAAATACATTCAGATCAACTCATTCCCTTCCATCTCGACTGCTCCCACCCCAATATATAAATCAACATCAGTCCTACGCTTTTTGCCCTGATTATTCCCCACAAAGCAATCAGATCATGTTACACCCCTTTTAAATCTCCTCCATCTCCCACCTTTGTCACACTTGAAATGACATATACACTACGTCCTTAGCATGACTCACAATTCCCCAAATGATCTGGCCACTGCCTTTCCCTCCAACCTCACCTGAGGCCACTCTTCCCCACCCGTACACTCTGGCTACACCAGCTTTCCCTTCGTTTCTCCAACCTTGCATGCTCATGGCCACCTTTGCCCTCACTGCTGCTCTGCCTGGGATGATGTTCCAGCAATCATCGCAGGGCTGGTTTCTTCTTTTCCGTCAGAACTCAGCTTAAATGTCATGTCCCTGGTGAGGCAGTTGGCCACCATCTAAAGTAGGCATTAGTCATTCTATCATTTCACTTTATTTTAATCCTCTGCATGGCACTCAATGCTAATGTATTCATTTTTCCATGATTATCCTCCCCTCCCCTCCCCACTAGAGACTGAGCTCTGTGCAAACTCTTCTGCCCATCTACGGCTCACTAGGCCACCTGTGCCGACAACTGGCACATTCCAAGGGGTAGGTAAATCCCCAGTTGAATGACAGATGAGCTAGGAGGGCTTTAGGGACTTTATCATTTAGACCATGATGGGCCAGTGTTGTGATGAAAAGGTATCATTCTCCCACTCCCTCAAAATGCCACACTCACAGAGTACCTTATGTCACAGCCTCCCTTCACTCCAACACTTCTCACCTAGACGTTTCGATCGCCTGCTAATGACACTCCCTACCCTCTTTCTTTCCCCGATCCAATCCATTCCACACACCACCATCAGCCCTCTTAAAATTCTGCTCTCATCATATTTCTTTCCCGCTCCAAATCTTCATAGGTTTTCCACAGCTTGCAGAATAAAGTTCAAAATCCTCAGCCTGAACCAAAGGACGGTTTATAATGACTATGAAAGCTGCCTCTGGATACAGAAAGAAATACTAAATGTCTCTGCTCCAGCAGCCAGGACACTCTGAGATGAGTTATTTCTCCCTTTCCTTTGTAACTCAAGTGAGTTCTTAAAGATTTCTTTAAAATTCAATGCCAAATGTCCCCAGACCCCAACCCGGAACACCTGAACAAGGCTCCACAGTATCATAACAGGTATCTGAGCTGAAGTCAAGTGCACGTGTCAAGATGATTTTAGGAGTTCCCCAAACACAAGATTTTTCCCAAATCAATTTCGAGTGTTTATCAAAGCTCAATGATCACTTCCTTGGTAAAAAGCTTCAGCGATTTTTGATGAGTGGTCTAGTATGTCTATTCTCCTCCTTACATTCTTTTAATTCAAATCCGTCTGGACCAATGTTTCTCAATCCTAAATGCACATTAGGATTAATGTGGATAAATAAAATGGGGAGCTTTGAAAAGAATGTCAGTGCTGGAGTTTCACTGTAGTCGAATTGAATCAGTGTCTCCAGGCTGGGACCCAAGCACCAGGGTTTTACAACCACCTTAAATCCATGACATGAAATAGAATGAACTTGCAGGAAGGAAGACCTCAGGGAGTTCTAACCCTTTCTAAGACATCAAGTGCCAAAGTTTAAAAAATGACATTGGGGGTGGGCAGCGGAGATAGAGAGAGAAAGAACTAAAATAATTAGAACACTAGCTAACATTTGAGAGCTAATATGCGATGCCAGCCACTGCTCACAGTGCACTAACTTATCTTCACTGTGGCCCTATGAGAAAAGTATTATTGCTTATCCCAATTTTACATTTTATCAGAGGTATAGAGAGAAGTTTAAGTGATTGCCCAAGGTGAGCAAGGTGAAGCTGGGGTTTAAACCCTGAAAATCTGGCTTCAGAACCCAGTCTTATCTATCCCTGTGGCAGCAGCAGCCTTATTGAGTACAAGGCACTGTTCTAAGTATTTCACACATAGTATCTCATTTAATCTTCCCAAAAATCTTGTGAGGACTGTTAGTATATTACCTCCAATTTATATTACCTACAATTTGTGAAGCACAAACAGGTTAAGTGACTCAACTAAGCACTCTACCAGGAATGGGAAATTGGAACATCCTTTGCTGCCTTCCTAGGGTTCCACGTTTCAGCTGTTCAGCTGTCCCAGATCCAGGGCACTCCACAGAGCAGGAGAAACCACGCTCTTGCTCTCTGCCCATCCTCCTCCTTCGTGGCTGACACCTTCCCATGTCAACTCTAGCATTCACTAGGGTGACACTGGGCTGTACTTTGAGCTCCAACCATGGCACAGTGACAGATGAGATAAGGCATGTGCACTTAAGGTTTGCCTGTTCTCAAGAAAATATTTGACAATGTCTTGGTGTTGCCACATTTATTAGCTTTAAGCAGAGGCCGCAGCCCCTTATAGAGGCACTTGCCTAACAGGAACTCTGAACTCGATCTCACTACACGAAGCCAGGCTGCACTTGCTTTAGGCGAGGATTCCAGGCCCTTACTAAGTCCTCCCTGTGGTTTCTTGCTCCATCCCCATCCTGGATGCGGAGTCCTTATATGCCTTTAGAACAGGCTGTTCATAATGCTCATCAGAGCTCCTGGAACCCTCCTTCCCACCCCCTCCATTAATATGTACCATCTTGAAATGTCTATTATAAAACTGCTCAAATGTTTGGAGAAGGTTTAATTTTAAAATGCCCATCCTCTGTCCACCAGGAGCCTACTTTCCATCCATCTGTTAAATGCACCCACTGCTGCATTTTCAACTGATGCTAATGAGTGAATGTGCTATTCTTCCCAGGTGTCATAATAGTTTCATTATGAGTGTGGCTTCAGAAGAAAGCTGGACATTAAAGATGGGATTTCAGGTATCTCGGCCCAGTTGAAAAGTTTGGATTCTGTTGCACAGGCAAGAGGGAGCCATTGCCATTTTTGAGCAGAAGAGAGACATGGGACCTACTTTAGAAAATCAATCTGGCAGTGATATGTAGAATGAATTGGAGCGGAGAAAGGAACAGTTGGTTGGAACATGGTGCCGCGAAGCCAAGGGCTTGGAAATGCTGGCACAGAACATGTGGATTCATCAGCACAAACCATTCTCGCCGCTAAAAAAGCCGGTCAAAGAGCACATCTAACTGATGATGGATTTGAATTAGGAGGACAGCACCTAAAATATGTCTACGCTGCGCCGCTTTTATCTTCAGATACCATATTAGGAAAAAGCTTCCACACATCTCTCATTACTGAGTTAGTGGCCTCCTTGGTGCATTAAATCTTCTATTTTCAGACCTGAATGTCCTGGGCAAGGAACTCCATTTCATCAGGACAGGGATGCTATTTCATCTCCCTTTATGGTATGCAGGTTTGGATCCTGCAGAACCTTTTGTAGGAGGACCCCTCTTTTGCCACTTCCCCCATGCTATGGCTGCTCCCTCTCCTTAGTCACTCTCTCTGCCTCTGTCCCGGATCCAGGGCACCCCACAAAGCAGGAGAAATCCTCCTCCTTCGTGGTTGACACCTTCCCATGTCAACTCTAGCATTCACTAGGGTGACATTGGGCTGTACTTTGAGCTCCAACCATGGCACAGTGACAGATGACTTCAGGGGCAAATAACTTCAGGAGCAGAGAATAAAACATTTCTTTTGCTGTGTTTATAAGTCACTGTGGCTGCAGGAATCTTTAGTTCTGCAGAATTCTGTATTTCTGATATTTCATTTCTAAACTTGAATAAAGCCAGGCTAGGATGTTCTGGTTCATGAGCTTCTAATCTCAGAGAAACTGTGTAGAGATAACAGAAATCAGGGGATCTTGATCCCGTTGCAGGGGCTTCTCTGACCCGTTTGCCAAGCTTTGCCATAATCTGTAAGCTGCACCGTGTCTGCTGCCCAAACATGGTGTCAGCCACGCTCATGCACAGGAGAGAGCCAGGCCCGGGTACGTGTGCATCTGGGTCCTGTGTTTACACATATTCTTCCTCAGCCACACAGGGTCAAATCCTGCCAAATTGTGGTTACTGTGCATTGGTATCGAAATCAGGATATGTTACAATCAATACTTTGCAAAAGCAAGATTGTTTTAATGCCTCAGAAAAAAATATTGCTGACTCACCATTCAGATTGCAACCTCCCTTCAACCACTACCCCAACAGCAGCAAACTGGCTTTCCAAATTTTCCCTGTGCCAACAGCTAACCTAAAGCAGGGCTCTGAGAGTCACCTCTTCCTTCCCTCACTCGTTTCCTATCTTTCTAATTCTTCTTTTAGTTTTTCCTAGCTGCATATCACCCTGTTTCTCTTCCTTTCTTTAACTTGCTGACTTCTCCTCACCCTCAAACAAAAGAAGACATGAATTTCTGCTCCTTTGAGAATATTCCCAATCTCAGCCAATGGCAGCATCATTTACCCTGGAGGTTAATCTAAGACTGGCGGTTCTCAGACTGGAGCTTGCAGGACCAAGTGTCAACACACAGATTGCTGGGCTTTAGCCTTGGTGCTTCTGATTCGGTAACTGGTTCAGAAGGTCTGGGGTGGCCCCCAAACTTGCTTTTCTCTCAAGTTCCCAGGCAATGTCGCTGCTGGTGGTGTGGCTGTCACACCATCCTAGAAACCTCCTCCTCTCCCCTTTCCTCCCATCCCACAAATAACTAATCAGGTTGAGCTGATTTATGTCTCTAAATGAGTCTTTCTCCCCAACACCAGCGTCCTAGTTTGAGCCTTGGCCATTCTTTCTTACACTGTTACAATCACCTGCAGGCCACACTGCTCTATCTCCAATCTTGCCCCTTTAATGTCTACTGCCAGTGAAATGATCTCTCTAGAACTCAGGTCGGACCACATTCGTCCCTGGTGACAACCCTTCAGTGGCTCCAACAGAATAATGCTTTGCTTCTTCCGTGTGGCCCATGTGACCTGGCCCCAGCTACCTCTCTACTCTCATTTCCCAACACTCCTCATACTAACAAAGTGCTAGAAATCCCCAGCGTATGCTATGCAGTTTCTTGTTCTCTTGGACGCTGTCATTCTTTTCCAGACCTATCTTCCTGTCTGGACATCTTGGCTATCAGCTCAGCTTCCACTGTTCAGAAACCTTCCTTTATGACCCCCACGGTGACCTCAGTGACCCCATGCTATCCTCCCAGGGTTCCCTAGCACATCTCAACACTATTTATGAGCCCATCATATTGAGATTTTCTGTTCGCATGTCCTCTTGTAACAGGAAATTGATGGAGTTTAATCTCCAGCACCTAGCTCAATGAATGCTTGAACTGAATTTCCTCCCCCCAATTCTTTCTCTCCTTCTCCTTTTACTGAGCCATGCCCTGCTCTTCCCCTACACCCACTTCCCTCTTGATCTTCACAGAGGAGATCAAAGATCTCAGAAAGGCCAGTGGTGGCTGAGATCCAACCCACCAGTGGCATCTCTTAGTCACTCTGTGAAGCCTGGTTATATTCTCTCATGCATCCCTAATAAAACAACAGCCCTACTTTGCACAAAGTCAGCCTTTCTCTTCAAAGAGTCTGGGAGCTTTACAGCTCGAGCTCTGAACCCTAAGTGGAACCGTGCATGGTGAGGTGAGGCCAAAAAGAGCTTAAGGTGGCACATTTAAAGGCCAACACCCAAATCAAATACATTTCTTTTGCTGTGTTTATGAGTCACTGTGGCTGCAGGAACCTTCAGCTCTGCAGAATTCTGTATTTCTAGGATTTCATTTCCAAACTTGAATAAAGCCAGGCTAGACTGGTACGTTCTGGTTTGTGAGTTTCTAACCTCAGAGAGACTGGATAGGAATGACGGAATCAGGCACAATCCCAAATGACAAAATGTTGCCTTTACTTCCTTTTCCTTGGATTCTTCTTATTTTAGCTTTCTGGGTAGAAAATTACATGCTCAGAAAAAGATACCCATAACTTCTTAGCTATCTATCATATGGTGTTAATAGGTGAAGACTTTGATGCTAAAAATGTGAATGGGAGAAATGTTAAGATTGGGTAGAGGCTAATATAATATCTGGGATTAAATTTTTTAAATAGGCAAGATGAATAAGTTTTGAAAATTAATCAAATGGCATTATTTCACTGAATTATTTTACATGTTTAATATATACTGTGCACATTCTCCTATAGGCATATGCAAATGTATAAACTCCACATATTAAGTAGTAGGCTAGGGGATGAGAAATGCTTTAGGTGTATAAAATATTATTATTTTCATTATTATTATTGCAAATGAGCACTCTTTACTGGAATCATTATTTGCTTGGAGATATTTGCTGAGTTTGGCCATTTTCCATTGGCATTATGAATTCCTTTATATTAATATGAAGCAGCATGTCCTCTGGGAGAAGGAAAAGTGATACAGACAACTGGCTGGAAAATAATCTTGTTTAATATCAGAGTTTCTTTGGCCGGAATGCTGAATCTTTTGGCCATTAGTTGCCTGAGCCACCTGTCCCACACCTTCCATTTCTGAGAAACAGTCACTAGGTTGTCAGATGTTGGCAGAACAAGTAAAGATACATAAGGACTCTTCCCAGCAAGAACTGCCTTGATCTAGAGGTGTCAGATACAAGAGAAGTTCTGGGTTCTTTGTTCTAACAGGCTACTGAGGAATGTTTGTGGGTGCTGGCTGGCCTTCAAACACTGATGAAAACTCAACTCAAGGTGTGACATGCAGCCTGCTTAAGCTCAGAGCAAAGTCTCTCTCCAGCACTGTTTCAGCAGAACCATGAGTTGAACCCTGGTGCACAGACTCAACCAACACAAGGAAGAATGGATGGATGGTTCTCGATCATTGTTCTGTTTGGCCCCTTTACAGTTAACCTTAGTTTTGTTTTCTAATGCCAAGCCTGAAGTCCTGGTATGCTTTGGTTTGTGATCATCTCACTTTGTAATTCTAGGTTTGCACCCAGAAATGAGAAAATAGCCAACCAAGTATTGGTACTATCTGGTTTATGAGCCATTGTCCCAGATAACTAACATGTCTAGACGTCAATCATAAGGGGCATAAACCAGCAGCATCTGATCTACGGGGTGAGGGTTTTTAAATAATGGGGTATAGTCATTTTTACTAATGAATATTTTACAAATAAAAACATTTGAGCTGACCTAGTTGAAATTTGTGACCATGCCAAACTCAGCAAAGGGATATTAAAAAATAATGAATTCAATAAAGGAGTTTTACTTTCTTAATTCAATTTTTTTGTTAATTCCATTGGTTTTTATTTTTATTTGTTCATTTTAAAATTAATTCCATTAAGTTGAAAGGCTCAAGTTGCGGTTTTCTGTGGACTGGGACAGATCACCCTCACCAAAGCACAGACACCCACCACGGGCTGCAATTGGGCAGGCCGTCTTGGTTGAACTGTAAGAGGCACAGGAATTGAGATCATTGTATTCACGAGAGGAAATAGCAGGATAAGAGGAAAAGAACACTTGTTTGGAAAAACAGTGACTTCAAAAAGTCTGAGGCTCCATAGGGCACAGTGGAACATTCGAGGAAGAATCTCTGACTTTTCACTGTTTCACCACCCCCCAAAATCCCTTCTCTTTCCTTTCTGAATCCTGAAACAGGATATTTTCAACAGTGATCATAATAGCTATAATTTATAGATCGCTTGTACTGTGCTACTCATTTTATAAGGATTAACCTCTTTAAAGACATACAATAATCTCACGGGGTACATACAGGCAGTCCCCAGGCTACAGACAACCTGACTTAATGGGGTTCTATGCTTACAAACAGGCTCCCAAGGCTCCCCATAGGATAATTAATAATTAAATAATTAAATTAATGATTTTGGAACTAGTTTCTTCCGTGTATGTAAACAAACCCGCATGGCATAGCGGTTCATTGGCGCATCTCTACACTAGCGGCTTGTCTCATAGATAGATGGAGAAGCAGTGGATAGAAACACAAGAACAGAGAGAATCAGAAGACCCAGAGCCAAGAAAGTTGATGACAAAAGAATGAGCTGGAGCCTTTCTTCTCACTGAAGTAGGATTTGCTAAGCTTGAGGAGCAAAAGTCTAACACTGAGCGGTTTACAAAGGTTTACCGTGCAGTTAGTGAGAATATCAGCTGGTACAAGGCCATTTATGATGAAAAGAAGAAAAACGTTGTGCAAACAACCGCAGATGCCTTTTTCAAGAAACCGACTTCAGTAGTGAGCTCTCCTCCTCCACAGCAGAGCCAAATCCTGATTCTCCAGCACCTGCTCCGTCCTCTCCGGCACCATCTTCTATCATCACCTTCTGATTAATGTCAGCTGCCTTTCTGCCTCAACAGTGCCACTTCCAGTAAGCAAGACATTTATGCAACATTACACGTTAACTTTTAATATTCTTTTCTGAAATTTCTCCTATCTCCTATCTAACCTTTTTGTATGAGTTTGTTTTTATGTTCTGTTTCTTTGAATTAAAAGAAATAGCACAATATTTTCTGTGTTTTATTATTACAGTACAGGGGTATTATTATTATTACAATATTACACTGTATTATTACCACATATGAGCCATTATAGTATTGTTATTATTATTACTATTGCCATATATGCGCTGTTCATCAGAGATCCGAGTTACATACAAATGCAACCTAAACACATTCTCAGGAACGTATCTTGTGTATAACCCAGGGCCCACCTATACTGTTTTAGCCCCGTTTACATGTAATAAAACTGAGACACAAAGAAGTTGAGCAACTTGCCCAAGATCACACAGCTAATAAGTGAAGGAGGCGACTTGAATTCAGGTAGTCTGACCAAAGGAAAACAAACAGTGCCATGTTTTCCCGGCCCCATTGTGTTACCTCTCTTGGCTGGCCTAAGGAAAATGTGGAAATTTGGATCCTCCATGTAGGACTGAATGGTGGAACTGGTCAGGTTCCCAGATTCTGGGGGTCCTAAGTGATCTGTCTGCCACCTTATGCTCAGAAGATACAGGAAGTTTTCTATTAGGGTGTGTAGCTAGCCTCCAAAACGGCCCCCAAACCCCTGCCTCCTGGTATTTGTACTCCTGAGCAGTCGCTCTCGTTCTGTGCCAGGGTTGGGCTGCATGACCAACAGCAAATGACAGAAATGATGGGGTGTCACTGCCAAGGTAGATTACAAAGGACTGTAGCTTATCCAGGTTATTTTCTTGTAGCACTTTCTCAGATCATGGGCTCTGGGGGAGCCAGCGGCCATGTCACAAGGACATTTGGGCAGCCTGCGGAGTTCCCACTGTGATGAGGAACTGCAGTCTGCAGCCAATAGCTAGTGAGGAACCTGCCAACAGCCACACAAGGGAGCTTGGAAGGGACTCTCCAGCCCCAGTCAAGCCTGGAAGCGAATGCAGCCTGCCTGACAACTTGCTCAGCCTGACAGGCTTAGCTAAGCCACTCCCAGATCAGATTCCTGACTCCCCACAACTGCATGAGATAATAAAAGTTTGTTGTTTTAAGCTGCTAAATTCTGGGATAGTTTTGTTATTCAGCAGTAGATAGCTAATACATAAGGTATGAAGGAGTAGCTGCACCCTTAGAATGTGTGCTCCAGGGGCTGGCAGCTGGGAGTGGGCAGGCCCCGGGGGAAAGGACCCTGGGGATCTGGGTGAGAAGGTGGCATTCGATTGCAGAAGCGTGGCCTCCTGTTCAGCAGTTTGTATCTGTGTGAGGCTGCAATCAAGAATGAAGGTGGGCTGAGTGCTTTATGCAAATCAGCATTGATGAGAAAGGGTGAGATAAAATCTGCCATGTGGGATGAGGTGTGGAGCCCGGCAAAGAAGCAGCTAAGGCACATGGTGAGTGTGCAGGTGCCTCTCAGTTTTCCCTCATTTGCACCATGCTGGGTATTGAGGGTTGGAGCCCTGCAGGCCACAGGAATCAGCTGAGCTGTGATCAGGGCGGCGTCCTTGTGATGTGCGGGAGAAGCACTACCGACTTACCAGCCTTCTGCAGTCCTTCAGTCCAACAGAAGCTCCAAAACATTGTGGAGCCACTGAAGAGTTTCTGGGCCATCACCAGAGAAATCAGTCTCATGTGAAGATCACCCAGAGCTCAGCCCAGCGCAGAGGAAGCGTGCAGGAGGCACTGACGCCTGTGCCCACCTTGCAGCGAGCACTGACCTGGATTCTGAAATGGAGCTCTGATCCCAGGTGCATTCGTTTTCTGGGAAGCCATCACAAAGTATCATGAACCAGAAGGCTTAAAACAACATAAATTTATATTCTCACAGTTCTGGGGGCTCCAAATCCAAAATCCAGGTGTTGACAGGGCCATGCTCCCTCCAACATCCTAGGGAAGAACCCTTGCTTGCCTCTCCCAGCCTCTGGAGGCTGCCTGCAATCCTCGGCCTTCCTGTGCTCCAAGTTGCATCACACCAGCGCCTGCCTCTGCATAGGGTGTTCTCCCCGTGACTGTGTCAAAATTGCTTCTTTTTATTATAATAGGGTACCAGTCATAAGGGATTTAGGGTCTACCTTATCTTAACTTGACAACATCTGCAAAGACTTTATTGCCAAATAAGTCACATTCACAGGTTTTAGGTGGATGTGGATTTGGGGGAAGATTCTGTTCAACCCAATACACTAGGGGGATTCAGTTACCAAATATGTGTTCTTGCCATTGATTCCTGGCGGCCCTCCACAGACTCAGCTTCCGTTCACTTGACCTCTGCCCGCCTCCGTCACCCAGCCAGAGGTGCGAAGCAGCAAGCTGACAGCACTGGGCTGGAATGGAGGAGACCAAGGATGTCCCTCTGGGCTCTGTTGCTGTGGTATGGCTTATCAGTGTTGCTGTCTGTGAGGTGGCCAGCCATCAGTGCCACATCTGTGATGACTAAGCAGTGTACTGGCCACACACAGTCCCTAGAGCTCTAACGCCACCATATCACTGGGGAAACTGGCTGTGTAGCCATTCGGTATTCACCTCTTCTTTCCCTTCAACAGACTAATATTATCCACTGCCTCTGTCTTAGACCTACCATCTTTCCTCCAGCTTGGCCAGATCTTGGTAAGCATGCACAGGTCCCTGGCAAACAGCAACCCCATCATCACCACAACCTTCCATGTGGGGACAGTGAAGCCTCTGATCCCGCATGTCTAGCCTCACATAGAAAGGCACAGCCTTCGTGCGGGGAGAGCATCCGAGCAGGAAAGGTCTCTCCATTCTTCCACATCCTGGCCCATCACCTTTCCTTTCCTCCTGACAGGCTCTGAGCTCCCGGCTCCTGCTAGCTGTTCCCTGTCCTGCTCGGCAGCCCCCCACTGCCGCCATCCCCACAAGGGCTGTCTACCCCAGCAGAGCCTCCCAGGCTCCATGGGCTCAAGGGGAGCTCGTCACAGCCCAGCCACTGGCAGGAGTAGGCAGGGGGCCGCACCACTGAGACTCCCTTGCCTGAAGCCTTCTCAGCGCGCTCCCCTCCACGAAAAGGACTTGACATCGAACTGCCATTAGAGCATCGGAACAAGCCATGAACCTGAGCACCGAATTCCAGCCTCCAGGAAGCAGGGAGAGCTGCTGCCTGTCCCTCTGGGGGTCCACCCACTACTGGATTTCTAGTTTTGATTTTGCTCTCTGGTCATTCCAGGTAAAGCTAGGGTGAGAGGGCAGCACCAAGCTAAAGGTGTGTCTCCTCGTGGATGGAGCACCTCCACCCAGCACGGGCTGAAGGGCCAAGGCCAGGCTGCAGAAGGGAGGAGGTGAGACAGTAAGGGACACGCCCAGATGGCGTGCCTGTAGCACTCCGCCTCCAGCCTGCACCATCGGTCCAAATTGGAAGTGGCAGAGGCTTCTCTAGTGAAGAGAGGAGGAGAGGGTTTTGTTCACCGTCTGTGAA
The DNA here is from genome assembly GCA_008086735.1 of Cheirogaleus medius. NCBI lineage: Eukaryota > Metazoa > Chordata > Mammalia > Primates > Cheirogaleidae > Cheirogaleus > Cheirogaleus medius. Next base: position 45,532,763 of record VBSM01002616.1, read on the forward strand.
AGAGGAGGAAACATCCGAGAGGAGAAAGAGAATGAATGCGTGGAGGCCCAGTCGGTTGTCTGCGGAGGCAGTGGGCTCAGCGAGAGGCAACGGGGTGGCAGAAATTCATCCTCAGTACCCCCCGTGTGACCTGGGGAGACTGTACCAGCTGCAAGTGCCATAACAGGGGTTTGGGGACACTCAGAAGGGGTGGGAAGGGGCCAGGAAAGACACTGGCAGCTCGCCACAGCTCGGAGGGCTCAGAGTGGGCTCTGAGGGGCAGACTGAGATTTCAGCAGTTCGTGGACCGACAGGAGACTCAAAACTTTTTACAGTACAGGGAATCGGAAGTGGGGCGGAGTCCAAACCTGCCCCTCGGGAAGACTTCCTGGCACCCTCTCTGACTGGGAGCCTGCCTAGCCATCGCCAAGGGGTCTACAGATGGCTGGGATGAGCCAGGCTGACTCACCTTGCAGGGGTGATGGGCTGAATGTCGGCCATGGAGTCTGCATGTACAGGGTAGTCGATGTTTTACTGGTTTGCTTGTTAGTTTCTGCATCTTCCCCACCATAGTGGAAACTCCACAAGGGCAGGTTTTTTGGTCCATTTTATGCCAGCATCTGGCACATAGTGGATATGCAATAAATATGTTTGGAATGTATGACTACATAAATGAATAAAAAATAGTCTATAATTGTGAAACACCAGAAGTCATTTCTTTTAGCAAAACACCGTAAGGACTGCACACCCCTTTTATTGCTTTATAAACTCACTAGTATCTAGTGATGACGGTGAAAGCTATTTAAAAAAAAAAAGAGAGAGAAGCCAGAAATCTAGATTATAACTTCATTTCTTAGTGCCCAAAGTTAAGTACTAAATTCAGCCTTTACTCTGAAATTTGAAGAGTCATTTCACTTCGCAGAACACTACTTCTAGAAGCATGAGGAACTGATTTCACTGTCTCTGCTTCACAGGATTCATAACTGAGAAGTTTTCTGTGCTAAACCAGATAGATAAACTTGATCAACAGCATCTCTCGAATTCAATGATCCATAGGTTCATTGGTTCTCAGACATGAATTTTTCCCCCACATTTTACAATATATAAAACCAGGTTGCATCTTAACAACATGGAGTCTTAGAAGCTTGGGAGGCTGGCATCACCCACGACATTGCTATCATTGTTTTGTGCAAAATTTCCTGTTGTCTATTTGTATCATTGCTACTTCAATTGTTTATTTGTTACTCTTTGTGCTACACTGTTGAGTCTAAATATTCTTTAAAATATCTTCACAAAGATATTTTAAAAAGCATTTGTGATTTGGCATTTAAAGAAAAAGTTATTGTCTATACACAGAAAGATAAACAGAACAGAGGGGCAGAAAATTGATAACAATGAAACAAATGTTTTCTATGGGAGGAATGACCACAATCCTTTACTGGCCTGCAAAGCAACAATGAAGTGCTTTACAATACAAAAGGAAGGAAGATGCCTAACATTAATAGTAGTAGATGAAGCTTTGTTATGTCAGTTCATTGATATGCACACCAAAAATGACATACAATAAGTAAGAAAACCTCTTCTTCAATATTTGCAGAAGGGTTTCAACAGTTTAGGAGAAAATCCCAGAAGAAAAGCATTTAAAACATTCTGTATTCCAATGTTCCTGACAGTACACAAGCTGACATTGTGTGCAAAAACACAGATGTTGATAACTCTGAGTTGAAAACAATTCAAAAAAGGCAAATTCCCCATGGAGCAGTTATAGGAATTCCTTAACCGAATTATGTGGCTTATATTTTTAATGTAAGCAGATGAGTAATATTTGAAAAGTTATGTTTAAATAAGCTAAAAGAGCTTCTTTTAAAAGTCTTAAGTAAAAATTCAATGTGACAATGCATTGTCATAATTTAATTGGCAGCATTTTTCTGGTACATAAAATCATGATATATGTCTTAAAATTTACAATTTGATGCAATATGGTATATCATATTTTTTACTCTCATCACTCTTGTTTTGTCTCACTTACTTATTCAATAAAATGTTTAGATTCTTAAGTAATATTCATAGTCATTGCTCATGCATTTAAATTTTATAAACACCGTTAATAGCCTCCTGAAATTATCATAGAGCTGTGGTCAGCTACCTCAATACTAATCTTGGGCATTTCTATGGCTGTGAAATTGGCTTATATGTGGAATTCATGATGTAGTTATAGGATTTTAACCCTTGAGTGAATGAAACATAATGTTTTCATGGCAAAAAAAAAAAAAGAAGCCCCACTTGTCCTAGGCATGAGAGAGTATTGGCACACATTTCAAACATCAGAGGAATAGATCCAGTGTAAAAGCTGTCTGCAGCATATGAGCACTGGATTCCTAACTACTTAACAGAGCCTACCAAATTTCTTCCTCAGAAAACCAGCATTTACTAGAAAACATGCTCAATGTCAGCTGGGATAATTAATTCTATTTGATCCCTTACTATATACTTTGCCTGGCACAGGGCCTGGCACTTCACAGGCAGTCAGTAAATAATTTTTGAATAAATGAATGAAAATCACCCCTGCTCAGGCTACAGGGAATTATTCACCAACTCTCGGTTCTTAGAGAGACATTGTAGGATACTGAAAAGAACATGGATTTTAGAAGACGACAGATTTGCTTTCTGGCTACTTGTTAATAGTAGTAGAGCACACTCACTGAGTTGGTGGGAAGATTAATTGATGTAATATTGGTAGATCACTGCATATGAGTGAAGGACATATAGAATGTACTAACAAATGATAAATATCATTATTATGATGATAGAATGTGACAAGTACTCTTTTAGAAATATAATCTAGGCAAAATCGACTTATTGCCACAAAGACCAGACCCACCTGCCAGCGGGAATGGTGGTCTTTATACCTTGCTAAGCTTGGTTTGTTTCTCATTGCCTCAGGGACTGGGAAGAGTGACCTTGTAGGGCTCAAAGACAAGGCAGCTAGAAAAAGACAGTCACATGCCCAGTGACTGTCTATACTTAGTAAATAAAAGTATAGACAATCCTTAAGACCTACACTGTCCAATATGGTGGCCACTAGCGATTTGTTCCTGTTGAAATTAGAGTTTAAATTAATTAAAATTTAAAATTCAATTCCTCAGCAAAACCAGCCACATTTCAAGTGCTAGTGACCACATGTGGCTTGTGGCCACCATATTGGACGATGCAGTTATAAAACGTTTCCATCATTGCAGAAATTTCTATTGGGCATTATTGCTTTAGACAACAGTCTCTAGTGTGACAATAGTCTCTAGATAGTGACTTTGTTCTATCAGGACATACTTAACAAGCTCAGAATCTCTACTATTAAACTCTCCTAGGCATCCTATCTATTTTGAACATCTCTCTCTTGGTACTTATTTCACTGTACCGTACATCGCTCTCTGTAGATTATGAGTTTCTTTAAGGGGGACAACTTTTTTTCCCACCATTATTTCTAAAACACCTAGTGTAAAGGGGGAACTCAAAATGTCTGTGGCTGTCTGAATGAAGAGTCATCAATTCTTGACCTTCTTTGTGTCCTCATGAGTAAGGTCCCCCGTAACGGATGCCAGAGGTCAAGCAACGGGTCCAAGGTAGGTAGAAGATGTGGAATCTGGGACCAGGTTAAGCTGACTCCAAAGCTCATCCTCTTCCTTATACTATACTTTATTGAAGTTCCTGTGCTTTTTGATTTTTTAATTCCTGTTTCCCTTCTGGTCATTGACTCTAAGAGCTTTAGGCCTGGTGTTTTATCTAGTCTTTCAGTCTGTTTGAATCCATTAGATTCAAGCGGTCATGTTCTGCATTCATATCACCAATGTCTTTTTAGCCCTGAGTCCAATCTGACCCCCAACATAATCACTGAGGCAAAACCATTAAAATCTCAATGGTTTTAGTGAGAATATAACAGTTGTTCACACATACCTTATTATATCTACATTTTTCCTTCTTCCTGCCACTTTATAGTTTAAAGTTTAGAATCAGAACCAAAGATTTTCTCTTAAGTGAAAGAAATGCACCCATTTTTTCCCCCAGAGAGGCGAGAGAAGAAGCAGCTCTAGGAAATGGAAAGAAAGTGTAGGAGCACAGACCACAGAGAGGGGCTCTGACCCACGACTGTCTCATTCTCTGTGGCTTTCCTATTTCTAGGGTCCTTTCTGGGCATCGAGTGTGTGTCACGTGTTTGCCTTTACCACACCCGAAATCTGGGTGTGTCTTAATACTCCACCTCTCACATACCTGTCATGGTGTGTGTGGGAGGGACAAATTTCCTAAATTCTTTCCTAAAATAAGGAAGAACACGATCTGGCTCCCTTAAGAGGAACATTAATCAGAAAATGGTACTTTGTAAATTAGCATAAATTTGTTAATTTCTATAATTGTATGGAATTTTTTGTTTCAACTATTATCTACATGCACATGAGTTGGCTTGGCGTAGCCTGTGGGCCTCTCAGTTTTACAAGGTTTCTTTGGACCAGACAGTAAAATTAGTCTAACCCAAGGAGATTTAGATCAGGGCAGCTTCCAGGCCAGGTGGACCCCTCACATTTCTCAAGCCCTCTGCTCCATCCCAGCAACATACTTCCTTTACACTCCACCAGTGCCTTTCCTCTTGGAGCTTGAGCTCAACAGCCACAGAGATCCAACCCCACAACACCAAATTTACAAATGTCTTGCTCACAAACACCGCCTTTTCCCACCTACTGTGCTCTAGCCTGGCTTGTGCCATGATCTCCATGACCTGTCCCAATACACTGAAGAATTTCCCAGCCAATTTCTTAGGCTTCTCCTTTGCATCACTGATTATTCTAGAGCAGCCATTTCCACCAAGTCTCTTCTCTCCCCTCCAACAACTGGCTTTAAGGTGTCAGTGCCCACTGCTGTCTTTCCTTGAGAAACTTCCTTCAATATGGCAGGTCACTCTGAAAGCAGTTTCATCCCTGCATCCAAGACCATTTTTGGGTCTTTAAATATATTTATCTTTTATTGCATAAGCGTTTCCTCTTATTTTCAGAATAGAGACACATAACCAACCATGAACATAAGGTCTTATCAGACCTTCCTGGGAACCAGGCTCTTTTTGATGCTACGTCCAGGGGTGGTCTTGCAGAATCTCCCACCAAAGGAGGAAGCTCACCAGGAAAAGGCATGTCTACTCTACAGGTGACATGTCTAGCCATTTACTGAACTATGATCATTTGGAATTTAAAATAGAACTCCATCATCCTCCCCTGAAGATTAATATTTAATTCATGAATTATTTATTGAGCAACTATACAGCTTGGTGCTGTGGAGAATTGCAAAAATAAACAATACTCTTATTTGCCTTAAGATGGCTTATAGTCTAATAGAAGAGGCGAAACATACGCACAAATAACTGCATTATACAATAGAAAGTAATATAAATGAGATACAATTTGCTCAGGGATCCCAGATGAAAGGGAGTACTTGTCTACTTATGAAATCAGAAAAGTCTTACCACTTGAACCTGTGCTATAAAGGATGGTTGCATTTCAGCATGATGTAATCAGAGCAAAGACATTCCAGAAAAGGTTACATCCTAAGTCAAGACATGACCATTTGAAGGTAACCGTGAGCACACAGGGCTGGAACATAGGTATGGCAAGAAAGTGGGGAGAGGAGCTAGAAAACAGAACTCATGCTTTCTTGAAAGCTAGAGATTTGAGTTTCCTGTTTGTGGGTAATGATAAACCACTGATGGCTTTTGAGTAGGGGTTAATCAGGCCTGTGATTTAAGAATATTACCCTAGCAAGAGTGTACAGAGAGAATTGAAGGGTGTATTCGTTAGGTTGAGCTAAATAACAAAACAAAATTAATGTTAATATGTTGGTGGCTTAAACAAAGAATTTACTTCTCACCCCCATATGTGACCACATCACATTGGCAAGGGGCTCTGCTCCCCCACACCCTTGTCAGGGACACTGCTGGCACAGGCTGCACTCTCTGGAATGACACAAATCTCCACCACAGAGAGAGAGAGCAGGCCACAGTGCATTTCTGTTCATCTCTCACCGACCAGGGCAAGGTACGTGCCCATGCCTCACTCCAAGAAGGCAGGGAGTGCAGAGAAGCATGAAACTGTGAACAGAAGAATGGATGTCTCCACTGTCACAGAGGGGAGGGAGGTCAGCAGCCTGACCCCACTGTCCAGGACAGAAGTAGTGGAGCCTGTGTTAGAATGGTGACAGAGGGCACAAACAGAGAGGAAAGGATTCGTGAAACAGTAGAGAAGGTCGAGCGGATTAGGGTGTGCAGAGCCGAGCAGGAAGAGCGCTGGAGCTGGTGTTGAGTGTTCCAGCGTGTTGGTTGCAGAGTTCCAGACTTCTCACAGAAGTGTGAGAACCACCCTAGGAAACTCTGTATTTCTCACCAATGAGAATAGAGACCCTTTCCATTGGAAAGGTGTTTATTTTATGTATTCACCAAAGGGCAATGGAGCTTTCAACAACTTCACTCAGGGGTTAAACAACTTAATTTGGGGTTGCTGAAGGTCATAATCAACAATAAGTTTACAAAAGGGAAAAACAGAAGAATACCCTTCCCAGAAACACAGATGCTCCTAGACTTCAGAATGGGGCTACGTCCTGATAAATCCATCACCAGTTGAAAATGCATCTAACACACCTAACCTCCCGAACATCACAGCTTAGCCTAGCCTACCTTAAACGTGCTCAGAACACTTACATCAGCTTGTAGTTGGGCAAAATCATCTAACAGAAAGCCTATTTTATAATAGAGTGTTGAATATGTCGTGTAATTTATTGAATGCTGTACTGAAAGTGGAAAACAGAATGGCTGGGTGAGTACTCACCATTAGCTGACGCGGCTGAAAGCACACTGGGCATGAAGAATGTTTGAAGCATTGAACTAAAATTAATTGCTGGATGATGGGGATGCTACAATGACACGGTCATCTGTTCCTCTCTCTCCTGATGAGGTTCAAGAATAGCTGGTCAAAGGTGCTGGAGCACCGTGCTTGTTGGTGGTTTAGCAGGCACAGTGTCCTTCAGGAAGATGCCAAGCGTCAGTTGTTCACCCTTGTGATTGCCGGGCTCACTGGAGCTGCAGTTTGCTGCCCCTGCCCAGCACCGTGAGAGAGTATAGGAAGAGATCAAAATTCAAAATCCAAAGTATAGTTTCTAATGAATGCACATGGTTTTCGCACCACTATAAAGTCAGAATATCAAGCTGAACCATCACAAGGTGGGGACCAACTGTAATCAAACACTTTCAGCCCCTGGTTATCTTTATAATGGAGGGATGTAACAGACACTATATGGATTTAATATTCTTCTACTTATATTTGAATAAGAGCATCTGTACTTTAGGGACAGGATAACCATACTATTTACCCAGCAATAAAAGCAATTGTGAGGGGCCAACTCAAGAAGTGCTAAAAAGTTCATTGATATCCTTACTTTGGCTTTACTTTTCATGCCAGAGATTATGTCACTCCTACAACCAATGCTTAGTATCATCCCGGGATAATGACTCGTATGTTTTGGTGTGTTGAGCTTTTATATATATATATATTTTGTAAACTGAATGTGAAATTGTGGTGGCATTCAAGATTTTCTTACATGGAGTCTGATAAACAAGACCAATAATGAAAAAATATCATCACCAATTCAGTTAAGAACCCATCTAGGCAGTATTTTCCATGATAATTCCTATAACCTCCCAGTGAACAGTCAAGTATAGATAACATTATGGGATCGATCTCTCTTCCTTTTGTTTCCCTGGGATTTCAGAATTAAATCCAAATTTCCAGGCTGCATGTGTTAGTTCAGGCTGCTATAACTCAAACACCATAAACTGGGTGGCTTTGGTGTCTGGTGAGGACCTGTTCACTGCGTCCTCACGTGGAGGACGGGACTAGCCATCTCTCTGTCTCTTTCCTGGCGGCACTAATCACAATCACAGGGGCCCCACCCTTGTGACCTGCTCATTTCCCAAAGGCCCCACCTCTTAATGCTATCACATTGGGGACTGGGTTTCAACATGTGACTTTGGAGGACACAAACATGCAGACCATCATACTACACAAAAGAGGATGAAGTCAATGATACCACTTTCTAAGAAAACTTCACTGAATGTGTCACTTGTTACCTTACGTGGAGCACTTTTCTGACTCACATGGCTTCGGTCATGACTTTTAATTCCAGGATGTTCTTATCTATGGGTGGTACCAGGGGGAAATGGAGCCCAAGAGCAAACTGTGTTCTTAGAAAAATGGGAGCCCCCACTCCTGCTACCACCTCTCTGGACTTAGCAGGTGGGACATTTGTCTCCTTGTGTAGCAAAATGGCTACGTCCTCCACCCCCAGCTTGTGCCACGAGGGAGGCTCCTGTCAGTGCTCCTATCCCAAGCGGAGGGCCTTCTGGAGAGTTGCTTGTCTGCACAATCAGGTTGTGTGGGGGCCGTGGGCCTTGGCCTTTTCTGTGTCTTCACCTGAACACAGCTGCCAGCGAGAATCAGAGACAAACACTGACTACCTTTAATTGCCTTTTCTCGGGGGCTGCTTTTTCCCTAGCGACAGACTCTGCTGAGGCGTTTTTGAGCAGGGTCCAGCAGACCCAGAAAACATGGTGAATGAGAGAGCCAGGTTTTCTGGCAGGAAAAAGGTAACCAGCTTTCACGCTCGATGAGGGGCCTATCACAAAGGAAGTCCAAGTGCATCGTGCCACAGCTGAGAAAATACCAAGCTCGTTGCAACCCATAGCCTGCTTTCTAGAACAACAAAGATGGGAGTGCTGTCAGAGTGCCCTCAGCCTTCGTCGCCAAGGCTGACCCAAGCAGAGAGCTCCTCCAACCCCAGCGGTAAGGTGGGCAGGGACTCAAGGAGGCAGCAGGGAAGGAACAAGGACACATTAAAGAAGAGAAAGGTTCTATCCACATCGTCAGTTTATCAATGCTCCCGCTATCACCTAGATAAAGCAGGTAGAACTGTGTCTGCTCCCAGCCCCTCTACCGCATCTGCCGTTTTGTCACTTCCTAGCCTCTTCCAGCCTATCCTTCACGTTCCTTTGTACCTTACGGTTATCAACGTGGAAATATTGGGCCCTAGGGACAAGCATTCAGGGAGATGTGTCCAGGGTCTTGCTCCACTCCAGTGAGAATCTTAATTGCACATTTATTAGCCTCCCAGTTAGTGACATGGAGGAAATGGACTGAAACTGGCTCGCCAGTTCCAAGTCATTTCACCTCTTTGTGGTGATAGTTGCCTGTAAGTACAGTCACTCTTAGTTGCTAATGGGTCTGTGCAGAAGAATTGTGTCCCCATGGACATACCAGCCAGACATCTGGGCATTGCTTTGGTACTCCATGAGCCAGCTTAAGGTTGGCAAGTTCAAGAAGTAAGAAAAGCCTATTCTCCTACATTGAGGATCTGTGTGCATTAGCTGTTGGGGCCTACAGCATGCCAGAGGTCTATTTCTTTAAATAATGTCTTCATATTTTAGCCCTATTAAGAACACTTCGCCTTTAAAATTCAAATTATTGAATTCAAACCTGTCAACCATTTGCAACTCCTTATCTGTAACCTTAGTTTAGTTATTTTCCTCCTAGCTAAGAGAAAAGGAGTTTTGACTAGGGTTGGCAGGCCTAGCCTAGTAGGACAGGCCTGGGTAGATTAATCTACGATATCCAAAGCAGCGAGACGGCACTGGGTACTCATGCTGGATTATAGAGGGAAGAAAAGGGACTTAAAAAGCAGACTCTGTCTTCTCAGTTTCAGCTAATTTAAATTCTGATGTTTATACTGGATTATAGCCCCTTATTTGTTTGTTTGCTTGTTTTACAATCCCTAAAGGTAATAACGTTTGGTCTACCAGGAAGAGGTACCTATTGCCCCTTAAAATGCTGCCAGAGGTTTTGCATTATAGGAATTTTTCCCACAAGCTTCACAGAGGGCACTTTTTTGTTTGAAGTATCCATGCCCTGGTGGCTATAGCATATCTCAGCAAAGAATCATAACTTTGCAAATAACTATCACTAAATGACTCCATTTCTGGTAGAAGTCACCCAGAATATTCCAAGTGTTTTTCTAGAATGTTTTGTCTGCTGCCTTCAAATGACTAGCCAAAGACTTTCCTAGTCTCAGTCACATGAAATGCCAGACATGCTAAGCCATGTGTACTACACTGTTGGGACGCAGGGTGTCTCTTAACCTTGAGTGGAAGAAAACATTTCTGAGCTTCTTGTTTCTTGGGGTGGACTTCTCTTATTTGATCACTGGGGCTTCTGTTACCAAAGTACCAAATTTAGGTGGCATTGCAGTGGGGACTTGTATTTTTCCCACTTTTCAGATGAGGAAACAGAGTGGGGCAAGGAGGTCGAATAACTTGCCGAAGATCACGCAGCTAGAAGACTGCCAAGCCAGAATTTGAACTTGGGCAGACTAACTCCTGAATGAATATTCTTAACTACCGTACAATCTTGCCTCTCATCATACCAGGTATGACCTGGTTGGTGTTGAAGCCCATCGTCCCAAGTCATCTAACGGTCTGAAATATTTGCACCAGCACTCTCTGAAATATTTTGCTGGAATTATTTTCTACCTGCTTTACTTCAGCCCCAGGCCACATTGTCTTCATCTGTTACAGCTTCCTGATCCACCAAGATTATTTGATCTGGCTTTCTAAAAACCAAATTCTCTACTCAGCAGCACAGCCAAAGACGCACAATCTGCCCTCCACATTTATGCAAACAATACATGAGTCAAGCAATGTATTTTTAAAAGAAAAACTTGAGACCTATCATAAAATAAGTCGAGACAGAACTCTATCCCTACAGCGCTGACAACTGCCTCCATCCACGTTAATAATGATGTTACGGAGCTGATGAAAAGTTGGATAACTGCGAGAGCATTTTGAAAAGCTAAAAGGGACGTTGCAGCAAATGATGGTCTTTTTATCTATATTGCTACTGTTATAAGGGGCTTATCGCATTTGGCAGAGTTTTACAAATAAGTATAATAGTTTCAAAATTATCTTTTTTTTTTTTTTTGCTTCAAAACTGGCAATCTGTGGTATATGTGGTAACTCTGTTGACCAGAATATTGAGTTACAGTAATAAATTTAAGGGACAGTCCTGAGTAACAGAGTTTTAAACAACTTGATAATTTCCTTCGTAATGGGTGACTACAAAATTGATAGTGTTCAGAGTAAAATTACGTGAATGTCTTTTCAATGTCTAACAAATCCATGTATATTTGTGGGCATATATATACACACACACAAACATAATGTAAAATTCATGTCTTAATTTGCTACCCAGGGTCGGGGCAGCAGGCGCTGGCCACAGAGTCAGTGTGAGGCAGAGGGTGAACGCCAAGCTTTGGCGTCAGGCAGCGGTTCTGTTCTGGCTCATCCACTTGCTGTGTGATGTTGGCACGCCACTTACCTCTCTGAGTCTTACTTTCTTCATCTGCAGCATATACTGCCTACCTCATGAGATTTTGAGAGAATAAACAAGGCCAAAGCACAATGCCTGGCACATGTACAAACATCCAAACATGAGATGTTACTGTTTCAGGCATAGTAACCATAGTAACCATAGTTACCATAGTAACCTTCTGGCCACACACTCATGTTTGGTTCCTTTGCTAACATATTTCGTTCGGTATACCCAAGAATATAAATTATACTGAAATGGAGTGTCACGATCCTTCCTCTAGAGCCTCACAAGCAGATTTCCCTCTTTTTATCTTGAAAAATTTCAAACCTTTGAAATAATTGAGAGAATATTACAATAAAGATTCATTTCTGCCTCACTCAGATTCACCAACTAACATTTTGCCACATGTGCTTCCTTCTCCGAGCCCCCAAACACCTTCTCCACTCCAGCCAAATTGTTTGAAAGAAAATTACAGATGTCATGATGACAATTGACCCCAATACTTCAATAGGTGTCTCCCAACAGCACCGTGATAATTGTCAAGAACATTGTCATTGATACAAGAATATTTTCACATATCTTAATTCTTCCAATAATGTCTCATGTGGCTTTTTTCCTTCATTTGATCCAGAATCCAAAGTTCATACATTATATTTAGTTGACCCCTATTATCTTTTTAAATCAAGAATAGTCACCTGCCTTTTAAAATCTTGTATAACACTGACATTTTGAAGAGCTCAGGCCAGTTGTTTTGTAGATTATCCCATAATTTAGATTTGTCTTGTTTTCTCATGATTAGACTCAGGTTAAACATTTTTGCCAAGAATACTGCACAGGTGATGTTATGACCTTCTTAGTATTAATATTTAATATACCAAATCAGGAGACACAGAATGGCAGCTTGTCCCACTATTGGTGCTGCTGAGTGTGTTCACTTGGTTAAGGAGGTGACTTCTGGATTTCTCCATTGCAATGGGTCACATGCTTTCTTTTGTAATTAATATATAATCGATGGGGTGATTCTCTCTGAGCCTGTGTGTCTATCCTGCTCCAATAACATTCACCTAGTGGTTTTAGCATCCACAAATGATATTTGCCCAAATTATTTGGGTGATTATAAAACTGCTACATCATAATTCTATCATTCCTCCACCTGTTAGCTGGCATTCTTCCATAAGAAGAGCCCACCCACTCCTTTTGTGTGGTAATATTATATACTCAGGGATTATTTGTTTTATTAAGCATATTATTATAATCCATGCCATTATCATCCTTATTGCTCAAATTTTACAACATTTTGGGCTGTGACCCTCTTCAAGTTGCCTCCTCTGTTTTTTTTTTTTTTTTTTAACACATTTCTATCAATGTTTAAGCATTTGTTTTCTGGTACAGAAATTCCATGATCACCTTGAATTTTTTAAGTCCCAAACCTGAAATCAACCACCGTTACTCCCACGGTGCCCTGCTTCCTTTCAGTGGCACATGTTTTGTCTGACATACTCATGACTAAGAAATATGAATTTATTTGTGCATGTGTGCATATGTATGTATAATAATCTAGTTAAAAGAAGGCATTTTTTAAGCCATTACAGTTTAGGAATTAGACTTCATCCTAAGGATCCATCTGGTGTTTGTTGGGTGATTTTTTTTTTGTTTTGTGGAGTGTACATGGGGAAATGCAGAACAAGGACAAAGGCAGGATCTTTTTGGCTGGTCAGATATCACTATAATAATTTAACCCATTTCCTAGTGGGTTTTGCCTCAATGCCAAGCAAAGCCTTGAGCCATAAATAGCCATATATATATGCTGTGTGTATATAATATGTATACACACATCCTTAAATCACATCATATATATAAACATATATATGCTGTGTGTGTATGTGTGTATACACACACACACACACACACACACACACACATATACACACACACATACTGAGAACCCTTCCAGGCACTCTCAGTCTTTTAAATTCCCATCAACCTTGTTCAAGTCTTTGGGCCAAGAGAAGTAGAGCTGCTGCTTCTTCAGGGGGTCTTCCTGTCTTGGCGATCCATCCAGGGCTTTGCTGAGAGCTGCTTCCAGAGTTCAAGTATATTCATACACTCTGCTTTAATCTTGCCAGTTAACTACATGTCTTTTTTTCAGTCCTCTCCCAGATATTTGCTTTGGGCATCTTCTTTTGGGTTCTTAATGCTCACTTGATTTCCCTGCGGTAGGCAACTGGCGTCCAGCCTATCCTTAATCTTAGAGGACAGCTGGGGGTAAATGTTCTTCTATCTGGTCCAGTAGCGAAGCTTTTTTCCCCTTCTCTCCTTGAGGCTGGAAGCAAATCTCCTCTGTTTCATAGCATCCTTGTCACTGCTTGTCAATATGATTCTCGGCTAACATTATTATCTACATGTATAACTGAAAATGTTTATCTTTAGAGATTATTTAGTTATTCAGTAAGTAATTCAAATTATTAGCTCTTGAGTCGCTAGTATGTGACTTAGATGACTATAAAATATTTGTGCAGTGGACTCCAGCATCCTGAACTACCTTAGTCATTTCCAAAAAAGTATCCCTGCTATTTCTATCACCTACTCTTAGAACTTGTATGGGCTTTTGCTTCTAGTGATAATGGAAATTTGGTTTAATTTAAAATTTAATGCTTTCTAATCTCTTCCATCTATAGCCCAATTCTTATTTTTCTCTGGAATTTCAGCAGATGCATTTATAGAGACTGAGAATGGCGTCCGGCCCAGACCCCAACAGTCCTGCCGGGCCCCTGTAAGTCTGTCTTGAGATTTAAGGCCGCCCATGTGCCACTATCAGGACTCTTCTCAGAAACCCGAGAAAGGTGCACTCTGCTTCCATGAGATTTTTCTGCTTTCATCTATCAGTGGGCACATAGTTCTATCATTTCACATTCCTCATTGCACCAATCAGCAAGTCAGCCTGGGATTCTTTGTCTCAGAAAAAAAAGACAAGTTACCTTAGGAAACCTCCAAGCACATCTCACCTGACCCGGCTGCCTCCTGAGGCTTGGCAATTAAACTTCTCAGGCAGTGATAATAGAAATGGCCTCATTGTGACCCTTGAATTACAGACTGTGGAGTCTTTCTGCGGTTGTGTTATCAGGGACACAATATGACTTGGTAAGGTACTAATTAGTACTATGCATGACATATGTATGGCTCTCCCAAAGCAAGGTCTCATCCAGGTTTGTCATGAATTAAAAGGGAGCTGGAGTTCCACTGTGGAGAGTATGCCTGCAAAAGGCAAGAATATACTTCATTTAAGGTCTGAGCAGTCTCAATGGACAAAACTATGTCTGGATCTAGCTACGGCAAAGAACCAACTGGCAAGCATATATATTAATAGAAGGGCTATTGGCTCGGCAACCTGCTGGTGAGGATCAGCACACTGGTAGGAGAAGGTGGAGGGGAAAACACAAGGGTCTTACCTCTACATTTGGATGCTCACACAATCTAGAATGAACACCAGAGGGAGGAATCTCAAATTTCACAGATTTTCTGGGAGTGAGAACAAGTCTGGGGGCATAGACATAGGTTAGGGACTGTACACAGCTTGCTCTCACAGCCAGTAGTGTGGCATGGGAGGATGTGCCTCCCGGGTGGAGTGCTCATAGGCATGATGCCTGGCACAGGGAAGGAGCTCATTAAGCATTTGTTGAAGAGTTGAGAGAGTTCACAAAATATCTTAAAACTCAGATAAAAGAATGTGTTGAGGCCTACCGAGTGATCAGCTTTGTCCTGTGATGTAGAGTCAGCTTGGGGGATGAGGTGGCCACTGCGGACTTATTCATGCTGTACCAAAATCAGTTTACAAGATCCTTCCCTCTCGGTATCTTCCACCACTTGTGGAGGGTCCTGGGGTGCATGAAGTGTTGAGACGGAGAACTCCCACTTGGCTTCTTATGGGGAAACGGCATAGATTTTTTTTATAAGTAAAAGAATGATTATGTTTTATTATATTGATTAAAACCAGAGCTTAACGTATATTATAAATAAAATAGAACTAAACTCATACCAATCAGTGGTTAAATGTGAATCCCACATATGCAGAGTGTATTTGGTTCTTCTGATTAAGCTCTGCTCTTTCTGATAGTTGGTCTCTCCTTCAATTTCTAAGACTAAGACAAATTAGGCTCAATGTGGCCGTGAAAGCCTGGGTGAGGGAAAGCACTTCAAGCACTGGGTTTGTGGTCTATTCTTTCCAGAATTAGTCCTGTGTTTCATAATAAGTAATTCATCTCTCCTGAGTATGATTCCTCTTCCATCTGTGACAAATTTCCATGACATAACATTTATAATGACAAATACACTGATAATAATCCCTTTTGGCTGGTGACAGCAAAGAGCAAGTACACTATAATCATGGCATAAAGTGAGATTATGAACATTTCATAATATTGGCCAGAATCCATTTCCAGACAAGGGTATGCCCATGATCCCCTCAACCACATCAAAGTAACCTTAAATGTTCCGAGTTACACCCTGAGATCAAGCCTGCTACCCTTGAACAACATAGTTGGAGAGGAGTTCCAGCCGGTCCCACTGCAGATTGCCCTGCCAGGTGCCGTTCTCAGGGCACTGGGAACCTGAAGCCCAGCCTGGCCTTTGCCCTGCTAAAGAGTTGGCCAATCTGCCTGTTAGAAATCCAGCTTTGTGTACCCATCCCCCACACTGTGCGCCGTAAGAGGGCACGGACAACACCTGTCTCATTCCTATGTGTAACTTGCTACAAGGCTGACACATAGCATCTCTATAAATGTTTGCTGAATATTGACTGAATGCAAATAAATGAAGAAATGACTGATCTGGAAGGCCACAGTAAGGGGCTGCCCTGAGTGGATGGTAGCTCAGGACCTGGACACTACCACCTCCCATTCACACGGTCCCCTCTCCTTGCTCTAAAACTCCCAGGGCCTCTTCTACAACCAAGAAGCTTGGGCCAACTCTCCAATGACAGTCCATAAATCTCCTTGACATGTTAACTGATAACAAGGCATAAAGTCTAAGCCTTCTAGGAGAATCTTGAATGTCAAAGGAGTGGATATATTTATGCTGCTGGGACTTCCACACCCTGATCACAATATGAGTACGACCCTGCGATCAATCACACCATGGGGGTAGTCGCCAGTCTGCCTTCCTACGATGCTCACCTGAACCTGGAACCTGAGACGATGTCTCTTAATCGTTTTCTTTTACCTAAATGTGGGAATTCTTACGAGGAGTCCCCTCTACAGTTTAATTGTTTTAAGTAAACTTTCTATTAAAGTGTAACATACTTATAGAAAAGTGTATAAATTATAAGAGTTTAGCTCAATAAATTTTCACAGAAACCCCACCTGAATAAACACCACCTAAAACAATAAATAGAACATTACCTGCAGCCCCAGAAACGCACAGCAACCCCAGCGAGTTACTGCCCCTCTGAGAGTAGCCACTATCCTGACTTCTAATAGCATAATTTACGTTTCCTTTTCTTGTACTCTGTATAAATGGAACCACAATACTGTATATGCTTTTGTGTCTGACTTCTTTTGCCCAATATTAAGTTTAAAATTTATCCATTTGTTGCGAATAGCAAAAGTGTGTATAATATTCCATTGTATGAACAATATTTATTCATCCATTCTCTTGGTGAGGGATATTTGGATTATTTCCAGTTTGAGGACAGTGCAAACAGCTATGCTACAAACACTCTTTAAGTGTGTCCCTTGGTGCCCATATATTTGCGTTTTGTTGGGTATATTCCTAGGAGTGAGTTTCTGGGTTATGAAGTATATTATGTTTCACTTTAGTAGATACCAGTTTTATAAGTGGTTGTATCAATTTACACTCCCATCTGCAATGTTTGAGAATCCAGTGGTTCCACATATTCACAATATTTAATACCACATAAGTTTTAATTTTAGCAATCCTGGTGGTGTATAGTGGAATCTCACTATGGTTTTGAGTTTCATTTCCCTGATGACCACCGGGGCTAACCTTCTTTTCAAATGGTTGTAAGCCATTTGAACATCCTTGTGAAGAACTTATTCCAGCCTTTGACTCATTTTTCTAGGTAAAGAGTTATCTATCTTTTTATGATTATAATCGATTTGTGGGGTTTTTTTAATGTAACTTGCAAATATAAAAGATATAAAAATATGTTATAAATATATTCTCCCACTCTATGGTTTACATTTTCTTTCTTAATAGTATTTTTGATAAACAAAAGTTTTTAGTTTTTTACTAATTCTGATTATTTTCCCCTTTATGATCATACATATTGTTTTTCATCTAATAAATTGTTCCCTGTATCAAGATTATGCTGATATTTCCCTAAGTCTTATTCTAGATGCTTTGTAGTTTCACTTTTCATATTTAGATCTATAATCTATATGGGATTGATTTGTGTGTATGGTATAAGATAGGGTAAAATTTTTTCCCCATTTAGATATCCAGTTAACTCAGCACCATTTCCTAAAAGGGTTATCTCCTCATGGCACTGTGTTGTCACTTTTGTAATAAATCAAGTGATGTCATATGTGCAATCAATTTCTGGACTCTATTTGTCTATTTATTTATCCTTCTGTCAATACCATCATGTCTTAATTACTATTACTTTATCATAAATCTTAACATTCAGTGGTGCAAGGGCTCCAGCTTTTTTGTTCTTCAAGAATGTCTTGCCTTTCTCATCCTTTCTCATAGCCATATAAATTTTAGAATCAGTTTGCCCATTTATACACATACACACAGACACACACACACACACACACAAACAGATGGAATTTTGATTATGATGATGTTGCATCTATAGCTCAATCTTGGAAGAATTTACTTCTTTACAATATTTTTTTTTTTTAAACATGGAACGCTTCACGAATTCGCATGCCATCCTTGTGCAGGGGCCATGCTAATTTTCTCTGTATCGTTCCAATTTTAGTCTATGTGCTGCCGAAGCGAGCACCTTTACAATATTTTGATTCATGAATCTGGCATATGAGAGCTGTCCAGAAAGTACCCAGCCATATAACCATTCTCATTAATAGTAACAATGGCTGGATACTTTCTGGACAGCCTTCGTATATCCCTTCACTTGTTTAGGTTTCTTCATTTGCCTCAGTAATGTTTCAAAGTCTGTCATCTAGTGGAATTGCACAATTTGGCAGGATTTATTTATGAGAATTGTAGGGTTGTAATTCTTTTTAAATTGCAACTGTTAAAAAGATTTCAGTAAAAAAAATCGTTGCAAAAATATAAAATACAAATCTTATCTTGATCATGAATTCAGCATTCTTGCTAGTTTTACTAATTCGAATAGATTATCTGTATAGTTTGGAATTTTCTACATAAGCTGTTATGCCATGTGCAAATAATGATAGCTTTATTTCTTCCTTTTCAATCTTCATATTTTCTTGTTTTGCCTTGTTGCCCTGGCTGGGACCTGCAATACAACGTTGACCATGAGTGTGGATAGTGGCTATCATTGTTTAATTCTCAGTGTCAGGGAGCCTTGGTGGAGTTTTAATCACCTGAGTTAAAGCAAGGCCTCCACTCTTCCCAGGCCAAGAAATCAGGGCTTTTCATATGCTTTGAAATTAGGGGTGGGTGGGGAAGAGTTTGTCTCAACAGAAATGAAGAGGAAAAAAATATTACGGAATGAATGGCAGAACAGTTATCCCTGTGTTTGCCCATCTTAGTGAAGCTAGAACGAATTGTGTGTCTATGTGCCGAGGTCTGTGGTGCTGGGAGAGGAGATGGAGTGTCATCATCAGAAAATAAAAATGTGCTGGTCCACATAAGACCAGTTGGGGAGAAGCTAGCTGACTCAACAGAATCACCAACCCTTACACTGGGGGAGCATTTCATTCAATCTTCTACCCATGCCACGAGTCCATGGGAATATCTTGAAGAATTTGGAGGTGAATGACAATTTTGGTCACCTGACACCCAAAAGCTTCTCTAGTAACATGCCCCTGTTGTCCCTTCCTGCAGTTTATGACCCTGCAGAGTTTCCTGCCCCCCACCCTTTACCAAGCCAGAGGTGGTTCTCATGCTCCATTGGGAACTCTGCTGCTCCTGGGGGAACCCAGAGAGTCCCGGGTGAGCATGCCATACTGCAGCGCCTGAGGGACTGAGCCCCGACCATAGTGCTCAATGAGGTCTGGTGGGACCCTCTCCCAGGCAGATGGAGGGTGAAGACCCCATCGAGTGCAGGAAGAAACTCTGGATACTTAGGGAGCCACTTACGCTGGGCTCCCGCTCCTCTGTCACTGCGTGCTTAAATGAATCGGAAGGTTTCCAACCCTGCTCTGCACAGCCTTCAGTTTTTACAAGTCCTTTTCCTAATTCCCGGTCAAATCTGGTGACTAGTTTACGGGGTGAGGGGCTCCCACCGTGGCTTCCCTTTCAAAATGTGTCTGACGTTTCGCTGCACTTACTGCCCCGCCCCCCAGGCTTGTCCACCGTGAGGACCTTATCTGGCTCTACTGCACATGTGGACTCGAGCTCTGGGTGACAGGCCAGACAATGTCCCAGGGCAGGGACTGTAACGGGTTTTGTCACAGGGGTGTCATGTGGCATGGGCTCCCAGTGCACACAGAGAACGGAAGCGGTTACCCTGCATACGCCCTGTGGTGGGAAGCAGAGGCTCATTCCGCCAGCAGAATTCTTACATTTCCTATCAGTGAGAAGTTTTCTTCTAGAAAGAAAAAGATTTAATGGGAGCGACAGATCACACGTTCACCCTCTCCCTTGTGCTTTGTCTTCTCTTCCCTCGCTCAGCCCTGTCTACGGCTGCTTTCAATGTCTCAGACCCTGAAGGGGGAAAAAGGAGCCAGGACCCACGGGACTGCAGAGAACAAGCAGCTACCGGGACAGAGGGAGGGCGGTGCAGGGGGGTCCGGTGATGGAGGCGGGGGCCGTGCAGGGGGAGCCCTAGGACGGCAGGGGAGCTGGCCTGGGTAGTGCCACCGCGGGGCTCTTCCCCACGCCCTCACATGCATTCCTCACACTGCCACCGGGACTGGGACGTGAGCTGCACATGATTAATTTTTATTGAAAGAGTTTTTTTGTCTGCAGACATTGTGTTCTGCTTTTGCCATGACGATAACGTCTCCAGTACAATTTTGGATTTAATTATAGCTCTATTTCGAGGGAATAAAAAAAAAACCCTATGTCAGAAGCACAGATAACTGGTGATGCCAGGTGGAACTGAGACATGGGTTCTGGGGCTCAGAGCAGTTGCTTCCGGCTGATTCAGATCTCATGATCCATTCAGCTGAGCTTTGGTTGGGTTCTGGCCCCCCTCCCCTCTACCCCCATCTCCAGAATCAACACTACCCTGGTATCCCAAAGGACAGAAATGGGAGGATGTGACTTCTAAGTCGTACACACAGACCTGCTCCTAACGCTTCTCCCCAATCCTGCCACCCACCTGCCAATATTCTGGTGACCTTAAGCCAGGCCAGAACTCTTCACTCTGGCACTATCAGTGGATTCCTTAGGCCTGAGCACAGCCCTGAAACCTGGGTTTCAGACAAGCATTCTGTGATTCTCGTGATCAGGCATGTTTGGGAAACCCTTCAGTAGGCACAGGGGCTTTGCCTCTGTGGGTGACGCTGACGCTTCTGGTGGAGGGTCACCAGGCCATGTGAGACTTCAGCAGGGGAAGATTAGATTGTAGGATTGGCTCTGGGCAGCTGGTCCAGGAACATATCTCACAGATATGGAGAGCGAGGAAAGGGATCAGAAGGAAGTGTTCCCAGGCAGCACTCAAGACCAGAAGAGGTTCGGTGTGTTCTGCTTTGGCAGAGCGTGCAGTGGGCTCTTGTAGGTTGAACTTGGGATCAGAGTAAAATCATTTGATTGGCCAAAGCCAGGTGTTCACCTTATTTGGGTACGATTTGATGGAAAGTCCCTAGCTAGAGATTAGCTGGAGGTTTCTGATGGGTTAAGCTTAAGTTTTGTTTCACTGTTACATTGGGCTTAGTTTGCTTACGGAGGAACCCAAGGCGCTGCAGCCATCTCAGCCTGCTGGCCTTCCAATTAAATTTTTATAGCAATGTTTAGAGGAAGGATCTTGTGCAGGCTGTGCTGGGACAGCATCCTGGACAACAGCGGTGGGGACAGACTATGGTTACAGGTGTGCCCCACATTCGTAAAATACAATATTTACATATATGAACCCAGCACTTAGATGATTAGAGGTTAAAAGTGGTGTCATGCTTTAGTGCTTAGTGAGCAACATTGGATGACTTTAATTATTTCATGTATATTTTGTCTTCTCAAAGGATTTGTAAGCAATTTCAGGATTGGGCTCTATTATATAAGGTCTCTTCAGTTATATTTTTTGTGTGTCTAAGAAACCTTGAGTTCAAAAAGCACATCACAGTAATAATTGTTTTAGTAGTTCAGGACCTGAGAAATTCAGCCTGTTAATAAAAAATTTAATTTTCCTACAGGATTTTCAAAAGTAAAATCTTTTTTATAGCTATAAGTGGTAGCTATAAAACCCAAACATCACTGAGCAAATCGAGCTTCTGACTACATAGAGCTTTTGTGAGGGGAAATGCCCTTCCTTTTCATCAACCACATCAGCCTTAGCACAGGCTATACGCACCCTTGTCACTGTGATCACCTGTGTTTCTCCTACAGCATTTTGTAGGACCAGCCTTGGGACAGGTACAACAGGTATCAGTCTATGTGGTACAATTTCTAGGATCCAGGAAAGGGACCTCCTCCTCTTTAAAATAATCTTCCCCCATCTTCCTTCCCTTACCAGAGAGCACCTAAAATTCCTTTCGGACAATGTGTTCTGTTCCTTACTTTGAGACAGAGCTTAATAAAAACACACAGAGAAATATGACATTGGCCCAGATTGAGACTAGAGAACAAGTGGTAATTTCATCAGAGTAGGAAGGAGAGAGGTGAAATTTCAACCAGGCAGCGTTGCACCAATGGAGGGACAGTGCCTGGGCCCCTCGGTGGTCTCTGCTTGGGAAGTATATCCTTCTACCCCATGCCTTCCACTTCAGCAAACTCATCCTTAAAACTCAGCGATTTCAGGAGTTGCCCCTTCCTGGTAGGTTTCAGTGTCCCTACCCTGTGCTCCCTTTGTTCCAGACCTTTGCCACCCCCCACTGCACTGACTTGCTAGGGTACGCCTCCCCCAGCATAACGTGAGCTGCACCGAGGCAAGAGCTGAGAATCCTTTTTTAGGTTTCCTGGCTCTCAGCACAGCACATTATACACAGTAGGCACTTAATAAATGCTTCTTTCAAAATAAATTCAATAGCGATATAGTGGAAAGAGTATGGACTTGGGAGTCAGGGGTGTCTTTGAGTGATAGTCTCAGCATTTGCCAGCTTTTTGACCTTGGCCGGATGGTATAACTCAGGGCCTCATCTGTAACAATGTGTGTAATCAAACAGCCCTCAAGTGGTTGAAAAGACTGCACGAGATAAGGAAGATACTTTAGTCCGCACAGATATGCACCCGTTGTTTGTAATACCAAGGGGAAACCTACACGAAAGCTTACAACGAATCATGAGCCCTGGAAGTACGTATTGTACACGCAGCTGTTTATATAACCCCTGAAGGACACCTCTCCACATATACTTGAGACAGTGAAGGGACAAGGACACTATCAGTCAACGTCAGAAATGAGATTCAAATGTAGCCAGTTTGGGGGAAGTCTCGATTTTGCCACATAAAAACTGCTTTCCTAAAAAAAAATAAAAAAAAACAAAAAACTGCTTTCCTGTCTCCCTTTTCTCTTCTTTCCTTAGTAACATTTTGGGTTGGGTTTCATCATTCACAAATTTAAACAATCACTTGAGCTTAAAACTCAGATCTCAAGCTTGATTTTAACATCATATCCCTCACTCTCCCCGGGAGGTTCAGGGTAAAGTGAGATAAGGGAAATCAAGGGGTGCTACCCTGAGGCCTGGCATTTTTCATCAGTAATTTTTGGGTGGGGAAGGGCACAGTCTACACTGGAAACATACCCATTCCACCTCTGTCTTTGAAGTCTAGCTCCTCTGAGGTTGTGGCGGGCTGGGGGCGCAGCAAGGAGGCAGGTGGTGTTGTAACTGACAAGCTGGTGGGAGAGATGCTCGTCTTGATTTGAAATGCTTGCACTAAAACTCTGTGTGCCACATCCAGGCCAACAGTGATTTTGGTATTGTGAGACAGTGGTATTCTAGACAGAGGAAATAGCATGTGCAAAGGCACTGAGGCCCAGCAGGGTCTGCTCAGCTCTGGAGCAGACAAGAACTTGGGAATGGCCAGAGAGGGACTGGGATAAAGGACTGGTAAAGTAGGCAGAGATAAGATCAGGACAAAGGCCTCTCCTGCCAGGCAAAACAAGTTGAATTTTATCCAATAGGTGACACGGAGCCATGAAGGACATTTAGGCGGAATTGTGGCAAAAGGAGAACATCTCCCAGGTGGAGCTTGGAGGACGGATTGGAGAGGACAACTCTGGAGGGCAGGGCACCCATCGTAGGGCTCAGCTGGTGAGCTCAGCTCCGGGGCTTTGCTGTGCGTGGGCTCCTCCGTAATGTGTCTGCCAGGCCTTCCAGCAAAGGCCCTGCCTACGAAGTTCCAGGTCACTGCTTCCTGCCCCACTCCCTGGGGCCTCATTTCCAAAGCTGCCTACGTGCGAATGGGCGAGGGAGACTGTCAAGCTGGCTGCTCAAGGCGGCACTTGCTGCCAGGAGGCCTGCCGTAAAAGGAAGGCCTCGATCCTTCCTTGACAACAGCTCTGAGAGCCTCGCTTAGTAACAGAGGATTCCCCACCCCCCACTTTCCAAGTCCTCCCCACGGTGGCTCCCACGCAGGCCCCACCAACTCAACCTGCCAGTGGCAACCCCTGCTAAGGCTGGGAAGGGACGGTCAGCTAGGTCTAAGGGGCGTTTGAGCACTGCCCCTCCATCCCCGCCCCACACACGAACAGATGTGCGCATGCGCAAGAAATGACCTTGACTTTGACAAGGGAGGGAAATATATTTTGAGAGGCCAGGAGACTGCACTGGACCCAATGTAATGAAAGGTAGTGGCCTAATGACATTGGAGCCACGCGAAATCACACAAAATTAGAGAATTCTAGATGCCCGCTCGCTCTGCCTCATACTTACTCAGTGAATTGGGCAGATTACTTAACCTCTTTAAGGCTCAGTTTCCCCAACTGTAAAATAGGAACAATATCTACCTTTTGGGGTTGTTTTGAGAATTAGAATTAGTGTTTGTAATACACCTTACATAGAGTTATGTGGTCAGTAAATAACTGTTAATGTTATTTACATCCCTGCACATATCAACATTTGGGGCCTCCCAAGAGACCTCCCTACCCTAGCTCCCACCCTCAGATGTTTTTAATCAGTTTCCTTTATTATACTTGGTGAAACCCGACTAAGCACTGTCATCAATACTATAGGAGATAAAATATATAAGATAATAACCCTGTCCTTGGATTGTTTACAAAGGATGCAGAATGGAATGTTTTGCTTCAAGGCTAGATTTTAATAGCAGGCTTCATTTAGATTTCCCTTAACAGACCTGCTTGAACTTGAATTTTAGAGCCTGTGGTCCCCTGTGAAGAAAGAAAAAAAAGAATAGAATGTATTGTTCAGCTTAACACTAAGCCAGATATTCTTAATACATAATGCTCTGGTGATTTTTAAAAGTGTGTGTGGCTGTGCCTCTGAACGTAGATGTGGCAGTGAACGAGAGGTTAAAGTTGCTGAATTGGACTGGGTGATGGAGTGGAAAGACCACCCTCTCCTTAGGACATAAGAGGACAATTACTGAGCACGGAATCTTGGGCAAGACATTTGACTTCTCTGAAATGGCGATCATAATCTGCTCTCAAACCACGGAAGAGTCATTGAATGAGATAAAATAATAGTCATAAATATTTCACAAAAGGAAATGTTAAATCTCTAGCCAAAGGTGCAATTGAACATAAGCCAAATCTTACATTTTACATGGATGGAGGTTGAAGGACTGGTATGTGAGATGAGGGAAGGTATCTCAGCCTACAGAGCTTGGCGAGTGGTCCTTCCTCCTGGCATACAGTAGGAGTTCAAAACTGACACCCTCAGGGCTTAGAGAGAAAAGAGAAGGGCAGAAGACATGGGTTCTTTCCCGTCAAGTTCAGAAGCCCAGCTCTCCTCCAGTGCTCACTGACTGCCTCTGGTCACTTTCCCCCAGTCCTCCTGTCCTGGTCTTTCTCCCTTGACACTGACATTTTGATTAGATTATCCATAGACTGGCCTGGCAGGTTACCTGCTGGCCTTAATCTCCCCGCATCCCATCATCCTGTGCATGAAGATCTTTTAAGAAGGTGCAGCCACTCATTGAGGTTCACATTCAAGGATCTTATCCTTGGAGTCCTGGCTTTTCTAACCCATTAGAATGTTGTGACAATAAAAACTATGATTAAGGATCTACTGTATTCCAGCCCTTTGCTAAGCGCTTTATGTATATATTACCTCATTCATTCTCCACAACAGTTTTAGCAGAAGTTCTATTCTTGTCCTCATTTTACTGATAAGGAAACTGAGGCATTAAGATTGAGTAACTTACCTGAAGTCACAATTAGTAATTGGAAGACCCCAATCTGACACCAAAGCCCTTGTTCTTAACTACTCTATCCTACCTGACCTTGAACTTAGAACCATATATGAAATTCCTTTTCCCTGAAGGTTATGTTGAGGTCATCAGGGGATTGAGGCAGTGCTCTGGAAAGATGGAATCAGAGGAAAAAGTAAACTGAATCTTTTTGGTTTCATAAATGAGTGAGAGAACTGGACTCACTGGAATTGAAGGGAGGAACAATGGCTTTGTGGACACCCTGGTAAGAAGAACACTGGACCGAATCAGCAGACACTTTGGTCACCAGGTTGCAGGGTGACCTTGGGCAGGACAACCCTCTAGGCCTCAGTCTCTCCGCCTGAAACACAAGGAGTTGGAAGAGATGCCATCTGATTGACCTTCCAATTCAGCTGGGAAAGGATGTGATTTGTGGATCACATCATTTTTAGGAAAACCACAGAGGCCCCTCCTCTTGGAGAAATATCTTCAACAACCTCTTTTTCATCTCTCAAAACACAGAGTTGACAGTTGTCATTAACCATAAGAATCTGGTGGACAGAGAGAATGAGGAAAAGGAGGAAAGAAATCAAGAAGCTTTTTTTTTTTCTTTAACTTTTCCTTCTGGCAGCCAAATAACACATCTTGTCTCAGAGAGGCTTTCATGGTGTATAATTTAAGACCTATAAATAGATGACTGTTATTAACAAACACACACACTCACACACATACATTTTTCTCTCTATTCAGACATCAGCAGAAATATTGCCGATAGAGGAGATAAGCTGTTTAAGATGGGAGGCACCTTTTCCTCTCCTCCGCCAGCTGGAGGGTTGCATCTGTCTCTTCCTCCGCCTTTTGCTCTCAGCCTCTTCTATTCTGCTAGGTTTTATTTCCATTTCCGTCTCTGTCCCACCCTCCACGTTCCTGCTGTGATCTTTCTCTCTACTCTCCCCTCTAACTCTGCATGCCTCACTCTTCTCCTCATTAGTGATCAGTTCTTTTACCCCTTTCCAAAAAAAGGCACGTTAAAAACCTTCTTGGTCTTCCCTAAAATTCCACAGGACACACGGGCATGGATTCAACCACGTTGGTAGAAAGAACTAGAAGGTAAGAGTTAAAGAGGCTCTCATCGAAAAGAAGCTGGGCCAAGAAAGACAGGACTGATGATAAAATGTGTGTATCAGATACTAATGATTATAGGAAAATTAAAAAGAGGGCTATACCTGGTGTGATAAGTAGGATGGATTCCTTCATGATTAATATGTTAAAATGTACATTTATATAACATAATCTAGATCCATAGAGCTTCTCAGCACATGATTTTAATTGATCCTCAAACCAGTAAGCAGAGGGGACATGGAGGCTGAGGGGGTGGATCTTGCTCCCTAAGATACCCCAGCCAGTGAGCAGCAAACCGGCACCCAGTTTTGTGCAACCCTCATGAGGCACTCAGGCATACATCTTAACACCGTGTTTGTTTTTGTCACACTGATTCACGAGGTCTGTTGTCTCTCTTCTCCACTCTATGTGAGCTCTTTGATTGCATCCCCGGTACTAGGAAATGCCTGACACAGGGAAGGAGATTAATAAACACTTCTTTAATAAATGAATAAATGACAGGATCGGTGCATGCATGCATGTGCCTTCCCGCAAAAGCCAATGCTAAACTAAGTGGTCAAGAAGGTGAGGTTTGACTCGGGACACCTTGTGTCACCTCATCCTGTTTGCTTCCAGGCCACCCACTGCAGCACAGACCAGAAGCCATACTCTCCATTCAACCAGGATGGCCCTAACCCTTTGATAAGCCCTCTCCTGCCCATCCAAACAATCTCAGCTCATTGATATCCCATCTCTAACACTAGCTGAAGCCTACCTGTCACATCTTTTCTCCTATCACACACTTTAAGCTTCTTAAATAGGCTTATTTAATTCCCTCATCTATTAACTGGCGGAGGATAACTAATACTCATTGAAGGTCTAAGATTAGACATTACTACTAATGTCTACTAGACATTATCACAACCTTGGGAGATTTATACTTTAATCTTTATTTTATTGATGAGGAAACTGAGGCTCCAAGAGTTTAGATAATCTATAACTCAGGAGGCTAATGTATATTTATTTAATGAAGGAAGGAAAGATGGTACAGATCGCGATTGATTCAGAATTCAAGGCCATGCCTTTCCGATCCCAAAGCCCAAGATTTCTGCAGTAGATTATCCTCTTCCAATTCTAATTCCAACGGTAAGACAACACAAAGGGGACTTACGAAATTATCAATGAATTAAAAAATCAATCCCTTGTCTCCAGGCATACGTAATTGTCATGATGATTCTTTGAAACTATTTTAATCTTTTTTTCCAGAGAGCATAAGAGATAGTATGCATAGGGCTTATCACTGATGCAGTTTTATTTACACACAAGGGGACCCATTATTAGTTCCATTTTTCAGGCTGAGGCATAAAACTATTTCCTGTGTGGCAAGTGAGTGAGGGATGGCTGTAGGGAGGAGAGGCTGGGGCCCCGGATGCAGACACCCTGGGGCTTTCACTAGTCCAACAAGAAAGCACCGTCTTGTACTAGGTTTCTTTCTTTTTTCTTTTTTTCTTTTTGTAACTTAAAAAAAATACGTTAGTTCTCATGTCTCCACAGGGAGAGGCAGGAACTGAAATGAAGACTGTGGACACACTCTTCTCCCAGAGGCTCGGCGACCAGCTGGCACACATTGCCCACCGTGATCTAGAAGATTCTGGAGTTCTACAGTGTCCTCACGAGCTTTCTGACCAGGCAACAATTAACTTACTTCCTCTCTTGTTTTGGTATGAACTGTGCTCACATCCTCACCTCCCCGCAATTCCTGTTTGCTTTCCCTCACCCCCAGGTAAACCCTGCTGGTCCCCCAAGGCCCCCGACCCCTCACGTCACCCAGAAAATCAGCTCTGATTGCAGCTCCCTCCTCTGAATCCCAGCTTCCCTCCCCTGAATCCCAGCTTCCCTCTTGATCAAGGCTTCTTCATTGTTTCTCGTGTGTTCCAAACACCTTAATATATGGACCTAAGCACCAGAAACACAGTAAGCAAATAGTAAATAAATTTCAATCCCTTCAAAGCTGGAAATGTACACATGCTATATATGGTAAACCCCTATTAATAGATGAATCTAAACTTCTATTAATCTACATTAACCAGGAAGAACTCTCCATTACTCAAACTTAACAGACAATAAAGACTTTTGGTTTTCTGCCAACTGGGCCGGCGTCTCTTCGGAAGCATGCACTAGTGTGACAAGGGGTGATGCCTAATGGGGACCTCCACCTGACATGAGGGGCAAGCGAGTCCTCCCGAGACTCTGGTGCCCACGTCTACCACCCGGCACCACACAATGTAGCCATGAGGGTGGGCCGGAGCTGACTCAGAGCTGCGGCTATATTCAGTGTCCGGGGCAGCACGCTGAATCACATCACAGCAAATTTAGGCCTGTGCTGAGCAAGGCAGCAAACTCAGCACCTCCTCCTTCTCTACAGCCTGTCGCCTGACATCTGGGCCACGGCCCATCTCCAGAGCGGTTCCCCAGTCTGCAGAAGGACATGTCACCTGGACAATGGGTTTCCAGGAGAGGGGCCGTGAACTCTATGAGCACCAGAGAAGGTAGAATATTTGGATACCAGGGCTTTGGACATCATTTTCTCAAGACTGGGACACATTTCCTGGGCTGGATTCTTTTCCTCTTGCCTTCTTGTTCAGATTTCGTTGGACGCCAGTGGCCGACAGCACCGCACAGTTACAAGCCTAAGCTGCTCTCTTGAGTTTTTGAATTTTAATGTAGGAAATTATGTATTTGCTAAAAATAACATTTTAATCAAATGTCCTTTAGAACCAAACCTCCGTGGGGCTGTAACATTACAAAAGAAAAGACACTGCAGTCAAGATCTAGAATTCCAAGTCAGTTAGAACCTCCTGCTTTCTGCTTTTCAAAGCTGTAGGGAACCCCGTCACCATATGTCTTATAACAACACTATCAGATTGAAGCCGAGAAGTCTTCTGAACCACTATTTAGGATAACAAAAGCTTTCCCTGGAACTGTCCTATCCATACTCAGCTTTCAGGTGGGGTAAAATTAACCACCAAGGCCCAGCACTGATTAGCAAATTTATAGATAATTCCTATTTCTGTTCCTAAGCTGATGTGTTTTATTATTTTTTGTTTGTTCCCTCTGCCTGTATGTGTACAATTCAATAGACAACTGCCACGCCTAGGAAAGTAAGCAATTGTGCCTCTATTTACTCCTCTGGTTTTCTCATAGCTAATTTTTAAAAGCATTCTTTCGAAATGCTAAGAGACTCTGAAATATTTAAGTAAACAGACTATTAGGATGAAAACCTAAGTGTCAAACAACCACCAAAAGAAAACAATGTAGCAATTTTCTATTTGGTAGACAGAATAGGGAGCTACCTTTCAGGAGACAAAAAAATAAAAAATAAACTCTAATAAACTCTCTGCCTGACAATAGACCTACCAAGCAGATCCTTTTGTAAAGGGCTAAGTCACAGCAACAAACAACAACAATCTCCTCCATTGGAGACAAGCTTTTCCATGTGAAATATATTTCACAGAGGTTCATCTCATTGCCATCCCATAATTGCTGAGTCAGAGTCATCATCCTCATTTTACAAGTGAAGAAATTGAGTCTCAGAGAATTCCAATGGCTTAGCTAAGGTCACACAGCGAAGTAGCAGTTGAACCAATGCTAAAACCACATCTTCTTACTTCAGATTCGGTGCTGTTTCAGGACACCGTGAGGCAGTGCACGGAGCAGGCATCGTGTAGCTCTGTCCGTGTCCAGGAAAACCTAGCGGAGTATCTCTTGTGGCCTTATTCTCTTGCTGCCTCAGCCTGGATTACACTTGTAGGATGATTATTATTATTATTGCTCTTGCTCTATTGCTAACAGCTCTATTGAGCAGGCCCTTGTGAAAACCTCTCCACTAAGGATCTCAAGGCAACCCTACCAGAGGAAAAATCCAGGCCCTGAAAGGCTAAACCACTTTATTGCAGCCCGCATAGTAATGCGACAAGAAGAGCAGAGTGTCTCCTCTTCCTCTGTCATCCTCTGACAAATCCCAGACTAGGGGTCAACAGCGCGGGACACAGACGTCCTGCGAGTGCCGCGTGTGACCTGGCGTCGATCCTAGGCAACGCCTCCTCGGGGCTTCTTTCTCCTCAAATGAGATAACATTTGTGAAAAAAGTGTAGAACTAGCAAAGTGCCATATAAATGGGAAGGATTGTCACCTTCATATTTTGTGGGCTCAACAGAAACGCCTTTTATCTGCCTCCCCCGCCTCCCGCCGTGTATGTTTGCCGCGCGGCACCTGTTCGGCCTGCGGTAGGCACTCGGGGAAAGCGTGTTGGTGTTAATATTGATGCGAACGCCTTAAGGAGATCCTTTCCAGGAATACTTTCAGGGGCTCTCAAAGCTGAAAAAGCCTTCTAGACTCCATCTAATTAACCCATAACTGCAGCGTGCCGGGGAGGGACGGCGTTCACACTACAAACCTTCCATAAAGGATGAATAAAAGATCAGCCCCGCATATGCACTAAGGAGCACTCCAGATATTTCTGTTTGCTCTTTCTAGAATGCACCACTATTTCTTGCTTATGCTCACGCTGTTCCCTTCTCCTGGACCGTATTCCATTATTCTGCCTTTGACTTGCAAGTGTGCTCTGAAACGGAGCTCAGGTGTCATCTCTTCCAAGAAGACATCCTCACCCGTAGACTAGCCTGCACCCTCCTGTAATCACTGATTTCCTCCCTCATGTCCTCTAAGGGCAGTAAACTCTTTGAAGGCTTACGTCTTATCAGAGTCTGCATCCCAAGCACCTCTCGCGGGCTGCTGGCACAGTGATGGTGCTCAGCTGATATTGTTAAGTGGCTACAATGCTGAGAATTGTTGCAAAAGCAGCTGGAATGATGAAAAGTCCGTGTCAAGACCTTCTCTCCAAAAGTCTTACTCAAAACTCAGTATCATCAGCTCCCATATGAACTCCTCTGGGATGTTTTCCATGTATTTATTGGCAGGAAGTTTATGCAGGCTATTCAGCAACTTCTGCGGATCAAGTACCTACCACAGCCATCAGCAAACGGAAACTGCCATCTGATGATGATAATTCAATCTTCTCCTCCTTTACTTTAAAAAAAAAAAAAAAAAAGCTTGAAGCTCTGACTCAGGTGGGGCAAAGGCAATATGTGTAACCTAAACATTTATACCCCCATAATATGCTAAAATAAAAAAAAGAAGAAGAAAAAAAACTGTGATGCATGGGCATACACACAAAAAAGTACATAAAACACATATATGTAGTTTAACAAATAAATCAGATAAAGAGAACACCCACACGTCCACCAGCCAGACCAAGGAAAGGACCTTCACACTGCAGAAGATGCTGTCTGTCCCCTCCTGATTACTACTTTGCCCTTTCCCCCTAGAGGTCACTGCAATGCTGACCTTTGTCGTCATCATTCCTTTGCTTCTTTATGGTTTTACCACTCACGTGTGCAACTCTAAAATTTTTTCTCCCATTTTTTGAAGTTTATATAAATGGAATCATTCTGCCTGCACTCTTTTGAGCCTCATCTCTTCCACTGGACATTGCGTTTGTGACTTGCATGCACTGTAGTTACAGTTGGAGCATTATTACTGCTGTATGGCATCTCATTGAGTGAATGTACTACAAAATAATTCATCTACTCTACTGTTTGTGGGTATCGAGGTTGTATCCAAGTAGGGGTTATTACAAACAGTGCTGCCATGAAGATTCTTCTGTTACTTGGTGCACATATGCACAAAATTTGCTCAAGTATTTACCCAGGGATTTTGTTTCTGGGTCTGTATACTTAGGAATAATACACTAAATAACGTCCAACTGATTTCCAAGTAGTTGCACCAACTTACACTCTCACCAGCAGTGGGGATGAGTTCCCAATGTTTCACCACCTCTTTACTGTCAGACCTTCCTAAATTTTGCCCATGGAGTATGTAAGAAATCCCATTATATTGTATTTGATTTACTGATTATTAATCTTATGTTTAGTGGCATCTGTATTTCCTTTCTGTGAATCATCTGTTTAAGCTTTTTACCCATTTTCCCATTGGGTCATCTGTCTTTTTCTTAGAGATTTGGAAGAATTCTTTACATATTTTGGGTACTAGTTTATTATAGGTGTTACAAATATTTTCTCCCACTCTGTGCTTTATGTTTTTACCTTTTTATGATGTTGTATCTTTTCCTATTGATTTTCTTTCTACTTATAGTCTTTAATCCACTGAAATGGACTCCTTAGTATGAGGTAAAGATCCAACTTTATTTTTTATATGTGGGTACTTAATTGCCCCAGTAATTTGTTGAAAAACTCTGCTTTTCACACTTATCTCAATAGAGGCAGTGAGTTCTACTTCAAGGGTGGCTTGGATATTCTTAACCCTTTTTATGTTCATATAAATTTTAAAATCAGCCTGTTGAGTTAAAGAACACATACAAATTCATGAGGTCTTGTTTGGGTTTGCAAAACAAAAAGTGACATCTTTACAAAAATCAACTGTTCTGATTCGTAAACTTGGTATAAAATAACCTTATTTTATTTTCTTCTTTAATGTCTGTCAATAACACTTTTAATTTTCTTGGTAGAGGTCTTGGACGAAGGTATTTTGTTAGCTTTATTCCTAAGGATATCATCTTGTTTTATGCTCTCGTAAATGGTAGCTCTTTTACATTTTCAATTTAGTGCTTGATTATATGAATTAAATTTATTAAGTATTAAATGTGAATACTACAACCATGTCAAACTCTTGTATTAATTCTAATTTATGAATTCCTTTGGATTTTCTACAGTTAATTACATCATCTGTGAAATATCAGTTATTTTTCCCTACTTTTCAATTCTTAAACTTTTTATTTCTTTTTATTGTTTTACTGAGCTGGCAAGGAATTCCAGGACAAAGTTGAATAGATAGATGCAGCAACTGTGGGAATTCTTGTCTTGTTTCAAATTTCAAAGAAAGAATTCTCAGAGTTTCATCATCAAATGTAATTATTTGCAATAAGATTATAGTAGATACTCTTTGTCATATTAAGAACATTTTCTTCTATTACTATTTTGGTAAGAATTTTATCACAAATGAATGTTTACTTTTACCAGATATTTTCCCTGCATCTCTGTGATAATCCTATTGTTTTTCCCATTTTTTTGTTAATGTGAATTACATGAATTGCTTTTCTTAAGTTCCACTAATCCTGCATTTCTAAGAAAAACTCAAATTAGTCATGATGTATTCTTTTATATTTTGCTGATTGCAGTTTACTAATTGTAGTTTATATTTTGCATTTACATTTATGAATGAGATTGGGCTCTAATTTTCCTTTCTCATTTTTCCTGTGTTGAATGTTAGAATTAAAATTTCTGATAGCGTCATAAAACATAATGGACAATTTGCCCTTTTATTTTGTTCTCTGAAGGAATATGTATAAATTGGAAATTTCTCCCTTCAATGTTTATAGAACTTACTGGTAAAACCATCTGGACCTAGAGATTATTTTTTTAATAGTTAAAGGACAACTCTGGATTATTTCTTCATGAAAAGGGTTTTGGTAAGTTACATTTTTCCAGGAGTATATACATTTAATATTTATTCTCAAATATGCTGGCATTGAGGTTTTCATATAGTCTACTATCTTTTTAATGTGTGTAGTCTCTGTAGTAATATTCACTTTTTCATTCCTGATATTATTTGTATATTTATTTTCTTGATCAATTTCACCAGAGGCTTGTCAATTTTATTCATATTTTTAAAGAAACAACTTTGGGTTTTGTTTAATTTCCTTATTTCTATTTTATATAATATTTTCTATTTCATTAATTTATCTACATTCTTTGGATTTATATTTCTTTGTTTTTCCTAATTCCTGAAGTTGGAACTTCCTGGCTTTTTTGTCTAATTCATGTTTTTGAGGCTATAAATTTCCCCCAGTATAATGTTCTAACTGCATCCAATGATTTTGTGGCAACCAGCTTGAAAAAAATAAAGGGAAAGAAAAAAAAATAGCATGCCAATTCCACATTTCTGTGTTGTAAATACTCCACTGGGACCAATTTCAAGCCAGCAGTGGTTTAACAACCGGTTAGAAACTGTCCTGAATAATTAACAGTCACCTCTTGTAAGTGGATATGAGGCAGCTCTAACACATCACTGGTTGCATCTCTCAACTGTTAAGTAGTATTTTCATTATTAATTCAAGATATATTTTAATTAACACTATACTTTGTTTTGTCCATACTTATTTATTAAGAGTATGTGTCCAATTGGCCTAGGCAAAGAATTTATGAAGAAGATGATCCCAATGGCAATCACAGCATCAACAAAAATAAATAAATGGGACCTGATCAAATTAAAAAG
>VBSM01002616.1:45568336-45607900 GCA_008086735.1 Cheirogaleus medius
CCCATCAATACATGAGTGGATTAATAAAATGTGGTATATGTATACCATGCAGTATTCTTAATGCTATTCAGCATTAAGAAACAATGGTGATATAGCACCTCTTGTATTTTCCTGGATACAGCTGGAACCCATTCTACTAAGTGAAGTATCCCAAGAATGGAAAAATAAGCACCACATGTACTCACCAGCAAACTGGTATTAACTGATCAACACCTAAGTGAACATATAGGAATAACATTTATTGGGCATCGGGCAGATGGAGGGGGGAGGAGGGGATGGGCATATACATACATAATGAGTGCGATGTGCACCATCTGGGGGATGGACATGCTTGAAGCTCTAACTCCAAGGGGGAAGAAGGGGAAAGGCAACACACGTAACCTACACATTTGTACCCCCATAATATGCTGAAATAAAAAAAGGCTTATATAATTAAAAAAAAGAGTATGTGTCCAAGTTTCTAATTATATTAATATTAAAATATTCTAATTTATTTTTGTTTTTTCTTGCTTGCTTAATTGCCTTTCTACTGGAGGTCATGCTTGATATAATTTCAATCCAGTAAAATTTGAGACTGACTCAAAGTCCAGAAATGATAGATTCTTATATTATTTATGTCCCTGAAAGAATGTGTTTTCTGCAATTGTTTGGTGCAATGTCCTATATCCATGCCTTAGGTCAAATTTTTAATCTGGTTTAAATCTATGTCATTATGATTTTCTTTTCTGCAAGATATATCTATGACAGTGAGGTAGATTAAAATCTCCCATCTGATTTTTTTCCTCATAATTCTGTCAATTTTTATTTTATATATTCCAAAGCTTTAGTTTATGTTCTTACATATCAAATTGTAATATTTTTGTTAATTATTTGTCATTGTAAATTTATACTATTTCTAATGTCAAGAGTGTATTTTGTTTCATATTAATATATCCTTCTAAGATATGTTGATTAATATTTGCCTGCTATATTTTTTCCATTCTTTTAGCTTTTACCTTTTTATATCCTTGTGTTTTAGACATATCTCTTAAAAATATTATACACAGGAATGTGTATTTACAAGTATATATACAAGAATATATACATACACAATATATAGCACTCTTACATGTTATTTGTACATTTTTATATACTGTGAATATGTAAATACATATTTATTAATATAGCTTGAAAATCTTTGTTTTTTCTGGAAATCTTAATCTATTTAAATGTTTGTAACTTCTAATATTTAGGGATTAAAATCTTATTTTGTGCTTTTATTTTTCCTGCCTCTTATGGTTTTTTAATTGACTTCTTTTGGATTTGTCTTTTTTGTTATTTCTATTTTCCTTCTATTAGGGAGTTATATACTCTGTTTCTATTAAGTATTTACCCTAAACATTGAAACATAATTTCTAAAATTTTAAACCTACTCAATACCTTTATGTTCATTAGATGGTATGAAGACCTTAGACCACTTAACTTCATTTTACCTCACCAACTTACATTATTATTGAATGGTCTTTTTTTTTTTTTTTTAGTCTGATAAGACATAATTCTCATCGTTTCTACAGTCAGGTCCACTTATATTGGTATACATATTTACAATTTGGTCCTTTCTTCTGGCCTGCTAGCAGTTGTGTGTCATAAAGAGTGGAGATGGGGGCAGAGATGGTGAGACAGGCTCTATAGTGAGCATCAGTGGCTTGGAGTGATGGAGCTAGATTCAGGGGATATCTGAGAGCTGGTGGTCAAGGCAGGGCAGGGGCCAAACATGAGGAGAGAGAGAGACAGAGAGAGAGAAGTCAGGGAAGCCTCACCAAGGCAAAGAGTCAGATCTTAGGCAAGCAGTTGGAAGCCAGGGATTTGGGCAAGACAGGACCCAGCAAGTTGACCTGATCACAGATGTGAAGCATCACAACCAGAAGACCTGTACATCGAGGCACCTCGTCAGCACGATCAGGGAGCATCTTAGGTCATGGTAGAGAGGTGGAGGCTGAAGAGAAATAAGGGCCAGAAATATGAGCAGATCTTACTCCAACTGTTGACACTTTTCTGCTCAAAGCATTGATCTCCAGAGCACAGCTCAATGCCTAACACTGAATAGGCACTCAATCAATAAATAGCTGTTGACTTATCTACTGACTCATTGAACACATGGGAATATGCCAGCCTTTAGAATCAAAACATGAATTGGACAAATTTTCTAACCTCAAGGCACTTATATCTAGGGGTTGAGATCAACACATAACTAAAATACAAAGCACGCTCTAGGGACTAAGCAGAAGTTAAGATGGAGCTATTTGCTCTACCTGAGATTATCAGGATGATGTCATGGAGGAGGTTGGGAGGGCCAACCAGGGGACATGTTCATGACAATGACAGCCACAGCTGACATCACCAGTATTCTGCACCTTGTGCTTCACGAGTTGTGAGTACTGGAGGCCAGGGCAAGGACCTGTTCTATGGTGGGCAGTATTACTGGGGAAAGACTGGCAAATAGAGGAGACCTTCCTACCCTATACCTACCTCCACCCACTGGCCAACTGGGAGAACTGCTGTCTCTGCTTCCTACAAGTTCCCTGCCCAAGATGCTTTGCAGGTCTCATTCTACCTTGTATCCCAGATGTACCAGCCCCATGGCGTGCCAAGTTTCTGCAGATGAGACCCAGGTCAGCTTCAATCCTGAGTGCATGTTATGCATAGTTCTCCCAACCCTAACCAGGTACCAGCAAGTGTCTGGGACTTAAAGAGTAATTAGTTAGAAAGTACTGAATAAATGCTGGAATGAATGCCTGAATAATCAAATGGGGGACATAAATGAAGTGCAGGAGAAAGTACAAGTAGAATCGTCAGGCGAGTTACCAAAACGGGGCTCGGGGGGCTTAGAACCAAACATTCCAATGTTTGGGTAGCAATTGGCCATATAAAGGAATAGTGAAATTGAGTGGGTGGAGGCCAAGAGAAGGGCAATGTGAAGAGACTAGGAGATTCTTTAGGACCCCAAAGCCCCCATGATAAACATCACCGGGATTCAGCTGCAGGTTGAGGGCCAGCTGTGGTCCACATCACTTTCCATTACCAGCTCACACTCTGATGGGGCAGTTGTCACCACAGCAAAGAAAGCAAGAAAATGGTGTTATGCTGTGTGGCTTCCACATTCTGTGTGCAAGGACCCTCCGGGAAGGCTCTGACACTCAGCTTTCCCACAAGCCCATGTAAACACCAGGGACGTCTCAAGAAGTAGTAAAACATAGAGCCTGCCTAGGATTCCTTCCCTCAAATATTTCATCCTGCCTGTCCACAGCATCTCAAGACCCCAGACTGAGCACCTGCCCTGATTTCCAAGGCCACTGAAACATGGCTGCACAGGCAGGCACAGCCAGGATCAGTGGGGTCCCCTGTGGTGTCAAGGAGACAACCTCCACCTGAGTCACTTTGCAAGCCTACCAACAGCTCCGCCAAGCCCTCCCTGTAGTAGCTACTTTCTTGTCACTTGTCACTTTGAATCTGTTTAGCACCTATGTCATCCTGCCTTATAGCTACTCGTGTAGTTCATGTTGTCCTGCACAAAGATTAGAATAGTCTTGACAGTGAGATCATGTCACATTTGTATCATCACAGAGTCTAGTACAGCACCATTCATCAATAAGAGTCCAATAGTAAGTCAGCTGGCAAATACACATGGTTCAACATTTTTTAAATGCCCAGCTACATGCAGAGATAATGTTCTGTGAGAAGTATGATAGCTTGATGTTGATATTTGATTCATGTATTAGTGTTCTGTGGCTGCCATAACAAAGTGCCACACAGTAGGTGGCTTGGAACAACAGAAATTTATGTTTCACAGTTCCGGAGGTTAGAAGTCAAATCAAGATGTTAGCAGGGTTGGCTCCTTCTGAGGGCTGTGAGAGAGAATGAGTTCCAGGCCTCTCTCCCAGCTGCTGATAACCTCAAGAACCCCTCGGCTTGTAGAGGATATTGTTCCTGTGTCTTCATGTCATCTTCCTTCCGCACATGGCCGTCTCTATGCCCAAATTCCTCTTTCTTACAAAGGTACCAGTCTCACTGTGTTAGGGTTCACCCTGATGACCTCATCTTAATGTGATCATTTGCAAAGACTCAATTTCCAGATAAGGGCACATTCACAGGTAC
Organism: Cheirogaleus medius; assembly: GCA_008086735.1. Lineage (NCBI taxonomy): Eukaryota > Metazoa > Chordata > Mammalia > Primates > Cheirogaleidae > Cheirogaleus > Cheirogaleus medius. Next base: position 45,572,471 of record VBSM01002616.1, read on the forward strand.
TGGGGGTTAGAATATCATCATCTTTGGGGGCATATAGTTCAACCTTTAACAATTAATATTTGCACATCTGCAGATTCAGAAAAAGGGCATTTAGGCTGTAGGTAGGAAACAAGCTAAGGCATGGAGATGGGAAAAATAGGCTTTGTACGCTTGAAAGTGATTGGTCTCATTTGGCTCTGATTAGTGTAATATAATAAATGTAAATACATCTGAATAGTATATGCATGTACATGAAATTTTTTAAATATGAATTCCCAGTGTAGACTCTTGCTCACTGTCTCTCTGGTTGTGGATTTGCCATTTTTACGTTTCAAGAGGTTACAGTTCGCTTAACAATGCTGCCTTGGTACGTTCAGCATCACCTCTAGTTTCACCGAGGTGAGACACTGCCTGATGTGATAGGGTGCCTTTTGTGACAGGCTGGTAGGACCTCCGATCACGAAGAAAGATGCAAGCACAGATGGGCTCTCAGAAAGCAAGACTGACACCTCGGCCATCAACTCCTCCTAGGTCATTATGTAGACCATGCTCATTTTCCATTCTGCAAGCACTGTGTTCTGTCCTGGATTGACAGCTCCCAGGAGACTGGCATCTGCAGTCTGCTCAAGGCTAAGAGGAGGGTTTGTCACAATCTCATCTTCATTCAGGCACCACCTGATCTTTCGGCATGCCCGAGCTGTGACCCAGGTGCCACTTCTGAGAAGTGCCACAGGGCCACATGTAAACAGATGCTTCACAAATTTTTTTGGTGTTGACAATGGTGATGGTGGAGACTTAGCAAGTGTTACATGAGCCTGAAGCTTCCCAATGCCTCGCTCAAGACTTTTTCTACAGCAGATGCTAAGTCAATACCTGTCAATTAGATAAATAATTATTCAATGTGATCATTTCCTACTGAGTGCATAGTTCCATGCTTAGGAATTGAATCTTCACTCTGCAACGTATCAACTCTGATCCTACAGAATTTACTGCGACAAATCTTGACACTCTCTGGACACAGTAAGCCTTCAGTGAATGGGCTTAGTATTACTGGTAGTATCCTCACTTGGAATTCCTTAAAAAATAACCTAACATCTCTAACAGGCTAGTCATAGAGGCTGTGAACCTCTTTGCCCACTTCCAACACCAGCATAGCAGTGGTTGCACTGAGGAGTCACTAACATATCTCTTCAATTGATACCCTTGATACCATCTGTTCTGCCCCTACACAATGGACCTGTGGGTTCACAGGGAAGACGTCACGTTTATAAGTGACCAACATGCCAATAAGTGACTCAGCAATAAAGGAAGGACTGAAATTGTTACCGATCATTAAATCAAACCTCATTAGCTGTGACTAATATTTCTAAGCCCTTAGTCTCAGGCAAGGGGGAACTAAAACTCCGGCACGCCTTGGCCTCCCCACGGCAGCGCTGCTCAGAAGTAGGATGAGAAGCTGCTCCATCACCACGCAGGGTTCTGAGCTAGCTTGGACTGGATTGCCTTTCAGCTGTTTGTCAATTTCAATTTTTTTCTTTTCTACTGACTGCCTGTCCCTATATATCCTCTCCCCATTCCCTCAGTGAGGTTTTAAACTAACTCATCTCATTTCTGCCCAAATAAGCAGGGGAATCATATTCAGAAATAACCCAACATCCATTTAAAATCACTTAAGTATCTTGTATCTTTCAAGAAAGTGGTATGGAGCTAGCTTGGAGAGGGGATATGGCCAGTGCTTTGTGTTAGGTCAGAAATGACTCACCAAGATCGAAAACTGTTTGCCTCTCATTCCCCGCTCCCTTTCCCATGTGCACACACACACACTGTAGACGGATAAGGCCTTCAGATTCAACAAACATCAAACAGATCTTGAGGGCAAAGTGACTGCTTAGGAGAGCAGGCAGGTGCATCGGCAAAGAGCGTGTCCCAGGCAGGGTGGTGAGCCCTGATGGAGGTACAAACAGTTTTCTGTGGAAACCGGAATGAGTCCAGCTGGGAGGCTTGGAAAAGTCAGCTGCAGCCCATTTCAATCAGGGCTTTGTTTCTCCCCGGCTTTGTTAGTAGTTGATTGTCTCAATTTTGGTTATATGTGAATCAGCTGTCAGCATTGTGGAACTCGCCAGACCAGCTATGCTTCTATGTTTCTCACTAATAGCTCACATTTATCTAGTGCAGCTTTTCCACAACCTCCACCATATATTATTTCATCTTATCCTCCCGCGATCCCTGTGAACTAGCTCTGGCACAAACCAAGGATGGCCCAACAATAAGCTCAATGCTGCCACCCGGTAGGATGAAGGAAATTACCTATTTAGGCTAGTGGCATTCCCAGAATGTCATAGGTCTTTGATACCAGACTGGGAACAGCAGCCTTTCGGTGTTTCTGTCCTCTGTTCTCACTCTTCATGTACCAAAGAGGTCAGGAATCAGCCATCCACAAGGTGGGATTGGTGCGCTTCCCTGCAATTCCCAACCTTACTGGAGTTGGCATATTTTTCATAGGGCCCCATGGTTATTTTCAGTCTCTGCACTGATGTGCAGATTTCAGTAGAGCAGCAAAAGAAAAATTTTCTTTTGATTGTCAGTATCATCACCTCCATTGTCAAAATTCATTTGGAAAGGCCATGAGCTACATAAGACATTTGCATTGATTAAAGTCACCTTTTTGCACTTCCATTCTTTTACAAGCTAGGCTTCTCATTACTAACAGCTCTAAGACTGCAAGCAAAAATGACTTACGTATTTTTATATGTATACCTAATTTTTTTATTCAAAAGACGATATAGTCACAACCTTAAAGACACAGAAAAAAAAAATCAAACTCCTACAGCATTCATACCGGGTTCGTTTTGCATATCACCTTCCTGGGCTTGCCATAGTGTGCATGGTGATAATTACAATCACAGTTTCAGACTTTTGTCTTCTTTCAGGTACCAGTCCATGATAAATATCTTCCATATTTCTCTGTAGACATTATAATTACCATTTTAATAACTGCATGATATTCCATCACTGTGATACGCCCTCATTTACTGAATCTTGCACCTCATTGTTGGGCGTTATTTTCAGTTATTTGTTATTATAACACCACAGAGAAGGTATTTTAATTGCAGACCACTGTGGTTTCGTTTTGGTGCCCACAACTCATGATGATGCCCAGATTGGGGGCTTGATTTGTAAAATGCAACAGTGTACACTGCACGGTTCCTACATGTTTAATATTATGGTGTGAGAACTAGAATATCATAAGATAATTCTTTCCTTCAAGAAATGTATGGTTTTGCTGGAAATGAGGCAAGTACACATGGGACCGCTGGACGCTAAGAGGGCACAGTATGATATCCTCATGCCGGACAGACACCAAGGCTCTGAGCGATTTGAAAAACGTGCGAGTCAAAGGGGGTGATTGGAAGGTAGACAGAGGACAAGGCACAGCGTCTGCTTTGTCACCTATCATGCCTCCCTAGGGGTGGTTACCTGTCCTCACAGGGCAAGAATGCACTTCATGAACATGCTGATGACCAAGACCAAAGAAATCAGTGACAGGGAACAGGAGAGCCCCAAACTGTCAGCAGGAAGATGAGATGAGGGGTCAGGAGACAGAAGCAACTCTCAGAGCTGGGCCTCAGGCCTAGATGTGCCTCTTGATCCTGAGGTTGGGGCCGGGGCCTGACCAGGTGCACCTGTTGGAGCTGCCTGCTTGGACCAGGACAGAAAATTCCCTCGGGGCCAGGGCATAGGCAAGGTGCTTTGGAGGGGCCCAGACGTTCATGTTTGCCTTACTCTTTCAGAAAGCAGAAAATGTTTCACATCAATCCCATTGAACACTATGGTGATATTTCACTGGGATATCCATTTAGCAAATATTTATTAGACATCTACAGGGCTACTGTGTTCTGAGAGCTGTGCTAGGCTTTGGGGCTGCACATCTGAATAAAGTATGTCTATTCTGAAGGATCTTATAATCCACTGAAGGAGACAGACTTACCAACAACTAGCTACCATATAAGAGAGTGCAGAATAAAACGAGCGCTGAAACCGGAGAAAGTTATGGTGCATTTTGGGTGGGGCATTCAAGGGAGGATTCTGAGTGAATGTGGCATTCCAGTTGGGCTTTGAAGGCAGAGGCTCTATCCCCATGGGCTGAGATGGGGACAGGCCATATGGAGGACTCCCGCTTGGGCAGGGGCCCAGAGTGGGAAGGAGCAGTGAGTCTGAGTCACCGCGAGTGCTCATTGAGAGGGGAACAGAGGCGGTGCCCAGAGATGCTGCAGATGCTGAGACTAGAAGAATGGGTGGAGCCGGGTCAGGGAGGATCCATTGATGCCAAGGCACATGCATGAGCTTTCCGTCCAGAGAGAGCTATGAACAGAGTCAATGAAGTTTCCTTACTCCTCAGAAGCCCTGGACTTAGCTCGGACTCACCTCCAGCTCCTTATTACCCACAGATTTGCCCCTGACTATGATCCTTGCTGGAGCCTCAGCATGTCCTGGGGCAGCTGCAGCCTCTGGCTCTGGCCACACCGACAGCCCTTGGCCCTTGCACCGGAGGCTGGAGCGCTGTCCGAGCTCTGCTGGGCATCCTTCCCCTGGCTCCCAGCCTTGCCCTCGCCGCCCCAGGATTGGAGCAGAGCACTCCACGTGACTGAGTCCATCACGCCTCTACGACAGGGCAAAATAAACCCTACGTAATCTAGGTCACCAAGGACCCAAACCGCCACCATGGCTCTGGAACAGCAGAGCCCCAGGGATGAACTGTCAGGAGGCTTCTTAAGGAACCCAGCTGGCCCTCGCTTTGACTTCTCCAATCCAGGTGGCACCAGGCATCATGCTTGGGACAAAAAGAGCACAATAGGAAAAAGGCCAGAGGCTTTTTGGCAATTAGGAGCAAAGAACAGGAGAAAAAAAAAAAAAAAAAGAATTGTTTAGTTCTAAAATCTAAGCTTCAGGGAGGCCTCATTTACATGGCATCTCCGGGATATTTGTTCACTCAACTAAATTTGAGTAATTAATATTTGCACAGCATAGTACTGAGTGTTATTTTAGGCGTGGAGGTGAAACAGATACAGACCTTCCTCTCAGGAACACGGAGTTTTCAGTACAAATGAGACACAGCCTTAGAGGGTGCAGGTGAGGTGCTGCGACCTGTGTGAGGAGGGATCGATTTCCCCCGGCTTGGAGAGAGAGAGGCAGGGCAGAAGGAAGCTTCGGAAAGAAGGTGGTGTTTGAACTGGGGGAACGGGGGGGCGTGGGAACACCAGTGGAGCTGGGGCAGGCGAGGCTGGTGAGAAGAGCAGGCAGCGGGGACAGAGAGGTTAGAAGCCCAGAGGTGGGGAAGGCCGGGGCTCAGACATGCTGCCTTTTATTTCAGCATCCTCCTTGCCTTGCCCAGTGGTCCAATAAATACCTAGTCGGTCAATGAGCGAGTGATAGAGAACAAGTGGTTTGATTTAGTTGAAGCGTAGGGAACAGGAAAAGAGTAATGAGAAATAACATTGCAAAGGCCACGCCTTGAATGAAAGAGGACTTTATTCTGCGGGGACCAGAGGAGCCACTGAAAGGTTTTTGGCAGGGCTGGAACTTGATGAGAGCTGTGCTTCAGGCAGGTTAATCGGATAGGCGAGACTGATTTGAGTGAGGCAGAGAGACCATTTGGGAGGTTATTGCCACAGTCCAAGCAAGAGGTAATAAGCCCCTGAATTAGGGCAGCAGCAATGGGAATGGAGGAGGGGAGAGAGGAGAGAGATAACAGGAAGGCAACCTTGGGGACAGACAGCCGGGTTGCTATGGGGGAGGGAGAGGGAGAAGCCAAGGTAACAGGGAGATTTTGAGCCCCAGCGGTGGGGAGGAGGTGATACCATTAACAAAAATAGCCGACACAGGAGGGGGTGCTGGCTTTCACATACTGAGATGTGGGGATGAGTTCTTTTCTGCCTGAACATGAATCAACTCTTAATCAGGAAGATACATGAGAGAGGTGGGTGGGCTCCCCAGGCCAAGCGCGGCACCACTCCATTTTTATGGACCAGGTCAAGACCCAAGCCATTTCCTGAATGCTGATTTTACTGATGAACTTGAACCGTGCTTTACACAGAGAATATTTTTTGAAGAAAAAAAGTTCTGTTTTAATAATGACTTGAGATAAAAACCTGCCAGCGTTCTTCCTCTTTCTCATTATTAATGAATTAGGTGATACTCAAACCTAATAAAAAAGCACATAAAAGGCTCATAAGCATCCTTCAGATCTTCTTCACCAGTCAGTCACTTTCATTTTATAAAGCTAGAATTTCCAGTGGTTAAATATTACATAAGAGCAGTATTAGACTATAGATTTCATGCTATTTCAACAATAACAAAAAAAAAAAAGTGTTAAATAAGCACTCTCTATGGACTGGTCCCACACCAAGCACTGCAAAAATAGAGATGAAAGAGGGAAAAAAAGGGAAGGGTTCCCACCGTTGAGGAGGCCACAATCTAGCTAAGGGGATAAACAAATAAAATAATAAACACATACACGGTGACTATAATAGAAAAGTAATCAGACAAGAAATGGTACCGATTTGAGAGCTGTTTATTCTATCTTCGTAGAAGAGATCTGGAAGACTTTAGAGGAGGTGGCAGTTGATAAGGGATTTGGAGGATGATTTTGGAACAATGATGAGAGGTCATTCTAAACAAACACAGGTTTCTTTAAAAACGATGATAGTGAGTTTGAGGGGAAGGAGGGAGAGTTAACAGGAGAGGGAATTAGGGGCCAGACTGTGAAGGGCCATGATATATGTCAGCTACCGAGAGACGCAGACTTTGATTCTGATGAGGCAGTCAGATCTGCGCTCTAGGTGGGTCACCAGCGGCTGCGTGGAGAATGTCTTTGAGGGATGGGAGATGGGCCAGGATGGAAGCTGGGAGTGTTGCCACCACCCAGGTGACGGACGGTGAAGGGGAGAGGAGATAGGTAAAAACGGATGGTTTGAGGAGATAAAAACCAATTGGACTTGTTGATTAATTAAAGAAAAAGGAGTCTAGGAAAAATATCAGATTCCTGGACAATGTTCTCTAGAGAGAAAGAAAATACAGGAGCAAAAACATTTTGGGACAAAAAGGATTTTAAGTTCAGATTTGGAAATGTTCAGTTACACCCATTTGGAGCCACACAAGCATAGAGTCCAGTAGGTGCCTGGATGTGCGTATGTCAGACACATGGGAGCAAGTAGAGCTCGGGATAAAAGCCAGGGATTCCCAAGATTCATACTCAGCAAAAACAAGAAGAGTGAGAAGAGAAGAGGCTCAAGGACAGAACTGGGAATAGCCTAAAGAGATGGAAGGGGACCTGGAAGAAGACTGAGAAAGAATGATAAATTCCAGAGAACCAGGAAACTGAGTCAAGCACCAAGGAGGAGAGAGAATCAAGAGAGTGGCAGGCAAATGCAAACCTTACAAAGAAGTCTAGTAACAGAACTGTTACTGTACGCTATGATCAGGAGGAACCCAGATGGCAACTGGGTAAGGAATGAGTGTTACAAAGAAGAAACAAACTGTAAGTCTCTAGACTAAACTGTCTAAATGTTGAGGTAAGAAGGAAAGACAGGCCGGGTGTGGTGGCTCACACCTGTAATCCTGGTACTCTGGGAGGCCAAGGCAGGAGCATCACTTTAGGTCAGGAGTTCAAGACCAGCTTGAGCAAGAGCGAGACCCCATCTCTACTGAAAATAGAAAAAATTAGTTGGGCATGGTAGTGCGTGCCTTTAGTCCCAGCTACTTGGGAGACTGAGGCAGGAGGATTGCTTGACCCCAGGAGTTTGAGGTTGCTGTGAGCTAGGCTGATGCCACGGCACTCTAGCCCGAGTGACAGAGCAAGACTCTGTCTCAAAAACAAAAATAAAAATGAAGAAAGGCAGACGCAGGCACAAGGGTGGGGTTCTACCTGGAGAGGTGACTACAGGTGGCTAGTGATTGCTCAGCCCTGCAAAGTCCATTAATATCCACTGAGATCATATGTACCCCCCTCTCTTAATTCCTTCCACCCCTGTAGCCATCTCTCCCCAAACACACACACATACATTTATTCTTTAATTCCTGCTATGTATCAGAAAATGTGCTAAGGTTGTAGATGTTGAAGAAAACATAATAAGAATATAGTCTTTATCATTGAAAAACTTGAAGTCTAGTGGGGGAAAGAGGTATAAACAAATAGTTGTGATGCAATACGATACATGCTATAAAAGATATAAGTCAGTGGTGAGTTGGAGCTGACTCAAGCTAGCTTATTCCCAGCTCTGCATTTGGTGACATTATATTGGTAGCTTGAAATCAGCCATGGTGGAAGAATTTACACAATGGGAACTGGCAAATTCCAATCATTACTTTTTTTCTCCCAGAGAGATGGCTGTTAAACATTTACCAGCAAAAAGTTAAGTACAGTCAAAGTGTATAAAAAGGCAGAGTAAATGGGGGGGGGGGGAATACTCCCTGGGTGACAAGAAGGGTCTTGAGAAATGGGCAGGAATTTGATGGCAAAAAAAGGAGGAAGGACTTTATAATTGGAAAGAACAGCTCGTGCCAATACAGAGATGGGAAAAGTATAAACTCTTGAGATATAGTGAAGTATACAGGGGTAAGGGAAGTTCTGGGCTGGAAACGAGGAAAGGTTTTGCCCAGATCACGCCGGGCCTTGTGTGCCAAGCTAAAGATTTTGCAATGGGGAGCCACGAAAGGGTTTTAGGCATGGGAGTTACATAATCAGATCTTTCTGACAGCGTGGATAAGGGATAGTGGAAAGACTGCTAGTTATACACCAAACTCTGTTCTTCTCTTCTGCAAAGTAACATTAACACAGTTTCATCTTGACATGGCCATCCAGCTAGAAAGTGTGTTCTCTGCCTCCCTCTTGGTGAAGTGTGGCTTCGTTGGGTCAATGGATAGAAGTGAACAGAAGTTATGTGGCACTTCTAGGTCATCTCCAAGTTAAAAGACAGAGTTTATCTTGCTGTGAACTGGCTCTCAGACAAGATTGTGTTTAGCTTCCACCAGGCAAATGGAAACAATATCCTTGGGGATGGCAGAGCAGCAGGATGGAAGGAACTGGGTTCCTGAAATGACCACATGGAGCACGGCCACCCTCCCAACCTGCTCACCTCCAGATATGCAGAGAGATAAACATAAGTTTTAAGCCACTGTACTTAGATTTCCATTCATGACAGCGTAACTGGTACCCGACTTTTCTTCTCACAGTAAACAAAACTTTAAAACTAGAAAATATAACTTTTTTTAAGCATCGAAAAGTAGAAAATACAGGACTATGATCCTTGAGCAAAGGGAAATACACATGGGACAACACACATCTTATGATTTGGATTCACAAATCACATTGGCCTGTTGGTTTTGCTGCCATACAGGTTCAAGTAGTAAAAACACAGACTATCTCTTGACAAAGAGGGAAGTTTCACAAAAAGCATGCAGGACTGAAGATATTCTTATGTCTAGATTTGGAAAATACAATCTGTTACACCTACCTTATGATCTAACAATCCCACTCCGGGATTTTCACCCAGGAGAAGGTAAAATGTATGTCCACAAAAAGATTTGTACAGAAATGTTCATATCGTCATTATTCATAACATTCACATTCAGCTCAAATGTTCATCAGGAGGAAAGTGGATAAACAAATTGAGGTATATTCATACAATGGAATACAACTCAGCAAGAGGAAGGAATCGATTACTGAGACACAATAACATGGATTATTCTCATATTATTCTAAGCTAAAGAATTAAAGAAGCTATCTGTATTATTCCATTTATATGAAGTGTTAGAATAGGCAAAACTAATCTCTGGCTTTAAAAAATAATATATATATATGTCATAAAAATGGTTTCCTCTGGAGGGTGGCAATATTGACTGGGAAAGAACACGAGAGAATTTTCTGGGGTAATGAATATGTATCTCGATAGGGATATGGGTTACCTAGATACATGCATTTGTCAACACTTAATAAATTATACACTTAAGATCTGTGTATTTGCACTGTATTTATATTTTCCCTAAAAAAGTATAAATAAATGTTGAACTATGGTTAATTTTAGGTTTAGTTTTAGCAGTGGTATGAGTAAGAATTTTGAAGCCATTTTCTGTATAATTCAACATTTAAGAAAATAAGTAAACATATTGAAGACAATGAGAACTAGGTCTCTTAATGTTGGAGAATTGTACATACAAAAAGGGGAGAAAGAATGTGTCCTCTTGTACACATGATTTTACTAAATACGTATGTATTAGTATCTCTATCATATATGTATATATTCTAGCTCTGCCTCCTGAGAAAGCTTAGAAACCAGTAGCACTAAGTGTGCATGGAACTCAGATCTTAGTTTCTAAATTCTACTCTCTTATTAAAAGGAACCCAGGTTCCTTGGAGAAAAGGCCAATTCTGGGCAAGGAAAGGATAAGATGAGTCTGAAACATCTTGTTGCATAACAAAGTAAAAATTTCCCCAAAATAATAGTAACACATCAAAAGGACACAAAAGCCAACTTGAAGGAACACCCACTGACCAAATCAGGGCAATTTGAACATCAAAGAAATAATAACTAATGTATTATAACCCATTGAATAATATAAGAATCCATTAAAAACTCTGGACAAACTAGGAACAGAAGGAAATTACCTCAACATAATAAAGGCTATATATGAAAGGCCCACAGAAAACATCATACCCAGTAGTAATAATCTGAAAGCTTTTCCTCTAAGGATCAAGGCAAGGATACTCACTCTCGTCACTGTTATTCAATGTTGTACCAGAAGTCCTAGCCAGAGCAATCAGGCAAGAAAAAGAAATAAAAGGCACCCAAGGCATCCATAAAGAAAGAAGTAACATTATCCCTGTTCGCAGATAACATGATCTTATATATAGAAAGCCCTAAAGACTACATTAGGAAAAAAAACTATTAGAACAAATTCAGGACAGTCACAGAATATAAATGTCAATACACATAAATTGGTTCCATTTTTATACACTAATGGTAAACTATCTAAAAAGGAAATTAGGAATGCAATCTCTTTTACAGTAGCAACAAAAAGAATAAAAATACTTAGGTAAAATACGTAGAAGTTTCTATTGAAAACTATAAAACAGTTTCTCAAAGAACAAAAAACTACCATCTGATCAAGCAATCCCACTTCTGGGTGTTTATTTAAAAGAACTGAAATCAGGATCTCCAAGAGATATTAGCACTCCAATCCTCACGGTAGCACTATTCACAATAGCCAAGATGTGGGGATAACCTAAATGTCCATTCACAGATGGGCAGATAAAGAAAATGTGGTATATACATGAATGGAATACTACTCAACCTTAAAAAAAACGATTCTACAATATGGGACAACATGGATGAACCTTGAGTGTATTACGCTAAGTGAAATAAGCCAGTCACAGAAAGAAGATTATGTTGCATGATTCCACTTATATGAGGTATCTAGTCTAATTCATAGAGTCGAAGAGTGGAATGGTGTCTGTGGAGGGGGTGGAAATGGGAGTTACTAATCAATGAACACAGAGTTGCAGTTGAGCAAGATGAATAAGCTCTAGAGGTCTATTTGAAACATCATATCTATAGTTGACAATCCATTGCAAATTTAAGAGATTAGATCTCAATAAAATTTAAAAAATGATCAATGTTTACATATATAATAAATATTCCTTAAAAAGAGTCCCAACAAGTAAATATAGAAAGAATAAAGGACTTAAAAAATCATCGATGGATGTTAAAACTAGTGGGTAAAGCTTTGATGAAAGACAAGATACTACTACATATTTATTCAAGAAGTAGCCTGAAACTATTTCTTCATCAGTAACTTTTTAGTTAAAAGAGAAGAAAATATGACTTAACAGAAGTGAAAACTGGCAGATGCTACCTTAATCAAATAATCCAAGTTAACATCACTAATATTGGGACAAACTGACATTCTGGGCCTGCCAAAAGATATTTATGCCAAAAATGCCTAGTCTGAATTTATTCATGAGGGAATATCAGACTCTACAGAGCCCACAGCCCCTCCTAGGCAGCTGTGAACAGGAAACAGCTGGGAGTCAGCACAGTCCTCCTGCCCCCTCCCCTGCTCCAAACTCTTCAGTGGCTCCCACCTGCCCTGGGGAGAGACACAGACTCCCTTATTAGCATTAATTACAGTTACAGGTAATTGAGCCCCTCTGTGTGCCAGGTAGCACGAGAACCGCTTAGGGGCATTACAGCATTTCCTACCCACTGTTGTTAGGTTCCTGCCCATTTTACAGATGAAGACGTGCAATGCCTTTGCCAACTACTATCCAAAAAAGGACAGGTGTAGGCTTGGGTGTGTGGTCCCCTTTCCTGTCCTCCATGGCATTGGCCTGTGTAGAACCCATAAGGATTTAGGACTAGAATCCTGGCATTGGCATCTTTCTAGCAGAGTGACTTTGGCAAAGTCCCCAAACTTCATTTTGTTCATCTGTCAAATAGCAATAACACTACTCTCCCCGTTGGGGTAGCGGGAAGATTCAGGGTATAATGATTGCAAAGCAGAACGGGGACTGGGAGGATAAGACGACTCCTAGTTTGGTGCCTGGCACACAGCAGGCGCTCAGTAAAGGCTGGAACAGCACAGCGGGGTTTATATTAAAAATACAAAAAGGACCAAAATGCCTAATTTTAGCGGATTGGTTAAATAAACATAGTACATCTGCACGGTGGCAAGGAACAAAGGACAACCCCTCCTGATTTTGGGTTTCAATATTAACAGCAATTACTAGGCCCCACTGTTTGTTCTCAGATCTGAGGGCCCCAGGATTCTGCCTTCAAGGAGGGCACTCATCTCTTTCCAGCTTGTACTGCTCCCTCTAGCAAATGCATATGCCAGGGTCCCCCCGACCCTTGTCCCTGACTAATCCCCACTCATCTTTCCCACCTCACCTCACTTCTTCCAGGAAGGCTTCTCTGATTTCCCCTTTCTCTGCCCCTAGCCAGTCTGGGCTCCCAATAACCCTACCCAAGGAAATGTTATTGCCCCATTAAATAAAGAGAAAGAAATATCAGATATCAGACAAGCCCAAATTGTGTGACTTTCTTCAAAATAACCACCCTGCACTCTGAAAAAATATCAAGCTCAAGAAAGTCAAAGAAAAGCAGAAGAACTATTTCAAATTTAAGACACTAAAGGGTCATGACAACTAAATGCAACCTGTAATCCCGAGTTCAACCTCGATCCACGAAAAAAATGTTACGAAGAACAATTGGCACAGATCTGAGTATGTGAATAAAATACAACTGATACATCAGTGTCAAATTTCCTGATTTTGATTAGTGTACTGTTGTTATGTAAGAGAATGTTCTTGTTCTTTGGAAATACAGAGTGTTAGGTTGTAACGGGGCATGATGCCTCCACTTACTTTCAAATAGTTCAGAGAAAAAGCCACACACATGCAGGGAAATGAAGATAATGAGGTGGGAGGGCAGGAAGAGGAAGAAAGGTAAAACGTAAAGGGTTAGTCTGGGGGCAGGGCATATGGGAATCGTAATTATTGCACCTATTCTTTTGAATGAGTTTGAATGTAAGCTTTTCTGTAAAGTTTATATCTAAAGAAGTCTAATCCAAGACTGAGAAGAAAAAGGAGACCACAAATGCTAAAGAGGTAGAAGGGTGGATGGAACATAGAAAATAATCGAAATATTGGGGTACTCCTAGGTTTCTAATGGGTAACTAGATGAGGGGTGATGTAATAACGGAAGAGGGTCCACCACAGGGGGATGACAAGGAAGGAGTGTGAGAAAGAGCTCAGCAGAGACAGGACTGAGTTTGCTAGAGGACCGTCTGGGTTGAGCACGCAGCAGGCAGACGGACGGGCCAGCCTGGGACTCTTCCATGCAGTAATCCTCTGCCTACTCCATGACTCCTGGAGGTGGGAAGGAGAGAGAAGCCTCAATTCACACGCTCATTTTATTCCATTCGCTGCCGCCTGATGTGTTCATTCAGGCCACAATCCTGGAAGTCTTCTGTGGTCCTGGGTCTGTAGCTCTGGGGATCACTTTCTGAAATCAGGAAGAGTTTGAGGAAGATAAGGACTTGACGGGTGGTGGAGCAGGCGTGGGTGCTGGTTCTTAGCACAGATGCATGGGGAGGGGTCTTTTCCCCAGGATGAGCGATACGCCTTCTCTCAGCACAGCCACTCCGGGGAGCCCCCACCCCAACCCAAGAGAAACAACTTAACCTAAGAACACAAAGTCCTTCAGTCAGACCAAGAGATTCTGAACAGTGATAGAACATTTGCTTGGGTGTCACAAAGTTCTTCATAAAACCTCCCAGAGCTCCACTCATCACGTCAATAAAGGCTTTGACTTCCACAGTCTGTACCCAATTCACTTAGGGTGGGCCCTGCTGAGTTGCTGGATGAGACTCGGCTGTGTCACACAGAAATACGCTGTCTCCGATTCAACTTTTAGAGGGTTTTATACTCTATGCCAGAAACACGGGCTATTTTTCAGCTAACTGATTTCTAGTTTCGGGTCAAGCCCAGAACCCTGCAATACAGCCCAGCTCCAACCCATTCTAGTGCTCTTAAAACGTATTATGAAGTATTTCAGATGTACAAAAATCATAGAATATTGTGGGTTCTGTGTGTTAGTTTTATATTACTTCCTGACAAAGTACCACAGACTTAGCAGTTTAGAACAATACTCGTTTGCAGCTCACAATTTTATAGCTCAGAAGTTCAGGCCCAGCATGGCCAGGTTCTCTGTCGGGGGAAAACACCGAGATCCAGGTAGTAGCCAGACTCACTCACCGTGCATCTCACGGGCAGCCCACGGTCATTTTCCAGATCATTCCGGTTGCCAACAGAATTCAGTTCCTTGCTGTTGTAGGACCAAGGTCCCCGCTTCCTTGTTGGCTGTCAGCTGGGAAGGCCCTCAGTTCACAGAGGCCACTCCCAGCTCCTGGCCACACGGCCCCCTCACTCAAGCTAGCAACAAAGAATCTCTCTCACGCCAAACCCCTTCCGCACTTTAAATCTCTCCCACCAGGAAGAGCCCAGGCCCTTTCAAACGGGCTCAGCTGATTATGTTAGACCCACCTAGGATAATCTTACGGGCTATCATAAAGTCAACTGATTTGGGACCTTAATTACATCTGCAGAATCCCTTCCCAGCCAAGCACCAGCAGCACTGATTGCGGAAGTGGGAGAAGGTGTGAGCACACCAGCTGGTGAGACTCCTGAGGACCCTCTAGGGGAATTCTGCCTACTGCTCCATGCACCAGCTTGAGGCAGAACACATTCTGATAAACTGCTGTCCCTAGGTACCCTCCCTTTGCCATCATACTGAGTGTGGTATTTACCATTTCTTTATGCTTTTCTTATGTATGTATGTATCCCTAACCAATGCAGAGTCATTCTTTTGCATGTTTTAAACCCCATATCCTGTATGTGTTCTTTGGCAACTGTTTCACTATTTTCCCCTCGACATTATATTCACAAGATGTATCTGTGTTGATCTGTGCAGCTTTAGTTCATTTATTTTCACTAATGTATTTTATTGCACGACTATATAATTATTTATTCATTCTCCTGTTAATGAATATGTAGACTGTTTTCAACTTCTCATGAATACAAATGATGCTGACATGAACATTTCCATATATGTTTCTTATGCGTATACCTAGAAGAGTTGAAGTGTCATAGCACAAGAACGTCTTCAACTCTACCGGATATCACCAAATTGCTCTCCAAAGTAGTTGCACCAATTTATACACCCATCCCAGCTGTCATTTATTAGTAATATAAATGGCTGACTCATTACATATTCATTGTGCACCAGGCCTCTGAACACATGTTATTGTATTTCATTACCCCAAACTTATAAGTGAGGTATGATTATTATCCCTATTTTACAGATGAGATAACTGAGACTTAAAGAAGAGATATATCTTTCCCAAAGTGGCAAAGTAAGTGACAGAGCCAACATTCAAATCCATCAACCTGAATGCAGAGAAAACGTTCTTAATCACTGCACAACACTGACTCTCTTTTCCCCCTTTGAAAATGAGGCAAGATGCAAGAGAGGAAGGAGAGACTGGGTAGAAAGAAGCCTCAGATGTGTGCCTCTCCCGCCACCGCCGCCCTTCTCACCCAGACATTCTTGGGACTCCACCTGCCGCAAGATGAGGTATCAAATCTTATCATGTAAGAAGAAAAGTGCAAGTATGAGGCTGTTCTGGGTGACTGGGGCAATTGAGCAGCATCATGCCCTATGAAAATGCACACGGTACTGTTCTGGAGTCAAGTCCATCTCGATGGAATCCACACTCCACCGCTAGCCAAGTGGCTTTTGAGCAAGTCCTTTTACCTTCCAATCCTCATTTCTGCATCCATAGAATGGGATAATGATAATACCTACTGAAAAATTCGAGAGTCAGCTGAGGTATGGAAACATCTTGCACTGAGCCTGGCACATAATAGACACTCAGGAAAGGCTGGCAAGTTGAATCCTTGGGAGTGGGAGATTTCAGAGCCTCAGCAGTTCTCTTCAGTCTTTGAGACCTGGAGAAGCTATGCACCCAGCGTGTACGTGACAGCGGGAAGGGTCCCAGCACAGTCAGCAGGCCCCGGGGGGTTTATCATGAGGCTGAAGGCAGTAGTTACCCACACGCAATCCTGGGAAAGTGCGGCTAAGGCACGTGGCATATGTGGCCACAGGAACTCTGAGCAGGAAAGTGGAATACCACCGGCTGTTGGTCCCAACCTAGGGTCCCATCACTCACGTACAAAGAGACCAGAGCCTCAAACACACAGGAGAAAAGCCATGGATGTGGTTGTGCCTTATCTGGAGAGGAGGGATTAAAAAGCAGCAAGGGCCTAAAGATAAAATCATTGGCGTTCACTGTAGCTGAAGTCAGAGAGATGCCAACAAGGTCCACAGGGCAAGCAGAGTTCACCTAATAAGGTAGCATCTCAAAGACGTGATTCAGAACTGCACACATGCGGCTTTATCTGTCTACTCTGCCAACTTCTTTTTCTTAAAAGTGGGGCAAAGATGGGGGCTGGATTAGGCTAACTGCTATACGGCCAGCTCTGTGCTGAGTGCCACAGAGTCCAAAATAACCAAGACCTGATCCCGGCTCTCGGGGACCTTGGCTCCCGCTCTGTCTGGCAGCCTCTGCAGCAGCACCCCATGCCCGTGTGCTCCCCACGTGAGCGCCCTGGGTCTCTTTATGCCCCCAGGACCCCTCTCCCTCCTGGAAGAGTCTAATCTCAGAAATAAATCCCTCTGAGCCTATAAGGCAAATACCCATGATCTCACCCTGGCTAACATGTGTCTCCTCACTAAGGAGCACTGCCAACACTGAGAACTTCTGGTAAAGGAGGAAGGAGAAGTCGGGTGAGATGCTCTCACGGCACGACTCTGAGCACGCGGTCGAGCCCTGACAATGACCAGGCTATGGACTAACCAGGAAGGTCATTTTCATACATCCTATTTCTAAAAGGGAAAGAAACCATGAAGGCACAAAGAAGTCAGATCCCAGAAGGCCCAGAATGGAAGGGCACCCTCAGCCTAACCCCACTGGAGGTTTTAGCTGAAGTTGGCCTCATCTGGACAAAGCTGGTTCTGGGAGGAGCCAAAACAAGAAAGGAAGATCCACACGCCCTGTATCCTGATGAGGGGCTGATAGCTAAGGAAACAGAGCAGTGCCCAGGCCAGAAGTCCGACAGTGAGGAAGGACTCCATCAGTGAGATACCTAAGTCATGGGGATGATGGAAAAGACAGATGTCTCATTCCAGAGATTGAATGCTCTGGAAAACCACTAGTCAAGTTGTGAGCAGCATGAACTATTAAGGAATGGTTGAGAAGGGAATAAAGAGGAGGAGAAGAAAGCAGGTTGGTGGAGGGAGGGAGGAATGGAAGAAAGGGGGAGGGGTGGAGAAGAGGAGGGGGAGGGGTGGGGAAGAGGAGAGGAAGGAGGAAGAAGAGGAGTTGGAGGAGGAGATCTTGCTTCTTACGCACAACCCCAGGATCCAGATATTTTAGGGAGGAAATATTGCCTATTCACTTGACCTTTTCTGGATGAGAATAAAGAAATAGGGCCTGTTGTTTCAGGTACTAGAACTTTTCCTGCTGGGATTGTGCTAGAAGAAAAACCATGGCCGGGCCTTTTAGATAGAGGATGTTGCCCTCAAGACCAGCCAGTAGGAAAATAGTTCCAAGTGACAAGTGACCTTGGGGATTAAGCCTCTAATTGGAGAGGCAGATGGCCCCAGTTCCAAACTGTCTCTTTGTGGCTCTATCACAGTCTGGCTGTGGGTGAGTCACTTCCCAGAGCATTTCACTTTCCCATCTGCAAAGTACAGTGACAGTCCCAAACCTGAGGACGAGGAGGGAAGGGGAGGGGCAGGAAGAGTCTGGGAAGAGTAGACAGAACTTCAGATTCGGCAGCTTGGCTCCAAGAAGAAGAAGTAAGGCACCAATTTTCTCCCTTGGGTGAGAAGTATTTGCTTCTATGTTGGGTGACAGACTTTGCCCCAGCTCCACCTAAGCCTAATACCCTCCAGCCCTGAGCTCCATAAAAGTCCCTGCCTGTCGGAATGGTGGCAGAGTTTAGAAATGTGTTCCCTCACTCCAGCCTCCCTGGGCATGATGCTAACACGTCTCAGCAAAATAAAAAATTAGCACATTGCAGCCCTTTTGGATCTCGGGCAAAGGGTCAAAAATACAAAAATATCAGTAATGTTCATGAAATTTTTGTCTGATTATGAACGTGCTATGTGCATGTTTATAAAAACTAAATGTCCAAAACCTATAAAGAAGATAATAAAAATGACCCATAAATAACTGTTAATATTCTGGTGTATTTCCTTCCAATCTCTCTATATGTAAATAAGATAATGGGATCATATTATATGAATCCAATTTTACACCTCACTTTTTATACTTTATACTATACTGTGGGCATTTTCCAAGGTCATTAAATATTCTTCAGAAGCATGATTTGTAATAGTTTCATAAAATTTCCTCCTATGAGTACTGTATAATTTATTTAACCTTCACCCATTTAAGGACATTTATGTAGGCTGTTTCCTATTTTTCTCTCTTATAAATAATGGTATACTTAAATTCTTTGTATGAATTTATGATTATTTCATGAGGGTAGATTCCTAGGAGTGAAATAACCAGGTGAAAGTCAGCAGGCTTTCAGTGGCAAATAGCAGAAAACCAAACTCAAACTAGGGTGGCTACCAGCCACGGTCAGGGCTATACATGTCCTAAGTTATGTATAGTGGGACAGTGTACACTTCCATCTCTGCCTTCCAAGCAAGAGTCTGAAGATTCACTCTGATTGGAATATAGATCCTACGCCCATCTGCCAACAAACACTGCGGAGCGGGAGTTCATATATTCTAATTGCCTTAAGCCAATCAGAGACATCCATGAAAGCAGGGAGGGCGACAGCTTCCCCTTGGTCTCTTGGAGAAGAAGGGATGTCCACATGGAAACCTGAACAGCATTAGGAAGGACAAAGGCAGAAATGAGGGCTGAAGAAACACCAACAATTATTCACTACAAGAATGAACTTTGTAGGAAGCTTGCTATGAATGTTCAAATTACTCCCCATAAGGGTTATACAATTGCGAAATCAGCAGTGTGTTAGAAGGCCTAACTGTGTCCTCACTGGCATTTTATTCAAAAAAATTTTAATTACCCAATTCCGATTTGATTAGCCTAAATAACTATCACTATCGTATCCCGATTTAAATTTCTATTTCTTTGATTATTGTTATGTGCTTGTAGTCATTTAGGATTTCAAAACCTTAAAAGCTAAACATTGATTATAAACATCCTAAAGGATGCTAACCCACAGGCTGATCTACTGCATCCCTGACCTTGAGAAGCAAAGATTGCAATATCGGAGGCCCTGTCTCTACTGAGTGGAGCCTGTGTTTGGTCTTTAGCCCTTAACTGCACTTAGGGAGCACCTGGGTGCCCTACTGTCCTCTGTACTTCTGGGAAGACAATTTTCCCTCAGTCCCAGTCACAGTTCCTAGTTTGCCCTCCAGTGTCCCATTGGGATGGAGTTTTGATATCTTGCTCAAAGTTGGAAGGATGGCTCACTGGACCTACGCCCCATATTTCCAGCCACAGTCCTGGGTTTTCATAAGCAGGAGAGGAAGGCCCTGCTCCCAAAGTGCTGCATTGCTGAGCTCTGAGAATCTCCACTGCACCCTCTCCTTGGGGACTGAGCCTCTTACAGTGGTATCTCAGCATCTTGACTGTGCTAGTACTTATGATATAATTGACTATTTGCAAGGCCAGTTCTCTCTAGAACTGGCCCGCATGACTTGTTTCCTCCCACCTCCCACCCCCAGCCTACCACGGAGCTCTCACCCTGCATCGCTGCCATGGCAAACCCAATACTGCCAATATCATGAAGTCTGCTCCTTCTCCATAAACCAATGCTCAGCCCCTTTTGGAACCCTCCACTACTTAGCGTCCTCCTTCCTGGGGGTTGGCATTAGGAAAGAGGAAAAGAAATATATTGTTAAAAGGTAGGCATGGGCTTAAGATTACATTTACCTTCCAGATAAGGCTCTAGTAAGACTCATTAGGAAGGAAGGCCCCGTCAAATAGGTTGTGGGATTAGCAATAACAACATATGCCATGTTGAGCCCAGACCTAGGATCCCCGGGAAAAGGGAGTTCATAGTTACTTTTCTAGAAAAGTCTCCCAGGGTGCTGGCTCAATGTGCTGAAAATCTCAGACCAGTTCCTTAATGCATGGAATGTTGTGGCTAGCAGGGACTTCAGAGATCACCTCCACTCACTCCACTTTTCAGCCCAAAGTGCCAACCTTGGGCTAGTTGCTAGGGATATAAATATGAATCAGAGATGGTCTCTACCCCCAAGAGTAGGAAGGCCAGGACAAATAAGTGCATGCACAAAAAGTGGTCTTGATGCTGTGACATCCATTTGTCCAGCTGGAGCACAAAGAAAGGATTCAGACTGTTTCCACAGAAGAGCTACCTACCCTTGGACTGAGTCTTGAAAAGAGAACAGGGTTCTTCAGCTGCATACCATAGGCTGGGAAATGCTAAGAATGGAGACAGGTTGAGGAAGAGCTGGAAGGCAGGAAACGTCCTAGTATATTCTGAAGAACTATAGGTTGTTCAGCATCCCT
This sequence comes from Cheirogaleus medius, assembly GCA_008086735.1. Taxonomy (NCBI): domain Eukaryota; kingdom Metazoa; phylum Chordata; class Mammalia; order Primates; family Cheirogaleidae; genus Cheirogaleus; species Cheirogaleus medius. The sequence goes on from VBSM01002616.1 coordinate 45,593,642, forward strand.
AGGTCATGAGGACAGAGGAGAAGGTGTGGGGCTACAGAATGTGATCAAACAAACAAAAGGGTTTGATGTTTACACTGCGTGTGGGCTAGAAAGGAAAGGACATCGATATTTATTCCCGATGTCCCCATGGAGATTGAGTGAAGTACCATCCTGGAGACAAACAGGAGATCGCCATCATCACAGTGCAGGTGTAAGATAGAAAAGGGAAGGCGTATGAAAGACAGTGAAAGTTAGAATGCACTCAACTTGGTTACCAAGTAGATGTGGAGACTAAAGGCTAATGCATAGCAGAGGAAGGCTCCTAAATCATTCATTCAGTGATGTATTCGTTCACTAAATATTGTGAGTATTGCTTACTGCTAGTTAGGCTTAAGGAATACAAGCCAGTGATGATCCTTGTCTTTATGAAACTTACAGATAATTAAGCAAATGATAACAGTAAGAATGATTGGTGCTGTGATAAGGGAAGTACAAAGACTAGGGGTGATCAATCTTGTCTAAGGGACAGGCAGAGCCAAGCAAAGAGAATGCTGTTTGCACAGATTCCTGAAGGATGAGCTGAAGTTAGCCAGGTAAAGGCAAGGGTGGAGAACAAAGTGTTCGGCATAGAGAAAAATAATTCACGAGGACTCAGAGGAAAAGAGCGTGGCACATCTGGAAATTGAAAGAGGATAAATATGGCTGGAGTATGAAGAAAGAGGGAGAGGGGTGGGATATGGGGACAAAGGCTGAATCCAGACAACAAGTGCTAGGTGAGCCATGCTGCTGTGTAGATCTGGCCCTAAAGGCCAGGTAGGCCAAGTGACAGAGTTGAGAACACACTGTAAGGTCTCAAACTCAGCAATATGGCTTATCGGGTGAGCGGCATGCCTAGACATGCATCTGGGAAAGATGATTCTACCTGCCTTGCAGAGAATGGTTTCAAGAGGAACAAGACTTGAGGCAGGAAGACCTGATAGGAGGTCTATATGATCGGAATTAAATTAAGGCCAGCCAGCTGGGTGGTGCCTCGGGCGTCCGTCTATGAGAGGAAATGAATTCTCACTTTCTAAAACATCAATGGAAATGTAACAAGAAGGAGACAATTGTATGTTCCAGATGTCCTGCCAAGCAGAAACATTGTATGTGATTGGGAAAAATGCTTTCATAAGCCACTGTCATTGTGAGGACACCTCCCTGCCTCAACCACCCCTCCCTACCCTACCCAGGGACATAGCAGACTTACAGCAGATGAGTTCTGAATAATTTAATAAGGAAGTATGAAAGTGTGAGGCCAGAGCTGAATTGTTCAGGGCAATAAAACAGAGGTCTGCAAACTTTTTCTGCAAAGAGCCAGATAGTAAACAGGTTTTGCAGGCCAGACCCTGTTTGTCATAACTACTCACCTCTGCCGTTGTTGCCTGAACACAGCCGTGGACAACACATAAACGAATGGGCATGGCCGCATTCCAATCAAACTTCATTTACAAACCAGGTGGTCAGCTCACTGGTCTTCACTTGCCAACCCCTGCAATAGAAGGATAATTTGAGTGCTTCTTCCCTGAGTGTTCCTTTACTGCAATGCAATTTTCCTCTAAATAGATGATGAATATGCACTGAAACAATGTTGTTTTCAAGCTATGCCAATAAAAACCAGCCTGCCTGGAGAACCCACACATCTTGCATCACCCCCAGGATGACAGGGGCTGCATTCTGGACAGAGGCAGTGGGGCAGAGGAGTGGACGGAGCTAAGGTCTACTCAGATGGTGGCATTATTAGGACTCGGTGACTGGCTAGCTGTGATGTTAGGCAGAGGATGGAGTTAGGAAAGACTTCTGCGTCTTTCTTAACAGCTGGTAGACCGTGGGGCAAGGAGAGGAGAGGGAGCTGTTTTGGGGAGTGGGAATGAATAGAACACTTTAGATGTTTTCTATTTGAAGTGTCCACATGACATACAGATGGAGTGATCTTTCTAGTAACAAGTGCGATTTCTGAGCTTGGAGACCAAGAGATACTTCCTGGGCTGGAAATAGAAGTTTGAAAGTCACGAGTAAGGAAACGAGTGAAAGAGCTTAGAAAGAAAGAATGGCAGAGGGCTAAGAATGAGCCCTGAGAGGCACCGGCACTTAAGGGACAGGTAGAGGGAGAGGAACGAGAGTCGGAAATGGAGAAGGAGCAGCGTGAGAGATGAGATGAGATTAAAAGCAGACAAGCGTGAGGTCCCAGAAGTCACTGCAAGAGGATTTTAGGAGAGGGCCCTGGTCAATAGGGTTCAGTTTGTAGAGGGGGAGAGAGGGGGTGGGGGAGGGAGAGAATGGCTGAAAAGAAAAGGAGACCAAGAGGATTTTCTGAAAGCAAGAAAGACGTATAAGCAGCTTACAGCATCCCCCCACGTCCCCATGCAGCTTATTTTACAGCAAGGCGTAGACCTCCTTAACCTGGCTCCCATCGTTCCCTTCCTCTCTCCCCAGCAGAGCCCACTAACCAACAGGAATAAACATCCCTGGCACAACATCCAAGCCCCAGGTGTGACAGGCAGGAAGGTCAGGTATTAGAGAAGAGACATTTGACTTCCCACTGACAGTACCTCGGTGCTGGAGACAATCATTTAAAAAAGGCAGATTTAGAAACAGGAGAGGCCCCGCCTTCCCCTGCCCAGACCCCTCGGCACATGCATGCTCTTCTTTCTGTCCCAGGATGCAGGGCACCAAGGCAAGCCCAGGCGGATGTGTCCGCTGCCTCCCCAGAGACCCTGTAATCCCCTGCAGTCTCCTCCCTCCACACCTTCTCTTCCAGGACTGACACTGCCTCCAAAATCACCCATGCAGGGCAAGCCGAGGCAGAATAATGACAATCATCTAGTGGATCAAAGAATCAGGAAAATACTCTAATCCCATGCCCTGTAAGGTGAAGCAAAGGCAAGTTTGTGCTAAGGAAGCCCTGGCTGAGCAGCACGGCAGAAAGTGCCGATTGCAGCAAGGAGCCCCCACCGAGATCCAGCAGGGCGAACAGGACTGACCTCCCAGCCTGCCGAGCAAGACTCCTCTCCCGGCCTCATCTCTGTGAGGGACAGGGTAGGAACCCTCCCCATCCACCCCAGAAGCTCCGCTGACAGCCACACCCTCTTGGGACTGTGCAGAAACTTAATGGGATGTACTGGGATTGAAGAACAAAGCCCATTACCCCAGAAGAACCTGAAGGAGGCCACTGGGAGTTAGACTAGGGCAGAGATCCTCTGGGTTTGGAGCTTCCCAGTGCTGCTAGGTGCAAAGGCAAGATGTGCAAAGGGGTCTCCTCTCTCAGCTGCCTGCGAAGTCACTCTTTCCTGGAGGGGTTTCTTATTGCCCTTGGAGTTCCCTCAGATTTCGGTGAGTGATGGTCCCCAGGGCTCCTTGTCAAACATCAGATTTGATCACTAAACATTCATGGTTAGAGCCTTTAGAACTACCATTGGCTCCTAGTCTGTAAGCTGGGGGAAATGCCAGGATTGTCTTACCTATATTGTCATGGTAACCAGCATGCAGCCTGAGAGTTGTCCTGGCCAAGTTCCCAAGCACCTGGTGGGCAGAGGATGTTTGAACCTGTATGTAACCAGTTTATTGAGCAGTCTGAACTCAGAGGGTGTGTGCATAAAATAAGTGTATTTGTTCCAGTCACAGCCGCCCTCTCTGCTCCGTAGAAGGTCCCTTTCCTAACACATAGCACTTCCCTCGACAAGATCTTGGACAGACTCCATAACCTTCCGGTCATGTTTGGCTCTTCAAGTGAAGCCCAGGTTAAAGTTTCAATCTCTTGTAGACTTAAATCACATCTCCCCCAGTCCCTCCTGCACAGTTCTGGGCTGCGTTGGTTTCCCAGGACTGCTGCAACGAAGTGCAACCAACTGGGGGCCTTAAAACAGCAGAAATTCATCGTCTGAGTGCTGCAGGCTACAAGTCCAAAATCTCCCAAATCAAGGCGTTGGCAGGACTGTGCCCACTCTGACAGTGCTAGGGAAGAACCCTTCCTTGTCTCTTCCAGCTCCTGGTGGCCCCGCACCTCACTTGGCTTGTGACAGCAAAGCTCCCATCGACACATGGCCTTCTCTCTGTGTCTGTCACATGGCTTTCTGTGCTTGACACCGTCCAAACTTCCCTTTTTATAAGGACACCAGTCGCATTGGATTGGGGCTCCCCATAACGATCTCAGTTTAAGTTCATGGCTTCTATAAGGCTCTACTTCCAAATGAGGTCACATCCGAGGTACTGAGGGTTGGAATTTCCATCTGTCTTTTTGGAGAGACACATTCAACCTCTCACAAGCTGTGGCCTGGGACTGTGATTTGACTCTGAGCCACTCCTATGCCTGGACCCTGTGAATCCTGACTCCCCCCAGGATGTTGGGGAGGGGAAAAGGAAGAGGGAGGGGACACATGTCTCTTCATATGGCTGGCCACCTCCATTGTCCTCTCTCTGCTGATTGTGGCCTGGACACTGAAGACCTCCATGGGGCAGACTTCCAGTCGTGGGCTGTCCCCCCTGGGATGCACGTGAGTTCTTCAGGGTGCCTGTGAGCCTCCCACAGCACACCCCTTGTGTGTAATAGAAAGTGTTCACCTCCAGCTTGACCTCGTCCACCCCTTGGTCCTTTGGTTTGCAGACCTGTGAACTGCCCCCCACCTCCCCAGCCTCTGCTGCAGAGGCCCTGACACTTGGTAGGTTTCATGCCCGAGATAGCCATCCCAAAGCAATAGGGAACATTTCACTCACCATCCTCTGTGTGTGGGGATGTGTGCATGTATACATACACACACATATACACACATGCATGCATATCCCGCAGCTAAGACAGCACTGACACAAAGCAACAGCAAGCAAATTAATGTCTTGGATGATGTAGAAAATGTAATAAGTTGATATCAGCCCAGAATTATTGGTACTATCCATGGGACAAATTTTCCTTGCCTTTCCTCCTTTTTCTAAGGCTAACGATTGGTTTTGAATATCATTTTCATGAACTAAGAACTCACGGAGATAGTTGAAGAAATAATGGTTACAGTTTGCTGATTACGGGTAGACATTAGTTTAAAAGGACAACACACAATGATCACTACTGCTTATTGATTACTTTCTATATGCCTGGCACTGTGCTAAATGCTTTTATATGCGTGATCTAATTAATTTATCTCCAAGCCCTGTGAGATAGGAACTGTTACCACCCCTATTTTATAGAAAACTGCTTACAGCAGTTAGGGACATGAGCCCAGATCAAGCTGCTAATAAGATCTGGAGCCGGCAGCTGCACGCTGGCAAGTTCCCGTTCTGACCACTGCAACCATCTACCTTCCTTGGAACCCATACCATACACCTACCACCGTTGCATCCTGCTGACCTAGGAGACGCTCCTGGGTCATTTCTCAAAATTTATCCCCTCTCCCACCCATGTGACAACACCCCCAGTCCTCAGGGCATTTAAATCAGTGCTTAGTGTCATTGGTCCTCCCCGTGTTATCATCTGCACCTCACTGCCTCTGGCCTCTAAGGAATCCTGTGAATTTGCATCCACCCAAACTGAGCTGCAGTCCTGCTAATAAATGCTGAGCTCAAGTGGAGTTCATCAATATTTTAGGTTTAAATAAGGGTGCAAGGGACAGAGAATAAAAATAGTCACACACACAGGGAGGGGGAAAAATGTTCCCCTCAATAAAAACTGAAAAGAAAGGGAGAAAGGAGGGAAAAATGGTCAAGTTAATTCTTTTTACCTCTCAGAGGTCAATTTGAAATATTCAGGCTAGAAGAAAATCTATGTAATATAACAAAATTCATGTACAATTATAATTAGCTCTGGCAGTATTTTTGTTGTGTTCAAAGCATCTTTGAATATGAAATTGGGAAAGGCAATGGAATGGAAAAGAGAGAACAGGAAGCTGACAGAAGGGAAGAAGGAGAAAGTCCAGATTGAGGCCAAGTGGGAGGAGGGAGAGAATTTGCGTTCAAGTTCCTCTGGCATTTTCTCAGCAGAGTGTCACCTGTGAAGTGAAGACAGCTATTGTCAAAGGCTCCGGAAACGCTTATAGTAAATGTCTGACCACAATGCAAGGTTATTTATAAATGGATGAAAACTAATAGTAGAGAGTAAGGCAGGAGAGAGTTGGCAAAGTGAAATACAAAGTACCCAAGTCCATGGTTTCCATTCCTGGTGCATTTAGATGAAAAAGATAACTCACAATTCACAATAAGCAATGATGCCTGGTCCTGTTGTAAAGAAGAGAGAGGAAGCACATTTTCTCTGTGAACGGAAAGAGGGCTGGCACAATCCCAGAAAGCACGCACGCCCCATCTCCTCGCTCACACTCATTGCTCATGCTAGTGGCACCTTACTCCCTGACACTCACAGTTTAATGTTCATTGAAGATGCACTGAGTCATTGCCATGGGGAATTCAGGAGACAACAGACTGAGTCTGGGCCCTAAGAGTGGTCAGTAGGTGGTTAGGATCAAAACTCCCAGAAATAGAAGATTCACTCGAGTACGTGTTACAAGGAGAGACATTTTATAGGGAGGCCCAGATCACTGTATTTGGGAAGGGACAGGAAAAGGACCAAAATCTCAGGTATAGATTGCTTTCATCTTTCAAGCACTTTCAGAGATCTACCTTTCACATCTTTTTGTCAGTCTCAGTTCAGCATCTATCAGCCTTTACTGCCAGAACGACTTTCTTACATCCAAGCTAAATCACCCTTATCAAAACACAGGTAGATATATGTGCTAATGCAGTGACCATCCACAGATATGAAGGCTATTTCAAAAGTCAACCCCTTAGATTTTACCTCTATTTTCCAATCTCTTAATCATCTTTATGACTAGGTACTAAAAAAGTTTTTTTGCTCCACCGAAACTGTACTGCCCTCCCGAAGTTCTTCATCAGTTTACTTATATACAAAATCATTAAGTGGGGCCGGGCGCGGTGGCTCACGCCTGTAATCCTAGCACTCTGGGAGGCCCGGGCGGGAGAATCGCTCAAGGTCAGGAGTTCCAAACCAGCCTGAGCAAGAGCGAGACCCCGTCTCTTCTATAAATAGAAAGAAATTAATTGGCCAACTTAAAATACATAGAAAAAATTAGCCGGGCATGGTGGCGCATGCCTGTAGTCCCAGCTACTCGGGAGACTGAGGCAGGAGGATCACCTGAGCCCAGGAGTTTGAGGTTGCTGTGAGCTAGGCTGACGCCACAGTACTCTAGCCCGGGCAACAAAGTGAGACTCTGATTCAAAAAAAGAAAACAAAAGAAAAAAGGAAAAATCATTCAGGGGTTACCAGTGTATCAGATCTTGTGACAGTTACAAATGCAGGGGTACACTACACATTCCCTGCCCTCCAGAAGCTCCCAACCTATGACCTCTGATTGTTAAATCACAGTATTATAGAAATATTGTTACAAAAGAACCTGGAATGTGCTTAACACATCAGCATTTTTCAACCACACACACAAGTGCTAATGATATTCACCTGAGCCCCAGATGCCACGGGCTGGGAGTTATGTACAGTTTCCAGGTAAGTTGCCTTTCAGGTAAGTTACTTTTCTTTCCCACTCAAGGTACCATATCTAAATGCAAGTCAGCAAACACAAAATCATTTGGATAAATGTGATGCTCTTTGATTTATTAGTAGAGAAAAGGCAAATCATTTATAAACTTCTATACTTTATTACCATTAGTGACAACACTTTTCTTGAAAACCCTTTATCTGGTCCAATTTCCCACCAAGTTTGGCAGATTTCTGTGATATCCATAACACGGTCGTCAAGTCTTTGGTCAAGAAGTCCCAGGACCAGAGGGTTCTTTGCCTGACTACACTCCCTCTGTGGCCTTTTCTTAATTCCCCCCGCCTTGACCTCTGCAAAGCAGCCCCTCACTTTTGAATAGTTAGAGCGTCTCCTTCCGTTGAGTGATAGACACTGTCCCAACTCTGCTCTGATTGTGTTTATCCCATCTTAGTTGAGACCTAATTTGCCAATGTTAATGTGATTTTAGCCTATGGTTCAGATCTCTGCTTCCGTCTCTTCTCTCTCAATACTTTCTCCTTTGGGGCCACCCACTTTAACTAAGTGCTCTCAGATCTCTATTCACCTTCCTGGACTTTGCTCTGAGCTTTAATCCTTGCTTTGCCCTCTGAACATTTCTAAATAGAAGCCCCTCTGTTACCTTTAACTCTATGCACCTAAACTGCAGGTGTACTTCCCTCTCCACATAACCTAAATCTAAAGTCCACTCTCCTAGTTCCTAAACCTCTGTATATAATATTGTCTATTATTCCTGGAAGATACCAGACACTTTACTTATTTATTTTTATTTCAAAATATTATGGGGGTACAAATGTTTTTGGGTACATGTATTGATTTTGTTACACTTGAGTCACTGTACACTTTAAAATTGTTATTGAATATTGTTATCCTACCTTAGACTGTAAAAAAAATTGAAGTCAGGGTCCTGTCTTATTTACCTTTGTACTTTTAACATCTAAGCCAGCATCTGGCCAATAGCAGGTGCTCAATAAATGAGTGTGCGTGTGTGCAGGTTGTGGGTGTTATTGAATCCTTCTGTAATCCAGGCTTGAAATGTGCAACACTCAGGTTTGACTCATCTCTCTCTTCAACCCCATATGCACCTATCCACAAAATGTTGTTGATGTTTCCTTTGTGGTTTCTCTCTACACATCCACCTACAGTCCACTGTGAATGGCCCCTACCTCCCTTATCAGCTCCTTCCAGCCTATGCTTGTACCTCTGCAGGAGCCTCTGGGACAGCTACTCTTTTCAAAGCCTTTCTTTACCCTGCTGCCAGACAAGTTCTAAAACATCATGCCCCTATGCAAAACCTTTACTGGATCTTCATTGCAGGGAGAGTAATATATAAACTCAATAGTCTAGCTTTCATCACCTTCATGACCCAGTCTTTATCTCCTCCCCAGCTTTATCTCTAGTCATTCACAGCCAATCTGGCTCACTCATTTTCATTTTCTTCCTGCCCAGCTTCTACACATTTGCTTATACTGTTCTTCACTCTTCTTCCCTGATAACGTCTTCCCTCATCTTCCATCAACTTCTTAGCCAATCCCACCCGTCCTTCTAACTCAAATTTAAGCCCTGTGTCTTCTGGGAAGCCTTCCCAGCCCATCTTCTTGGAAATCCCAAGGCTTTTCTTATCTATATCATTCACTGGGTAATTAATCACAGGGTACCTCACGACATCTCCTGTGCTGCTGTCGTCTTAAACTGCTATTTATCTCTCATAATGTTATTTAACTTTTCACTAATCTATGTCATGTTTCTACAGTTAGATCATAAACCTGCCAAGGACAGAGACCCTGTCTTATAATTCTTTGTGTTTGCCATAGTATCTAGTACCGTATCTTACACACAGTAGGCACTCCATAAATATATTGATTTATTCTCCTCCATCTTTCAAAGTCTAGTTAAGTTTCACCTCATCCATAAACCCTTCATTTAAAATTCCAGCACACATTTGTTATCCTTCCTCAAAGTTCCATTGTACTTAGTGTCTGTCCTGCTCAATGCAAACATTATGGGGTATAATCCTGTTTATGGCATCTTGTGATGTGTATAAAAGGTGTTTATCTTACTAAATAGTTTGTTTCTTGAAAATAAGGTCATCATCTCAGAATACCTCTATATTCTTCTCAGGGCTAGGAACTGGATAAATTCTCAATAAATATTTATTGATTGATATAAAATGGTTTTCAAATTCCAGTTAGGTATAATCTAACAGAATAGAAATTAGATAAGATACCTCAAGAAGGTTTGAATTGAATATGAATATAAGTGTTATCACAGCTTGCAATACTTAATTTATAAGTAGGGGCCTACAGCATAACATATCATTTCTGTGTCTGGGTTTCTACTATGATGAAGAGATATCAAGTCACTTGCCTGGAATCTACTTGACAAGTTAGAAATAGACCTCAGCAAAAATATATAATCATAGAATGCATTGTGAAAACTCCTCATTCACCCTGTTTTGGCTTCTGGGGTCTTTTACTTGATGGTAGTTGCTTCTTTAAACACTGTATTCAAACAGTGGCTATCATGGTTAGTATGAAATAATGCCTAATCCTCAAATCCTTTGTATTTTTTTTGATAATAGATTTGTTCATTGATTCATCCATCACAGACTCTGTGTTAGCATTGATTGCACAAAGGTAAACAAAGTAGAAAGGGCCCTTGCCCTATAGGAAGAGAATGACTAAACAAGCAATCACAAGCAATTAGTGACAAATATTGTGAAGAAAGTAACTGAAACTTTTTTGATATAGGTAGTGCCTTAGTATGTTCAGGCTGTTATAACAAAATACCATAAGCTGGGTAGCTTATAAACAACAGAAATTCATTTCTTACAATTCTGGAGGCTGGGAAGTCCAAGATCAAGGTGCCAGTAGATGCAGTGTCTGGCAGGGGCCCAACTGTTTCCTGGCTCATAGATGGCACCTTCTTGCCATGTCCTCCACATAGGGGAAAGGGGCAAACAAGTTCCCTCAGGCCAATTTTATAAGGGCCCTAAATTCTTTCATCACAGCTCCACTCTCCTGACCTAATTGCCTCGCAAAGCCCCTACCTCTGAATACTATTACATGGGGATTAGGTTTCAGCATATGAATTTGGGGGGGAGGGGACACAAACATTCAGAAATAGCAGATAGTAAGGGATGGATTCTTAAGAAAGCATATTTAAACTGAGGCTTGAAGGATGAAAAAGATTCAGCCAAGGGAGGAGCTGGACAAATAGCATTCCAGGGAATTGCATGTGCAAAGGCCCTGAGGTACATTTGAAGAACTGAAGGAAGCACAGTATGCCTAGGACATAGTGAATGAAGCATCTTGCATAGGAAACATACATTTAAGACATTAAACACATGACACCTTTAAATCCTTGCTGAGTGCCAGACTCCAAGCCTCCCCCAGCTATGTCCTAGGGGCAATAACCCTGAGGGCAGACCACTGTGGATAGTGGTTGAGAATGCAGGCTGCTGGAGGGAGGCAAAAGATACTGAACCGCGTGACAGAAGCCTGAGTTAACTTATCACTTCTACCCCTAGAGAGCTGTGACCTTGGACAGTTCATTTCCCCTCCCTGGGCCATTCTGTTGTCTGTCATGAGTCATTCATTCATTTGTTCCTTCACTTCAACAACTATATACAAGCACTTGTTATGTGCTGAGGCATATTCTAGACAAAGTGAGAAACACAAAGCACAAAATCCGTCATGGAACATACATTCTAGTGGGAAGGAGCAAACTATCTTTCTCTGTCTCTCTCTCTTGTTCCAGCAAGTGTTACAGCGATTGACCGGGGAAAGAACTGAGTGGCACACCAAGGGTTGGAGAATCAGCCTTTATTCTGCCAGTGGGCTCAGAGGGGCATGCCACCAAATTCTGAGCACCACTTCCTTGTTCTCCTCCGGTTTCATACACTTCTTGGGGTTACACACAACCAATCAACTATGAGCATGAGGAGTTATCCAATCCGTGGTGGGATTCAAAAAGTATCCAATCAGCAACAAGATTTATATATCCAATCAGCAGTGGGATCCAAAAAGCATCCATCAGCAGTGAGTTCAGCCATGGGGCCCCAGGGTGGGGGTTTTTCCCTATCACTCTCTCTCTTACACACACACACACACACACACACACACACACGAGTTAAAAACCAGTAGGGCAGGAAGAGGTCAGGTGTCGCTGGGGCATAGTTGGGGAAAGCCTCATGAAGAATGACCTTTGGGCAAAGACTTGAAAGAGGGGAGGGCGTGGGTCAGATGGAAATCTGGGGGAAGCACGGTCCACGCAGAGGAAGAGCAGCAAAGCCCTGTGGCAACAGTGTGCCTGTTGTGTTTGTGAACAAAAGTTCTCTGAAAAGGAATTTGGAGAAAAGAGACTTTATTCCAGTGAACAGCTTGCGAACAAGAGGGATGCTGCCTCCAAAGGAAGGAACTTTCCAGAGAACAAAGACGGGGTCCAGGTTTATGGCAAAAGTTCCCGCCCAAGTTGCCAATCGGGTCTATACACCTTAGAGACTTGAAACTTGCTTAGTTCTGATTGGTTATCACAACAGAGCCCTGGTTGGTTGATATAGCTGAGCCCTGATTGGCCAGGGCAGGTGAGCTCTGATTGGTTGGTTTCTAAGCCCAAAACTAGAAGTCTCTGTCAGATGTTTCTTTCAAAGGGCAAGTGAGGCGAGGTAGGGTTCTGCCCATAGTTTATCTTGGCACTCACAATAGGAACTGGTTTGGCTGGATTGTAGAAAGGGACATCCTGTGATACTTTCACATCTTTCTGAGAACACAGAGCATGTGACTGCTGCCTCACCCAGCCATGTCCCCTGGTTCTGTTTTAACTTTCAGCACCGCAGTTAGTCACAGGGAGTCCGTTTTTGTCGGTCGGCCAAGAGCACACTTTGACATGTTCAAGGAAGTTGGTGTGGCTGAAGCAGTGCGAGGAAGAGAATAATAAAAGCAATTATAATCTATCTTAAAATTATCTTTCCTTACAAAATTCAGGGGTTCCATGCTAATCTGCAAAGGAGATTATCCACAGATGAAGGATTAAAATGGACATTCTGAGGCCACATGCACAACAATGTGAGAGCCACAGGCTCCCTTGGTTGCTGAAAAAAATCAGTCTAACCCAGGAGTGTGTGGTCAAGGGCGATAGAGTAGGAAGAAGAGGCATGGACATAGGCCATCAGCAGGGAGTGAGAACCAGGCAGTGGGTTAAAATACACGAAGGGTGGGAGAAAGCAGTGCAGCCAGGGGAGACCACCACTCAGGCCCAGAAGGGGGCAACTCCTTGCAAATGGTGAAAATACCTGACTACCTGACTTTAGCCAGCATGACTTCAAGGAAGTAAGTTTAGAGACTTTATGGATTTTTTAAAAAATGAAACTGAAATGAATGGAAGCTAAAGAGGAAGTTCCTAGCAGAGAAAGACATGACAACCAACATGGAGACTAAGCCTAGGTCTAACCAAGGTCTCTTAAGCACTTCGTGAGTGCCACTGTGCCAGCTGGTTCACAGATATTATGTCACTGAGTCATTAGGACAGCCTTATGAAATACGCATTATTTCTTCCTTTTTACAGGTAAGAACTGTGTTGGCTTTTCTCGCCCTCTGTCTTCCTGGCCTGTGTGCAGCGGCACGTGGTGAGCTTTGGACGGATTCATGATGTGATAAAATGCTGCTCCTTCAGCTGTTAGGTGAACTGCCACGGGCAGTGACTTCAGTCTGTCATGGTGTAACATGAAAAAATGTGGGATCCATTTGAAGGTTCTTTAAAAAGAGAAGAAAAGGTGTAGTTAATGTGTAATTGCTTATGTTTTCCAAGGTAAGCATGAGGGTAAGGGAAGTTCCCCTTTTTTCTGAGTACCTGATGGCTGCAGGTTTATGAGTTTGGAGGAGCTGGGTGCAAGCAATGAAGAAGGGGACAGTGATTTAGCACCTTCAGGGCACAGGAATATATGAGGAGTGGGGAGACCAAGAAACCTCAGCCCGTGAGTGATTCTGCAAACTGTGTGAAGCAGGGAGAGGACGAAGAGAAGCTGTTGGTCATCAGGCAGATAGAAAGGCTTAGGAGAGGGGACATATTTGTGAGAGCTGAGAAGGTTTTACTATGGAGGTCTGCTGTTGAGAAATATGATTGAGGAATTAATGAAATGTGGCTCATAAGACCATTATTTTATTGTATAACCCAATATCGCTATATTAAAGACAGAAACAGGAGTTTGCAGGGTTTTGCCCAGAAGGAATGTGTGGACTCAATGGTTCACTTATTAGAGGCTACTATCATGGGAGAGCTCTCAAATTTCCGGTAGGGATGTTTTCCAGGAAGGCTTCCTGGTATCTCAAAATCTGTGAGCTTTCCGTGTCTTGAAAGACAAGACAAGGCAAACATGGCCCACAGGATGGGAGCTGGAGACAATGAGTACACTTTGCCCAGAGATGCACCCCGGTGGTTATAAACAACCTGTTTTATTAGAGATGGGCTTCCTGCTTTCTCCTGTCTGTCTACCTTTAAGTCCACCATAACTAATCAAAGAAATATAGAGTCACTATACCATTTTTGTTATACCTTTGTTAATTGACAACTACTTCTTAGAACTTAGAAGCTAGCCCCTGAAAGACTTTGTACCTATTTGTTCACCTAGATAGATTAGAAGCCCCTTGAGAGGACTTTTGACCCCAATCTACTACCTGTATCCCCTAGCAACTGCATTCCCTGATATGCAAATATGTTACCC